>JAVANC010000027.1:22993905-23204238 GCA_033319125.1 Parnassius glacialis | reverse complement strand
AGAGGTGAAGAAAGTTTCCTACATTGCAACTTCACACATAAAGGAGGCAACAATAATTCGTTTTTCAATCGTCAATATGCCTGCCAACCATGAAAATTTTGGCAAATCATCCCTACAGTGGAAGAGGCCTATGACTTTTTTGTATAGAATAAGGCTGGAAAACGAGCACATAGTCCATCAGATGGTAAATGGATGATGAGACCAATATTCATCTTTATTAATCCTCAATTAAGAACCAAAATGTAAATGCGTTTTCACTCCTGGAAATTAAGATCGAATGCCTTGTTTTCAGTTAAAAGGGCCTCCGGTTCTCTACACTAACCATACAAAACATATCAGCATTAAGCTGCTGTTTTACGCTGTTTTTTGTGAGATCGTGCTTTTATCCCTGTTGAGCCGACTCATTCGTGCTACAGTCAATATATAGATTCGGTGTGGCAGATATATAATAATATATAACTATTGATACTTCATGCAGTCTACTTTTAAGGAATGATGATGATGAAGAAGAATAATAAATGACTCTTTTGAGGTTTTTGGGTCATAAAGTAATGTGGAAAAAGTCTTCAGCCCCTAATCCCCCTCAAATAATACTAATAACATATTAGTTAGGGTAGGTTAAGCTCCCTCCTTCCTCTTAAATAAGGAGGCCAGGACCGCTGATTCTCTCTCATTGTACCGCCCCATATACCTTCTGGACGAGGTTGGCATATTGTTCAAGAGGATATTTGCCACTCAGCTCATTAGGCATCTGTCGCGCGTCGGTCCCGATTTGGCTGATAGCCAGTTTGGATTCCGACTGGAGCGTTCCACTGTAGATGCGATTATGTGCGTCCGCTCTCTGTCGGAACAAACAGTAATCCAGGGTGGCGTGGTGTTAGCGATAAGTCTTGATATCGTCAACTCCTTTAATTTTCTACCCTGGGACGCAATCAGGAGGGTACTGACACAGCAACAGGCGCCCCTTTACCTGCAAGGTATTATCGGGGACTACTTGTGCGACAGGTATATTCTGTACATGAAACAAGATGGTAGAAAGATCCGGAGGGAGATCAAACGTGGGGTTTAATAGGGCTCGGTGCTGGGTCCACTACTATGGATACTATGCACACGATGCGGTTCTGCGATTCGTTCTTCCCGCTGGCGTAAATATCATGTGCTATGCTGACGCCACTTTGCTGATCGACAGTGGGATAATTTTAGAGAGGGCCAAGGAGCTCGCCGAGCTTGGGGTGGATGTCGACGTTGCCAAAATCCACTAGTTGGGTTTAGAAATAGCGTCTTACAAGACCGAGGCCCTATGGTTTCATAAATTACCACAGGACCGGGAACCATCCAACTCGTGCGTCCGCGTGGGTGGATCCGAAGTCAGGGTGGGGAGGTACGTAAAGTATCTAGGCCTCCACCTAGACAGTCGCTGGGCTTCGAAGAACATTTCGAGCGCCTAATTCTCCAGATCGAAAGGCTGGCGGGTACTATGCATAGACTGCTGCCCAATCTAGAGGGACCAACGGAGGAAGTACGTCGCCTCTATGCGGGAGTTATACGGTCCCTACCTCTATATGGAACGCCTATATGGGCAAAAAAGCTGGTCATCCGACGCTGTAGAACTAAAATCTACAGTGTCCAGTGGAGGATGGCCATACGGATCGTACGAGGATACCGCAATATATACTTTGAGGCGGTGACAATCCTGGCTCGCTTACCATCACTACTTATCCTGGCAGAAATGGACGTGAGAGTATACGTCCGAATCCGTGCCATCCGCCAGAGCGGTGGTAGTGAGCCAGTAGTGTATCTGAATGTATCTGTATCAATTAAACGGCAATCGAATCTATTAAACTGGAGGAACGACAAAACACTCTGGCGACATGGCGCAATCGATCGAGTCTTCGAAGCCTGGATGCAATGACGAGCAGGAAGAATTACCTACACACTTACACAGATAATAACTGGGCATGGATGCTTCGGTGATTATTTGTATAAGATTGGATGCAAGGCGGCGGTTAACTGCTTCCACTGTGATGGACGGGACCAAGACTCCACTACCCATACGCTCGGAGTATACCCAGCGTGGGAACGGGAGCGGACGATACTGGTGAACTATATTGGACGGAACCTCTCCCTGCCAGCAGTCTTCTCGGCGATGATGAGTGGGGTTTTGGCGTGGAGGGCCCTAGCCACCTTCTGTGAATCTGTTCTGATACAGAAGGAGGCTTCTGAGCGGGATCGGGAGAGGGCTTATCCCGCGCGGAGACGATGTCACCAAGGCGTTTTTCACGGCCATCCTCTATAAACGGTGTTCCCCTACCAGAAACGGGGCCTCCAGGGTTGCAGGCGCTCGAAGCGGGGTCCTCAAACGCCCAGTGATGTAACCACGATGACTAGGAAGTGGTCTCGAGACATCGTGGTAGCACTGCGAGGTTGCTGGAGGCAGCAAGTACTGTCCACGGGACGTGCAATGTAGCAAAGCGATGTAGGGATTCTAGTTGTGCTCCGAACGGAAATCCCGGGACCCCCTCGTATACGCTGATGGTGACCACTGTGGGATTTAAGCCGGTAGGAGACTGGCATAACATTTCATTGTCTCCGCAGTGGCAGGTATCCATGAAGATTTTCCCATGAAAAAAAAACCACTCCCGCATTGTCGTGGTGGGGTTTAGTAGCAGTGGCTTGATCTATCGCGGTGAACTAAGAGAAATCCACGTGCCTGGCCCGAGGTGGCTATTCCAAGCCAAATTCGAATGTGTGTGAGTGTACTGCGGCGAGAGGGGTTTCCTCCTTCCCTGTCGGCGAGGTTAGTAGGAAGTTCATCCTCCAGGACCCCTTGCGCATGTGAATTTGGAGGCCGCGGAGGAAGGCTCACCATGTGTTCTTGTGCGCCTTATCAAAGAAGGAGATGGGGGGGAGGACTAGCCTTCTCCCGAGCAGTGAAGAAAGTTTCCTACATTGCAAACTTCACACATAAAGGAGGCAACAAAAATTCGTTTTTCAATCGTCAATATGCCTGCCAACCATGAAAATTTTGGCAAATCATCCCTACAGTGGAAGAGGCCTATGACTTTTTTGTATAGAATAAGGCTGGCAAACGAGCACATAGTCCATCTGATTGTAAATTAATGATGAGACCAATATTCATCTTTATTAATCCTCAATTAAGAACCAAAATGTAAATGCGTTTTCACTCCTGGAAATTAAGATCGAATGCCTTGTTTTCAGTTAAAAGGGTCTCCGGTTCTACACTAACCATACAAAACATATCAGTATTAAGCTGCTGTTTTACGCTGTTTTTTTGTGAGATCGTTTTCACTCCTGGAAATTAAGATCGAATGCCTTGTTTTCAGTTAAAAGGGTCTCCGGTTCTCTACACTAACCATACAAAACATATCAGTATTAAGCTGCTGTTTTACGCTGTTTTTTGTGAGATCGTGCTTTTATCCCTGTTGAGCAGACTCATTCATGCTACAGTCAATATATAGATTCGGCGTGGCAGATATATAATAATTACTATTGATACTTCATGCAGTCTAATTTTAAGGAATGATGATGATGAAGAAGAATAATAAATGATTCTGTTTAGGTTTTTGGGTCATAAAGTAATGTGGAAAAAGTCTTCAGCCCCTAATCCCCCTCCAATAATACTAATAACATATTAGTTAGGGTAGGTTAAGCTCCCTCCATCCGTGTGGAGTTGCCCGTCCTCCCAACGGGCGCATCCCCATGTGGCAGATTGGAGAACGCCACCCAGAGATGGGTGGTAGCGGGAAATCACCGCAGACAAAAACTGGCCGGATATAGGCGTGCCGGTGATTCCATCAGGACCAAAAATGGCCGTGGCTTGATACCCAAAGAAACAAGTCTTCACTGGCTTGTCATTGTTTTCAGTATCACTCTTTAAATCGTGCTGACACGGGATGCAACACACGCGGCGTTGTGCAAAACGAACCAATGCTGGGTGGCCCCGCGCGTTGATGAACGAAGCGCAACGATTCCGGGCGACCTATTTGCGGCGATTAGCCAAACGCACCTATGCCGGACAACCCGTAAGCCCACTACGGCCCGGGGGCCCCCGCAGGGCCCCGAAGAAGAAACCCCCCGAAAATAACTCTAATCCTAAGGTCTAACATGTTGACGGGATGAATGGTTGGGGGGAGCCCAGTCCCAAGCCATTGGGGGTTAGGTTTTATGGGCCACATGCTGTATAAAAAAAGGATACCAAAAATCCTGTGCGACAAAAAATCTATTCCCCAAGGTGGTGAGTGGGAGTCCACCCCCCGAGGCTTTAATAGGCTCTGCGGCAGCCCCATTGTAACTGGGGGGGGGGGGGGGAGTCCACTAAATCGCAGGGATATACAAGCGTTAACCACGAGTCCCACAACATCTAAGGGTCAAAGTAATAAGGAAGTTGTCGTGTCGGGTGGTATAACAGCGGCGACACGAGAAAAACGTGGGCGTTTTAAACGCCTCAATACGCTGGCAAATTATGCGATTTAAAGCGATGTAGCGGCGTCTGATGCTTGGTCCATATCAATTACATCCGCCCCATCGGTAGGGGGAAGAAAGCGTAAGGCTAAGCCCTACGTGCTGCGATTGTGGCCGCCAAATTTGCAGCACTGTCAGCCACAGATTCTGACGAAGAGGCCGCCACAGACATGGAAACAGAGCAGGATCTTTTCGACGCCTCCGTAACACCTACGATCACCAGGGCGAAGAAATGCCTGCCCAACCTAGAGAAGTTGGCCCGCTTAATGTCAACGCATAGTAAAAGTGAGCTTGGCCAACAAATCGAAATAAATCTCCAAGCCGTTGAAAAGGTAGCAGATCGTTGTCGCGACTTAACAGGCAATTTCGTGAGGGGTATGAAGCTAGCTGTGCATAATATAAAGGCCGCGAGCGAAGAACTTGCGCGAAGGACCACAACAAGCGAATTCAAATCAAAGAGCGATACCGGGAGAAACGACAAGTCAGTGAAGGCTCGTCTCTTAGGGTATTAACCCCCGGCCGTTTCTGGTTCTGATGGGAACTCGTCCAGTTTTGGTCCGCGGCAATTTCCTGCTATCACCCATATTTGGGTGGCGTTCCCCTATCCGTCACCTGGGAACGCACCCGGAGGTCAGGGTCTGAAGTCTTTTTCTGCATTACTTTATGACCCAAAATCTCAAAAGAGTCATTTATTATTCTTCTTCGTCATCATCAGTCTACAAAAGTATACTGCATGAAGTTTATCTGTGGTAGAGCCACGCTCCACCTATATTATGATTGTAGCACGATTAAGTCGGCTCAAACGGGATAGAAGCACGATCTCACAGAAAACCAGCGTAAAACAGCAGCTTCATGCTGATTAATTTTGTATGGTTAGTGTATAGAACCAGAGACCCTTTTAACTAGAAACGAGGCATTCCATCTTAATCTCCAGGAGTGACAACGCATTTACATTTTGGTTCCTAATTGAGGATTAATAAAGATGTATTTTGGTCCCAGCATCCAATTACCATCCGGTGGACTGTGTGTTCCTTTACCACCCTTATTATATATAAAAAAGACATAGGCCTCTCCCACTGTAGGGATGATTTGCAATAATTGTCACATTTGGTAGGCATATTGACGATCGACAAACGAATTATTGTTGCCTCCTTTATGAATGAAGTTTGCAATGCAGGAAACTTTCTTCCCTGCTGATACAAGAACTGCACCGATAAGATTTGTCGTCGCAATTAAAGTGAAACCTGCTTGTCTGAAAAGTAAAAGCAACTTTAAAAGACAGGTGTAATCGCTACCATATCATATTAGAGAGTATCTCGATACTCCATAACACTCACAAATATGAGAGAGGATGTTGTTGGTTCAGTTATGCCACGAATATAAGTAATTTATTTCCTTTTATGGGTAAGTTGTATAGTCCCCCTAATTTTGGGTCATGTTTTACCCGACTAGTCCAGAAGGAGGGTAATGTTTCCAAATGTATATATGCAAGTATGTCTTTCGCTTTGACACGCTCTGTAGCATAATCGGCTTGATGGTTTTAAACATATGTGGTGTCGTTAGATTTGTCTTAACTGTCGAAGTGACTTAGGGTATATTTTTTCTTTTTTCTGTAAACTCAGTCGGTTTTTTTTTAAATTACTCTTTTGGTAATATAAAAAACATTGTTGTCAAAGTTTGTAAATTAATAGTTAACGTAGAAACCAAACAGCGTAGAAACAAATAGTAATTTTTTTATGATGCTTATATAATATGGTCGGGTTTTTTTTTTATTTACAAACTTAAGACATTTTTTTTCAAAGTACAACTACATTTTTAATTTTAATATAATAATATGCCATTTTGTTCCATAACTTGTTGCCATTTTGTATTTAGTGACATAATCCCGTTGCTGTAGAAATCTTAAGATTTTTGATCAAAAAAATGCTACAAGTAGTTTTGACAGTCCTCTCTTGATGTTAACCTAACACTACCCTAAGAATTCGTAAAAGACCGAAGCAGGTGACAATCTGAGGATGCGAGGTCAGGACTATGGTGACCAGGTGGATGCATTAACACTTCCCAAACAAGCTCTCTCAATTTTTGCTGAGTGACGAATTATGTGTGGTCTGGCGTTATCATGATGAAAGTTCACTCCTTATCTGTTGATCAGTTCCAGTAGTTTTTTCATTAATTTTTTACTTGAGTCTCATTAGTTTTTGGAAGTAGAGTTCCAAATCGATGGTTTTCTTCAGCGGTGAAAGTTCATAATGAACGACGCCCTTCCAATCCCACCATACACTCAGCATTTTTTTTTATAGAATAAGGGTGACAAACGAGGACACAGTCCACCTGATGGTAATTGGTTGCTGCGGCCCATAGACATCTACATCTATCCTAAATCAAAATGTAGATGCGTTGTCACCTGTGAAGACTAAGATGGAATGCCTTATTTCCAGTAAAAAGGGCCTCTGGCCACCTGCACTCATCAAGCGAAACGCAGAGGTAAATCTCTACTTCACGCTGGTTTTCTGTGAGGTCGTGGTACGACCCCGGTTCAAGTCGGCCCATCCGTGCGACAGCAAAAGCTGCCGCGTGGCTCTACCACTGTTAGCATTATCTTATTGCGTGTCAATCCGGGTTTCGCTTCAGTCTCTGGATATTGATTACCCTTTACCATGATTTTTTTCACACGTTCTTGTCATAGGTGATCCACTTTTCATCACAAGTAATCAATCTTTTCAAAAATGGTTCGGTTTCATCACATTTTAATATAAAATTACAAATGAGTACACGATTCATTAGGTTTATTTCAGTGTGCTCGTGTGGTACCCAAATATCGAATATTTATCAAATTTGAAATATTTTGTTCAAAAATCTGGCTATACAACCAGATTTTTTCAAATAGATCAGAACTGTTTTGTGGTTAATCCTTAATTCCTCGGCTATGTCGTAACTACTCATTTGTCGATCATTCTCCACATTTTCAAAAATGGCATCGACTTTGTCCATATCAGGGCGACCAGAGCGAGCTGCATCTTTGACATAAAAATTCCTGGAATAAAAACGCTTGAACCAACTCGCGGCTTGAGTCACATCTTTCCCCTTTTTGTATAAAAAAACTCCAGAATGTATCGAATTTCTTTGTTATATTCACTCATTTTGGCAGAAAGAAAAACAATTGAAAAATGACGGGAAAGTGTTTTTTTACATTTTATTTTTTTTAATGTCCTATATGTATTGATATTAAAACCAGCCAGATACAAAAAGTACAACCAAAGAGATTTTTCTTCAATTCTACACAAACAAAATACGAAGAAACTTTTTCCCCGACCTATTATTATTGCAAAGATCTTATGAAATAAATTATTAGCTCCGCAGGGTTTTCTTATGCTCGATATATCACCGTGACACTTCCGCAAGCGACATCAACCTTATCTTAAGCCGAACCCTATTCACCTACCGATAATATGAAAAAATCTTCTCGCTTTGAGGAACACTTTCATAAATTTACAAAATTGCCTACATTATTTATTTGAATACTTTCATAACGTAAAATTATAATGTATTTCTTCCCCATACTCTTACAGTATACCAGTGTAGCAGCTAAAACTTGATATGTTTCTTACGGTGAGTTTAGAGAACTGGATATCTTTTCACAGGTAACTAGGCATTCTATCTCACTCCTCGTATGACAACTATCCTACAATTGGATTATTGATCAACGATAGATGTAGGTCTGTGACTATGGGCCTCAGCATCCACTGACCATCAGTTGGTCAGTGTGCTTGTTTGTTATCCTTATTTTATAAAAGATGTTGCTACTTTGAGTTATAAATAAAATATTAATGTGTCATATGATTTTTACACTTTGTCAGATGTGCGAAAGCTGTCAATTATTGTTTTTAAATAGTTGCCAGTTGAACAAAATACAAGAGATGGTTACCAAAAGAAAATAGATTAAATCAAAGTATAAAAGCGACATTGTCTGTATGATATATGTGTTCTTTGTGTTCAAGGGCTGAAAAAAAAATATTTTGTTAAAACCAAAACCAAAAATTAAAAATCAAATTGAAAATAATATGTAGAAGGTACATTTACAAAACAAGTATTGTTACCATATTACCAATATGTACCAAGAATAGTATAAACCAACCTACTGAGTAAGACACCTCAACTAAGAAACAAAAGAAAACTAAACGCACACAAGCTGTGTACTACATATTTAAATTTTATTAAATGTTGATTTAGAAAAACAAAAATTCCCATAGAGATTATAAGATTATTGGAAGAAAAGATCTTAAAAAATTGAAATAATACAACTAATAAAAAGCGAAAAACTTACAACTACAGATATAACAATGTTCTGTGCTACAGACCTACAGACAGAAACAACCATGAAGATGCGGGACTATAAATACTTAATAGGTAAATCAATTATATTGACAATGGAACGAGAACACCAAAAAAAAAGGGATACCTAGGAATACCACAATATTAAAATTAAGCAAGCAGTTTTTTAGCTATTAGGGCGCGTTCCAAAGACACGCCCCCGCTGCGCGCACGCCACGTGCGTCAGCACCCTCGTCTAAGTCGCTTTGAAAGGAGAATGGGATTTTTGGGCCTGAAGTTAACTAATCGGTTTATACTTTAAAAAATTGGCTATATTTTTCTAAAGTTAAATACAAAAAACTAGCTCATTTTACAATCTAGATTTCAAAAAAACAATAAAATAATAAATAAGTTAGAAAATCGATTGTATTGATGCAATCGATTTTATATTTATTCGAATCCAAAAAAAATTAATGATAAAGCTGATATATTGATATGATATATTTATTTGGAAATAAAGTATATTATTATTCGCATAAGGAAAAAAGAAATAAACATTTTATGGAAATAAATCGATTACCATAAAGCATACACTAGTGAAATTTTCTTTTTTGTACACTACCTACCACTAGTAATTTCTATTAGTTTGTTTTGACAGTTCAAACTTCAAAATTATTCACTTAAAATAAAAAAGAAAAAGACCAATTTTCGATTTGATTTGAAACGAGTCGATTCTCGATTAAATCCAGCTTTTAATATATATTTTTAATTATTTATCTGTGTTAACTAGGCAGATAAAAAAACATATCTACAAAATAATATAAAAAAATACAAAGTATCAACATGCCAACAAATAACAGTAACAACAATAATTCAAGTAATCGATCTCAGATCGATATTTCTAATATCTATTCATTTCAATCAGTTGTTGTTGTTTAAATTTTCGTTAATCGTTTCACTATTTTGTTTCCTAAATAACCACAGCTTTTCTTTGGTCATTTTATACTGATCCGGCTTTTATATCTTTAAGTAATTATAGTGAAATAAAACCTGTTACAGTGTTATTACAGTGAAAAATCGCCTGTTACAGTGTAAGTAATATATAAAATCACTTTTTTTTATTCTTCAATTACTTAGCTCCTAGATTGACAAATCTAGACAGATTTTCAGGTATGAATTGTTTATTAAGCTTTCAAATGGTCTGACTTTCATCTTGTTAACATCTGGGCCCAAAAATGTATAAAGATGTCTCCTTCTCATTTGTTGCATATAATTTGAGTCTTATGGCAAATTAATAAATCTAAAATTGCATTTATCGACGTTCAACCGCACACGCTTCGCACACGCGCCCGCCTCATTCTCGTTCCGTAACGGCCAGCGCTCGCCCCGCACCCGCTCTGCACCCACCCCGCTACGCCCTACGCCCGCGTTTTTTATACAATTTCAGATTTTATGATTTGTCATAACACTCAAATAATATGCAACAAATTTCAAAGCGAGTTAGACGCGGGTGCAGACGCGCGTGGCGTGCGCGTAGCGGGGGCGTGTCGTCGGAACGCGGCCTTAAACGGCGGGACATTTTAGGATCCTCTTTCTGCCCCATCTTGATTGCGCCGGGAAATTTCACACAGATTTTATGTACTTGAATGGATATTTACAGCATTAGCAACACCGCTGTTAGAAGCTATGCCAAGACTTGCTGGTGAACAATCAACAGGAAGTTTTTCAGTGAGAGTATCTAGCACTACTTCAGTGGAGATCTTTGCCCATTCGTTATTGGAGAGTTTGATATAAATTGTGCCATCTAAGGTCCACACATTCTTCATTTCAAAATGCTTGCGTGCTTTTTTAAGAACAAACTGCCCTCAGTTAAAAACTCAGACACAGATATTTGAGAGCCCTTTAACTTAGTTTTAGCTTTCCACACCTCAGACTTTGTGCGATGCTCTTGAAATTATACAAGAATTGGGCGTGAACGAACATTCTTTTCAACACCAATTCTATGGCAGCGTAATAAGGACCCATTTGTTACATGTGGGATACCCAATTTCTTATGTATGATACCCAGTATTTCTTGTTCATTATTAACTTAAGGAGAGTCAGAGATCCCATTAAATATAAGATGTTCTGCCTGTGATGCATATTGCTAGCATCAACTGACTTAGTGCAGGCATGAATGAAGTTCTCTCTATGATCCCCACATAAGTTACTTTTGCCATTTCTTGCAATATTTGCAGTAGTATTAGTGAACACAAAGTGAAGTGCTAATGAGTGATATAGTTTGCAAAAAAGTTACACTAGTGAGTGGTATGTGTGTCACAAGTATTTTATCTGGACATATATTTCAATAGGACTTAAAAAGAAAAGGTAATAAGAATATAATCAACATGTAAATATAGTTCAATCACTGGTTTAAAAGAACTTAAATGTAAATAAAATATAAGAGCTAAATTAGTCAGCTATTACTTGTTACACACCTACCCACCAAAAATGCATTGTTTAATCTCCTTTTAAAGAGAACGTAATCGAATTATGTTATCTTCTGTGCGATAACGGTTTTAGGAATTTAGCGTGGTGTTCTTAGCTCTAATCAGTTGTCGAAGATCTTATCGATAGCTTCAGATACCGATCACTCGATACACGAACCTTACGGGAGCATTCTTCGACCGCTAAATTGAAGTGCGTCGATAGGGCGCTAATCGCTATATTAGCTTCATCCGGTGAGTCTATCTTGTCCGGTATAGTGTCTAAATGCTGAGAGTTCGTAGACTAGAGTTTAACCTCGAGTTTACGCTAGTCGACAATGGTTTAAGTCTGAGGGACCTAACCTGCCGACCGGCCCAGTTGTAATACGACCGGCCTGTGGTCCGAGGCTATTTCGATGAATGTTTCAATCGAGTTTATATTAAGCCGGATATCTTTTAGTAAAGCTACATCAAGGACGTCCAGTAGTTGGTTTATAGAAAAGTATAGCAAGTTGGACTCTCGGGAGCGATAACGTCGAAGTTGAGTCTCTCCGTGAGGTCACATAAAACGTTTCCGTTTCGGTTGTTAACGTTAAAATTCCAACTAACGTGTTTGTGGTCTGATAGGTTAGATAAATCTAGTAGGGCCAAGATGTCGAATCCTAATATACTTTAAGCGGTGGCAGATATGCCGATGCAATTATGATGGGTGGATGGTTCGTAAGTGCTATCGGTTTACAGTGTAAGAACCTTTTATAGTAGATCAAGGTGCCGCCTTTAGGTCCGATTAGCGTACCATTTCTTACTAAGGTATAATTAGCTATTTTGGAATCTTGCACACTACGTTTCAAGAAAGTATCTTGAATTAGCATGATGTCGACATCATGATCGGTAAAAAGTACTCAATTTCTTCCATATGGTCTCTGATGCCGTTTGCGTTAAAGAACGCGACAGTCAGAGAGCTAGATTTGGTTCGACCTGTACGTTGTTCCGCAATTCTGATTTATAAAAGGTTGGCATTGAGCTTATCTTTTATGCCATGTGAATCTTGTGAGGCAGAGAAGTGACTTCAGCGACATTTATGTTGATGATGAAGCCGAAGACTAACGAGAAGTCAGCAGTGAAGTTTGAAGTTTGCCTGAGGGGCAGTTTTGGGCTTCTGAGGCTCGAGAAAAGGCGCTGGCCGTGAGGCGGCAGGGCATACAATCGCCGGGGCGTTCGGTTTGAGTGCTGAAGACACCAAAGGGCTTAGGCCTTTGCCGGAATTCCCTAAAACGGGAGTTAGTTTGGCACTAGCCGCACGTCCGCACCGGTTTACTCCTCCGCGCCTTTTCTTGCGCGTCGCTTTAGTACACTCGCTATAATTCGCTGGGTCCCCCCCTTCGCCGCACAGAATGTATCTCGTCTCCCTTTTTCGCGGCGGGGTGCCTACGCTTCCTGCCCGAGACTAGGGTGAGACCGTCGTCCTCGGGCTTGGCTGGTTTAACTTAAATCGTCTCGGAGTCTGACTCGGCGTCCGAGAACGCCGGAGCCACGGCCCCGCCCACGGGGTTGGAACGCAGAAGGCGCGGGGGACGCAACGTCATAAACTGTGTCTACGTCCACGGGATCTAGTGCTCGGTGACATGGGGTCGTCGATATGCACGATCGGATGTTTAGCAGCAAGCATATCTCGCTGCGCTAATAGGTTGTTTAAACGTCGGGACAGACGCGACTTAGAAAGTCAGTGTATTCAGCTATGGTAACAGCTGCCATCTTATCAGAGTTTATAGCAAACACTTTTGTACCAAGCCTCCACACCTCACGGCAGGGGATGTGTGTGTTTTAAACCAACACCTATACACCTAACGCGATGGTACGCTAGGATGTGTACCTATCTGTCGCCTAAAGTGAAAAGCGAACACAGAAAATAAAACTTAACATAGAACATCCGCCTCTGAGGCGGCGATGTATAATAAACTACTTATGATTTACTGGAAATCGGCAGAGTGTGTGGCACTACACTAATCACAACAAAAAAGGGACAATGGGCCCGCGGGCTGGTGCAATCTGACGGCAGCAATGACGCACAAACACCACTGAAGCATTTCCGAGAAACGTCCAGTTATTTTTCTTCGCACAAAGAAATTAGAAATACGGGAGCGAAGGGACTCGACCGATGAGTACGTCTGCGCAACTTGAGCACAGGCAACCAAATCAAAGCATCGTTCTCCAACGCAACCCAATTTTTATTTATATTTATTTCCCAATTTACCCTCATTTTAAACTAAAAATTAAATATTCTCTTGACTCATATTAAAATAAAATACCCTCGTTTTAAAACAAAACTGACTTGAAATTAAAACGCGTAAAGAAGTTCTGAGTAACCATACGCTTTAATATAAACAATCATCGGAGTCGATTTGAAGAATTGCTGCGTGCCCAAGACCTTTTATGTGAAATGAATGATAAGAAATTGTTTATTATTGGAACCTTTTGAGCGAAGTTAGTAAAAGCTCAATGTAACAAATAGCTTGTCCTCAAAACAGTTGCAATAAAAAATTCATACCTTATTTTTCTACTTTAGTGAGATATTACGTACTTAAATTAAGTAATTAAGAGTTATTAAAATTAAGAATCAAAATACCTACCTACATAGTTTTTTGATCAATCAGTTTGTTATTCTATACAATTAAGATAAAAAACTTTAGATAGTGTTTGCCTTAGATGGAATCCTATTTTACGAAGTAAAATGCTGTGTTGGGGCAAATATCTCCCATTTATTATATAAGGTAATGTATTGGCGAGGCCTAAGTTGAACACTGAAATTTTGATATGCTGGAATGAAAATGAATAAATAAAAAAGTTAAAGTCGACTTTAACATTAAAAATACATGTATAAATAATTCGCATTCTGTAGTTAATCCTTTAATTATGTTATACACTTACTCCGACTGTCTTAGTACCGCCCTTAGATAATGAAGAGAAAATTCATGTAAACCCTGCGCACATACTCCAAAGTAAAATACCCCGTAGATGACTGAGCGGCTAGCTATTTTACTTCTGTGCTCAAACCGTACACGATTCGCTTCACAATTGATGACTGGAGTAAAAATCATGGTTTATAACAACTTTTTAATTATTTAAATGCAACTGTAAAATATTTTTTAAATAAAGATAGGTTAATATTAAATTAATCTACAACATATGATATATTAGAATGTAATTCTAGATTTTTAAAACATCGGTTTAATCTTATAAATACATGCAGATGTAGATGCAGAAATAACAAAGAGATAATAAATCGAATTAAGCTATACTGTTGCGAATGTTACAAAGCAAGTTATTAAAATAAATAAAAACACGGCGCACATACGGATCTCGATTTTGAACATTCAGCCGCTTCCGTTCTGTTACATTGTTGAGAGAATATATATTATTTTCTTGCGTGTGTTATTCCACATTACTACAGTGTGACTTATTATTTCATATTCTATTCATAATGGTACATTTGAATCTAATATTATGTTTTAATTATGTTAAAACGGGAATAAAATATTACATATTATTTAATTTGAATATATACAAATGAGTAATTATTAAATTTCATAAAATATATAAAGCTTTTATTTAATTTTAATCTAAATAATAGCAGTGACATGTGTTTACAATGTAAATTCAAACGCGTGAATTTTCTAACCAACAACATGTAATAATTAACTAGTTATAGTTATATAGGTAACCATTTGTCGTGAATTAAACATTTTAGGAAAATAAAATTAACATACATGCATACATACACACTCAAGCCTGTTACCCAGACGGGTAGGCAGAGACTACGGACATCCATTTGGCACAATCCTGACGCACTCGTCTCCTTTGGACCCATAAACCTACTCATACATGCTCGTCGGATTAGGGTACTATTAATCTTATGTTTACCATCTTCAGTATATCGCCAATTGGTCGATAAACTTCCTTCTAAATTTTGGCGATACTGCCGTTCACTTTTGCAACATAATTGTAATTTTTTCCTCATTCATTATTTGTATATGATCAAACCACCAAAGCATTCCTTTCTTAATCACGGTCACAACATCATCTTGCAAACTACACTTTTGTAAACATTACATTTTCTCACTCTGTCATTCAGAATCAGTCGTAACATATTCCTTAATGACGATAATAATGTCAACAATGTTACTTGAGTAATGATATTAAGTGTGTTCGGATTTTTTTTAATACGGCTGCGATCAAGGGCCTTATTAACGAAGCTGTTAAGTCAAGCACTACCATCATTATCAGTTAAATTTAAACCTTGTCAACATAATTTAAATATTACTATTTTTATATTTTTCTTCGCAAAAAGATATTTTTAATAATTTGTCAAGAAGAATATATATATATAAATATATATATATACATATATATATATATATATATATATATATATATATATATATATATATATATATATATATAATACATCTTAAATTGAGAAGTTCGATAATTTTTGTTTTAATTTTTTTTAAATATATTTCTAAACTAACTTCACGTGTTGACATAATTTTAGAGTTCGACAATTTGCCCTAGCTTCTTTTAGCACACTTCACATGCTTTTATTTAAATTTATCAGGTACGACGTTCCTCACGATGTATTCCGTCATTGCCGAGCACGTGGTAAATCAGCTTTTTTTTTTACTTTTCTCTAACAATGGCAAGGATCAACTAACAAGAAATGCTCGCGTTCTATGAAATTTAAGAAGAGCGTTTGTCTACTATATTACATATATAGCTTGCACTATATTATACTCATAATTATTGCATGCCTTAAGTGCAAAGCGCGTAGGTATGTTTTACTAGCGCCTAAAAATCAAGATTCCAACGTTTTGTCGTCTAAAATCGAATTTAACGATAATATTGAACATATTACTTATATAAAAAGCACATTACCAGAAAGGTAAATTTCTTATTCTCACCATCTATCACGTGGGAAGCCATGGAATGTAAATGGCAGTTTAATTTTCTTTTGTTTAGTTATTATTATTTTTTTTCGGCATAGAAATTTCGAAATTTTCGGTGTTATGAGCAGCCTTGTAATAATTAATTTTACTGAATAAATTAAAACTGCGGCTGCGTCATTCACTCACTTGCTCACTTCGGCCTGAGCCGCCGTCGTGAGTCGATACTGTATCGGTTGTTTGCAGGGGCTCGAAATGATTGCAAAATATTCGAAAAGCCAAATTTTATACATACTTTATTATTATAATAATCACAGATTTTTATTACAATATTTTAATAGCACAGAATAAATAATAGTACAACGTACTAAAAGTAAGTAGGATGTATTTATTTAAGTATAAATATACTGAATGAAGAAATTATAATCATATGAGCATTATGAGTCGTGCACTTTTGGATTTTCCAAACTTTTATTAATTGATGTTTGTAATAAAGTTATAAGGTATAATAAACCTAGCAAGCTTACAGCATAGCAAAGTGGCGAAGCAATCAGCTTTTTTTTTTGCCGTTCAGCAATCAGTTTCAAAATAGTAGTATGCCTGGGTGATCAGTAATCGATTGCTGAAAACAGAATTTGAAAATTCGAAACCGTTCTCGAGATAATCGTGGGACAGACAGACGGACAGACGGACAGACATCGTGAAATCAATAAACCTAGCAAGCTAACAGCATAGCAAAGTGACGAAGCAATCAGCTTTGTAGCGGTTTCTAACTGTTGCCGTTGAGCAATCAGTTTCAAAATAGGAGGTTCAGATGCCTGGGTGATCAGTAATCGATTGCTGAAAACAGAAATTGAAAATTCGAAACCGTTCTCGAGATAATCGTGGGACAAACGGACAGACGGACAAACATCGTGAAATCAATTGTCTTCAATTTAAATTTAAAATTGTATTGTTGTCGTCAAGTGTCTTCGCAAGCTTCGCCACTTAATAATAAGGTTATTAGTGAAAACTTATGTGTATTTAAAGTACTTTAAAAAATCTACGTATAATCATGTTATAAATAATTTTTAATACCTAGGGCATGCACAATTGGATTTACTAATAGTTTTTTTTACTGTATTAATATTTTTCATATTTATATGTTCGTATTAGTTTAGTAATAATAAGTGTGAACGTTTGTATGTTCAGCTGTTTATCGCTCAATATTTCTAAAAGCGTTGTTTCATTGGTCGATACCGATAATGATATTATGTGGTTCCCGAGATACCTCACAGACAATGAATTAAAAAAGCTTCTAGATGATATATATAACAGATTTTTTTATTGTGGCGATAATCGTTTTTGATGATTCGTTAATTAAGGCAGGCAAAGGTCTTTAACCACACAGAATAATCTGGTGGGGACTGGGTATTTTATAAGCAAAAATTTCCACAATATGGTGATGCGTCAAATTACAAATGTTTTGATAGGTTTTGATTTATTATTGTTAATCATACCCACATAAATTAATTATAAACGACCTAAATGAACTATTACATATAGAAAAAAATATTTAAACCTATCCATACATTGATGTCATGCATACGTGAATCTATGTAAATATATTTACGTCACTTATACATGATTTTATCAAGACGATTCTGTGGAGAGTAGAGGCGGTATCGACCATGAAGCAAATACAAAGAGGAGGTGTTGTAATTAGATTTCACTATGTAACAACGCGTGACAATTTGCGTGGGAGGGGATGTTAAACGCCACCTACTTTACACTATCTAAATCTACCGATAAATACGAGTAGTAAAGCTACTCGTATCGTCCCATATCGATGTTGTAATGTAGTTTATCCACCTTGACGACAGATGGCGGCTTGTTCACAAAATGATTATCTTTATATATAAAAAGTACGTGTCACGTTGTTTGTCCGCGATGGACTCCTAAACTACTGAACAGATTTCAATGAAATTTTGCACACTGTGTGAAGTTTGGTCCAACTTAAAAGATAGGATAGCTTACATCTCAATTTAAAGTCGCAATACAATATTGTTTTATTGAAAATTATTTGCCTATTATTTGACAGTCACAATTTTCTATTAGCTCCAAACGATTCTGTCAGATGACGATATCTGTTGATTGGATTGAGTAAATATTCAATAGATGGCGCTATGTTAAAAAATACAAACGTTTAATATAAGCTACAATTTAGTAGTATAGACACCACGTGTTGCTGTAAGTATTCAACAGATAGAACCGATTTCAATGAGATTTTGCAGACTGTGTGCAGTTTGGTCCAACTTGAGAGATAGGATAATTTTTATCCCGATAAGTGACCCTCAATTATTTTATTGCTAATTTCAGGAGTTTTTTTGGTAAAGTAAATGGTTGTTCGGAAAGGGCAGAACAGCGTCTGCCTGGTCAGCTAGTAAACTATAAAAATAACATTTTGGCGAATAACATTTCTTTATGTCTGAATGCAAAACAAATTTCAGCACCTTTGTATGATTATTTTACCAATACTGAGCTCTATGTACCTTTATATTTTTAGTTCACATGACACAAAGTGTCGTCATCTAGTGTCTAATGTATTTAATTATATATGAAAGCCGACGCAAACAGATTTTTCTAGAAATGTTTTAATAAATTATGTGCAAAATTACTTAAAAATGAAATGTGATGCTATCCATAGCATTAGAGCGTCTATCTGAGTAGTTTTACACGATAAAACACAACACTTCATTCTTTTCTTAATACTTCGAAAATACACCGATTTGCGATTTTCAACACATAAGCGCGCACAGGACAAATGCTGACAGTATACTAACTGAAACCACGCCCATTATGATGACGTTAGGACCTATTTAGAATCACAGTGCACAGTTGCTTTTGCCGTCTCCTCTTTGTATTTGCTTCATCATATCGACATGTCACCAATAACTTCTGGACGACGTTTGCTAACGTCATGTCGGGCAATGAAAAGGCACCATAGGTCGCCCTATACATTTCCGATAGCGGTGAGCCTGTATCGGCGACGGTATATCGTTATTGCGTCGCCTAGTTGAAAAACGATCAAAGATCTGAACAAATTTCATTCAGAATTGAAAGAAATTAATTATAACCACAAAGGATATCTTTTACTTTTGGTTTTATCCTTTATTATTTTTAAGTAAGGAATGTTTTCGTCAGCTGATAATGTCTTATTTTAACTTCAGTATATCCTACGTTTTGCGAAAAAAAAATTTATTAATGGTCTTTGCTTCACAAAAAAAGAACAATAGGCGGTCTTATCGCTCTGGAAGTGACTTCTTTCTGACAACCTTTTTACGCAAAAAAAATTTTGTTCACAAAGAACGGCGACGCGGGAGGTATACATAAAAACACAAGATGATGACCGATGAGGATAAGATAAAATAATGGTTTTGATAGCAGTTTTATATAATTATTCATTGGGTGCTTATTAAACGTCTTAACTCGATTGTCAGATGGAAACAGGCAATGCATTCAAAATGTAAAAAATATTGCTATTTTAAAACTCGGTAAGGGTTTTAAAATAGCAATAGGGGATGGCTTCATGCAGGTGTTTTTTATTATCTTTTTTATGTGCACTGTGTTTTGGGCGAAATCAACCATAAATTTAATTTTTACTTAAGCAAAATATGCCTCAAAGCATAAATTGCTTCAGATACTGTGTGATTGGAAATAAGGGCCGGCCCTAACGTTGTAGGAAAGATGGACGAATGGTCTTATAACTTTGTAACAGCCATCGTATAAATCGTCTCGTCCAACATAGTATGGTTTGAGAATGTTTTAATATTTGTAATTGTTCGGAAAACATTTAACAACACTCATCTGAAGATTTTGTTATTATTGATACTATTATCGTTTTTGGGCAATAATTTATACCAAATACAATTCAGGGTTCAACGAAGAACTACGTTTTTTTTCATATTTTATTTTAAATACCATTTCAATGATTTTTTATATTTACGCGGACACTACACATTGAATAAAACTACGTTTACGGATTTTATAACGTTTTATTTACTTATTTTAATTCCCAACGTTTCGGGTGCTTTACTGCAACCCATGTCCTTATATAAATCATCTTCATCATCATCCATATCTATATATACATCATCAACTAATCAATTTAGTGCCTGCAGCTAGTTGACGACTGTGTACAATAAATGCAGTGAGAAGCTTCTTCTCGATCATCAATGTACTCCTATATATCTACTAATAAAATATCAGTTTTAGGTTTATTTAATATAATTTATAATAAATAGATGGTTATAGATATTCTGTAATATATTATACAGAGAATAACTACTAATAACTAGTTATTCTGATCGCTACAGCTACACCAAGCTACAATTACGCCACCCTAAAGCTACGCCACGCTACAGCTAGGATACTACACTTTATCTATTTCTATAGCACAATGTTGTATGGTATTTTGCTATATGGATTCGCGACTGTCACTGAAATTACATTTGTTTTACAGAAGAGGGCTATAAGAGCAATCCATGATTTAAAGCCTAAAGTGTCGCTCCGACAAAAATTTTATGGAAATTAATATATTAACTATGGCCTCATAATACAATAATTTATGAAAATGTTATGTATGTACACAAAAATAAAAGTAGTTTTACAAAATAAGTGATATTCATTCTGTAAATACAAGGAACAGACACAAGTTAGTAGTACCAGTAACTCGACTCCACCGGGCCAGTAATTCATTTTTGATTTTGATGTACCTATACGATTTTATAACAAAATCCCAGAAAACATACAAAAATTGACCTGCATAGAGAGCAAAAACTAAGTAAAAAATTATTAAACTAAGTTTGAATAAAAAAGGTTATATCAAAGAATTTATGGATGATAATAACCCCTGAGAATGAGGTGATCGCTACCAAGCTATTTCTAATTTGTATGTGTTGTTAATTGTGTAACACACGTGATTGTAAGCTGTTATTCAAAAAGAAGTTCAGCGAAGTTTCTTTCTGGTTCTTCCCGGGACAGAGGTTCTTTTTATGAACCAGTGATAATTGAACATAACGGGTGACTTTCAATAAAAGTACTATTTATAATCTACATTGAATAAAAAAGTTTCTGTTTCTGTTTCTGTAACTATACGTGATTTTAACATGATAACAAAGAAAAATATTTTAGACTATCTATAAACATAAACATAAAACATAAACACTCACGCCTGTCACCCAGAGAGGTAGGCAGAGACTAAGGAATTCCATTTGGCACGATCCTGACACACCTCTCTCGCTTCCTCCACATTCATATACCTACGCATACACGCTCGTCGGTTAAAGGTACTCTTAATTTGGCCCATTTTCAATATTTCGCCAATTTGGTCGATAAACTTTCGCCTAGGGCGACCCTCCCGACTCTGCCAT
This sequence comes from Parnassius glacialis, assembly GCA_033319125.1. Taxonomy (NCBI): domain Eukaryota; kingdom Metazoa; phylum Arthropoda; class Insecta; order Lepidoptera; family Papilionidae; genus Parnassius; species Parnassius glacialis. The sequence goes on along the minus strand of JAVANC010000027.1, from coordinate 23,182,629 downwards.
TCACCTCTGCAACATAAATTTGCTTTGTCACTCTTTCCTCATTCATTCTTTCTACATGACCAAACCACCGAAGCATTCCTTTCTTAATCCTAGTCACAACATCATCTTGCAAACCACACATTTCTCTTGTCACACTATTTCTCACCCTGTCATTCAGATTCAGCCCTAGCATACTACGTAATGACCGCATTTCTACAGCATTTATTCTACTCTCGTGCTTCTTCTGCCACACCCAACTTTCACTACCATATATAAAAGTAGGCACTAACACAGCATTGTGAATTGCCAAACGTGCCTTTTTGGACACATTCTGACTTTTCACAATAAAGTGTAGAGCCCCATTCAATCTATTTCCTGCATTCACTCGTCGTTCTATATCCTTATCATATCTACCATCCCTGCTAAACACACATCCCAAATACACAAACTCATCTACTTGCTCTACCAACTCCCCTTCTATTCTTATTTCACATATCGTTTAACTTTCTTCTCTTTCAAAAACCATAACTTTCGTCTTACTTGCGTTCACTTTCATTTCCTTTTCTTTTAATGTCCTGTTCATTAATGTAACCATCATTTGCAACTCGGCCGCCAACGACGCAAGTATGACTTGATCATCGGCGTACAAAAGGCATTTGACGGTTAACTCACCCATTCTTAACCCGCATTCTTCTGCTTTCAAATTTTCCAAACAACTGTCTATAAATAGGTTGAACAGCCACGGGGAAGCCACACAGCCTTGTTTGACACCTTTATGGATGCCAAACCAGTCCGAGTAGGCCCCGTTGATCCTGACACAAGCACTAGAGTCCCTATATAGAGACTTCAATGCCCGTATCAAGCCAGCGCACAACCCAAATGAGTTCAGTGTTTGCCATAACACATCCCTGTCCACTCTGTCATAAGCCTTCTTCAAGTCCATGAACGCACAAAAAACTCTTTGGTTTTTGGCCAAAAACTTCTCCGCGATCATGCGCATGGAAAAGACCTGATCCGTACATCCCATTCCCTTTCTAAATCCCGCTTGCACATCCCAAATTTTTCCATCAGTTTCTTTCATCTATAAATTAAAACAAATGGTTTTTACGCTTGTTGTCATAATATAGACTAGTTAAATTCTAGTCAAAGTGCCTATTTAAGCAAAACTATTTTAAACGAGTTGCAGCATGTTACATGTCTAACCAGAAATTTATGCAAATAAAATGATGGGAAGTACGTAACCATCAAGAGATTTCTTTGAAGTTAATAACGTTAATTGATTTATGAGCGTTTATTGAAACCAAATAAAAATATTATATGAACTTTTTCTCCAAAGCTCAACTTTGTCCGCATGCGGTGTATACTGCTAACTGACGGATATAGTCTTATGAGGAAGTGGAAAAGCCATTCAGAAACATTGAAACCAAACCTGGTAGACTAGTAATAGGGAGCTGTATTATAAATTAAATAATTTTCAGGCAAACGACTGCTAAGCGAGATAAAAGTGGAAAATTCTTTCGAAAAGTGGCTTATTCTAATATATCTGGCTGCCTAGCCATCAGCGCAGATATGTTAAAATACTCTGCACTCTTTTCACTATCCTGAATGAACCTTTAACTCCTGAGTACTTGAAATCTAGATTTCAGTACCTAGGAGATACTCATATTTGTATTTTCCGTTCTTCGGATAATCTAAAGTCTTAATGCTAACACCTTTACACCGTACTGTTTATATGTCCCAATCTTTCGCTCTAACGGCTACAAGACTCTGGAACGAAATACCTCTTGACATTAAAAAAAGATTCCAACAAGTTTCTTTTTAAAAACAAAGTTCGTGAACATGTTAGTAAAACATAGCAAGTGTGAATTAACGCTTTTTCCTAAATAATGATTCTATCGCCACATATTTTCCTTATTTATCATGGCAGAGATATATGTGTATATAGATGTTATTTATTTTGTGCATAAAATTTTAAATAAATAAATAAAAAATAAAAATAAAAGTAGTAACATTCTTAGCCAAAAAGTCATGCTTCCGATCTTTCGATTTCCACATGTCTTTATACGGTTATCTATTACTAGCTGTGCCCCGCGGTTTCACCTGCGTCATCACCTGTTGGAGGTGCGCGACATGACCTAGTTCAAGCATTTTATAATTGCAATTAAATATTTTATTTGATAGCAATGGATAGAAAAATTGGCATAATTAATGGAGTACTTTTATCTGTCGGCATATTATGTATGATGTAGAGCGAAGTTAAGTTTTATCCACTTTCCCTCCCCCTCCCGGTTAAGCAATTCTCGCAGTTCTCACCGGGCGGCTAAGGTTTATGTGTCGTTCGCGCGCCCAGCCAAGTATTGAATTATTTTAATTTTACATTATCTTTTAAACTATGCGTCCAAATAACATGGTATAAAGAACAAAGTTTATCTTGATAAAATTGTCTTGATGATGAAGCAACTTTCGTTCGTAAGGATAAATAGGCCATGCCTAATAATAACGCTCATAAGTCACTACATTAATTTTCAATATTTTATTGTCATAAAATACCTAATTATGGCTGATATATAAGAATAAGACATATGGTATCGCGGACTTTTTTTAGACGGAGTAAAAATCTATATTTTTCTAGAACATTGTATTTACGTATCCCTGACGAAAACACTGACTGACTGACTTCTGACTTGCTTAACAAATATTCATATTTTAAGCTAGCTGTGTGATATAGCTTAATGCTAGTAGAAGTAGCTAATAGCCTATACTATTCCACATGAATCTGGCTATAATATACAAAAAGAATTTTTCAAATCGGACTGGTAGTTCCAAAGATTAGCGCGCTTAAACAAACAAAAAAACAAGAAAACTCTTCCGCTTTATTATATTACTAGTATAGATAGAAGCGATATGAAGCAAACATGTTGGATCGGTTCCTTATAACTTAATATGTTTTATTTCATATGCTAAAGAAAGAAAGGACAAAACACTTACAGGTAATGTTTTTATAACTTACTGTGTAAATATTCGATAATCAGAAAGTTCTAAAATAATTTAATAATAAAAATTTATATGAAATTACTTTTTTATACTCGTATGTTTAAAAATTAATAATCGAATTAGTATTAAACCAAAAACTGTACTAATGTACCTACGTAAAATAGGCGGGATATAAATATATCTAGTTGATATAATATATTATATTCCTCATATATACCAACGTTTACGAATGTCTAAATTAATTTTCATTCTGTTGGCAGACAGCATGATAGTAGACATGCTGTAAACGTGATATGTTATAAAGCAGAATGAAATGCCACTCATCGTTTATACAAACATGGGCTGATTTTTTTTCTTTAATTAAATTTTGATTTTCAAAAATTGTTAATTCTTCGATATATATTTTACACGTGAGCCACGTGTTCGTTTGCTTCCTATTCAATAAAAAAATATTTTTTTAACATCAACAATATTTGTATAGGATTCATCTACCATTATTTTGTTGTTCTCTACGTGGTACTCGTAGAGCCATACTGCAGCTATATTATGGTTGCAGCACGAATGAGTCGGCTCGACCGGGTAAGGACCACGCTCTCACAGAATACCAGCGTCAAAAAGCAGCTTAACACTGCTGTGTTTCCTATGTTGAGTGTAGAGAACCGGAGACCCTTTTTACTGGAAACAAGGCATTCCATCTTAGTCCTCACAGGTGACAACGCATCTGCATTTTGATTCGCAAACGAGGATAGATGTAGATGTCTATAGGCCACAGCAACCACTTACCATCAGGTGGACTGTGTGCTCGTTTGTCACCCTATCCTATAAAAAAAAACTTAAGGGTCCTTCTGTCTTAAGTTATTACGTAATGAGCTAACCTAACATCTTATAGTGACCACATCAATACTAAAAATCTTTTATATTTTAAATAAATAGATTGACTTGGCTATTCATTCACTGCAAATGTAACTTTGTAATCCTATATATTTATATAGGATTACAAAGTTATTTATGCAGTTGGTATAGGGACTGATTAAATTAATCGACTTGGTATTACATAGATTTCACAACTTACGGTAGAAGAACTGATTTGCGAGACTTGGTTTTTTTTACAAGTTATGTTTTTGATGGCATCTTTTTTAGACGGTACTATTAAGTTATTTGACAGATATAATAAATGTATTAGGGTTAAGAGAGAATATATTGAAAAGGAGAAATAGTTTTTGTTTCATTTAATTGTCCTTCCCTGTCACTCCGCTAACGTTTTGACCTAACTTCGTAACACATCTACTCCTCTATCATTCATCATTTCGCATACTTCATCCATCTTATCATTCATTGCTCCACATACAATCAGCGTAGCCTGACGGGCCTCCGCAATCCACTTTTCGCCCCTCCGGGAGACAGAACGTAACATGTGGCGAACCTCGTAACCAGTTTTTCTCCCGGAGATTCTTCGCAATCTGCCTCATTAAAGGGGCGCCGGGAACTCGGGGCCATTTCTTTTATTTGTTAGCTCATGGTGCGCACTAAGGAGTGGTAGATTTTACGCCGCTACCATTCGGCGAGAAGCCGAGTCTATACTTCCGGCTTTGTCGCTCGCTTAGCACCACCCGGGTATTATCTATTATAATATATTATATTTATATATGTGACGTGATTTATTGGGAATCAGAAAACTGTTATAAACATACATATTTTGCTTGGTATTTGAACCGCGATTTAGCCCTTTTTATATAACTTTTTGTTAAAATAAAAAGGAAATATATTTCAAAACACTTTATGCCTAACCAAGTTTAACGTAAACTGTTGCATTTAAAAGGGAAATTAAATTATATTCGTGAATTAGAGGCTGAGAACTACAACATATATCTAATCAAAACGTTTTCATTCCCTATATGAATTAATATAATAATTATTATATCCTAGAGAACGAATTTCGGTCACGGTGGCCATTATTTAAGAAGCACGTGGGTAAAACACCGCCAACTTTCTGACTCCAGGCTGTTATTAAGAGTTTTTTTAACACAAAAACTCAATAAATCACTCCGGTCACTCTGATCCAACCCGGAATCCGAACCCGGGACCACTTGCTGAACCGTTGATTATTAAACCAACGAAACAGTCAGGTTAATTGATTTATATAAGAGGGCGAAGAAACTGATTTGTATTCCTTTTCGAAATAGACAGAAATAGCTTGGAGGATGCGTGTTCAAAGATTACAAAGCCATCAAAGCATTTTTTTGTAAAAGAGCCATCGTAACACGCGCCTTGTGCACGGGCACGTAGTTTTATAAAACCAAGACGCCTTTTCTCAATTTTTCTCGCATTATTTCGTCACTTACAATGTTTTATAACCTTCCAAATATTCCAGCGTAGTATTTTCTTGTTACCGGACTCGCGGTCCGTAGCACCATGGTCAAATGTTTAGCCACTGCGCTAACAAGCCGTTTACCAAGTCTAACAATCCGTGAAAATTTAAAATATTAAATAGAAAAACAATACTTTCTGTCTAGGTTAGTATAGGAATCATTCGCTTACTTATTTACGTTGATATGCAATACCTTTTTTTTCTATAGGAGAGGGGGCAAACGAGCATGCGGCTCACCTGATGGCAAGTGACTACCGCCGCCCATGAACAACTGCAACTCAGGTGAATGGCAGATCCGTTGCCGGCTTTATAAAAAGGAATAGGCTCTTTCCTTGAAGGTCCCTTAGTCGTATCGGCTGGATAAGTTGGCAGTTGGATGCAACATCTCTTCACAGCGCCAAGGAATCGAGGCGATCGGAAAGGACTCGGTCATTGACGATTCGACACTCTGCGCTGGATGCAATCAAGTGGAAGGAGCTGACACTGGGTAGCCCAAGCCCAGAGATGAGAACAGTATTCCATTTGATTCCACTCTGCTGGCACGCCAAGCTTTTTAGAGGCCAATTTGACCTCCTCTTCCAAGTGACCACGAAATTGCACGTCACTCGATATGTCGACGCCGAGGATTCCAATATTGGCTGAGGCAACAAAGGAAATGCCTTGAAACTGATAAGATATGACAAAGCAGTACACGTGCAAACTTGTGTCTTCTAAGGATTAAACTAGACTAGATTTAGTCGCCCCAATCCGAGATTTTGTTTAGGAAAGACTCGTCTTCTGTAACAAATTTGTGCCGGTACTCGTCAATGTTTTCCCGAGAATAATTGGCACGGCCGGTTTATAGAGCATCACCAGTACTGTCATCTACATAGCAATGAATGTTACCGGTTTGCGACATATCATTGATATGCAGAAGAAACTGCGTTGGTGATAGCACGCACCCTTGTGGAACACTAGCGTTAATAGGCTCGTAATCAGAACATGCACCGTCTTCTACAACCTTGATGCTCCGATCAGCCAAAAAACTGGTGATCCAATTGCACAGTTTCTCGTTTAGCCCATAGGAAGGAAGCTTTCAAAGTAGCGCTTTGTGCCAAACCCGATCAAAGGCCTTCACTATGTCCAATCTAACAACCAATGCCTCCCCCTTGGACTCGATCGCCTGCGCCCATCTATGTATAAGGTAAAGAAGAAGATCACCAGCTGAGCGACCCCGACGGAAACCGTACTGACAGTCACCATCCGCACCATCCACAGTCATAATGGACTCCATTATTTTCGAGAACAAAGAGGTGATGGCGACAGACCTGTAGTTGGACGGATCAGATCGGTTACCTTTTTTAGGCATCGGGTGCACACAAGCTACTTCCATGAATTCGGTACAACGCCTAGGGAGTAGGAGTACTGAAAAAGACGCGTTAGGACCGGTGCTAACTCTGGAGCGCACGTCCTCAGCACAATTGGCGGGAATCCGTCAGGCCCACTCAACTTGTTTATGTCCAGGGAGAGGAGTGCTTTGCTACTGAGCACTGTGCGAATCGCACATCAGACATAGAGCACTCACACTGTGAGATGATCGGCGGGTGTTCCCCCGTCATAGAGAATCCAGTAAGACTAAAATGTCGGCTTTCTCTTTTGCGGCGTGGGCCAGTGAGTCGTCCTCCCTTGTGTAGAGATGGTAGTGATGGCTTACAGAAATTCCCTTGAACAGGCTGGTCCCTCACCAGAATGCACCGGTTCCCGAAGGAAGGTGAACTAACTTCTCGCCAATTCTACCAAAGTGCTCATACTTTGCCTTGGTAATAACTCTTTCGAAGGACCTGAAGGCGAAGTTATACTTCTTTTTAAACATGCTGGTGTTTACATCCCAAGCCGCCAAATCCTTAGCTCAGGCCTGATAACACTCCTGCTTACTGCGTAATGCAATCGTAAGAATCGTACAGGAGCGACCAAAGCAAGGCTGAGATCTGCCTCCGATGAGTACCACAAAGATCCATTCCCTGTAGCACCACATCAGTGATAGAGTCAGTGACAGTGGAATCATCCGGCAAAAAGCATACCACGGGTATGCTTTTCGCCTTTTTTCCAAAGAAAGACCGCATTCCGCCCTTGTAAAGCCAAACACGTCGATCTGTTCTGGTAAAGGTTATAAGAGCCGGAATATGTATATGCACTGTAGATAATTTTTAAAATAGATAGTATTTTTTAAATTTTTAAATTTACAGCAAAATCCATTCTGTCTCATATTTTGTACTAAGAGTTAAGATATGTAAGTGCTTGTAATATTTATGTTAACACATAGCGCTTGAATATGGCTGGGCTAGAAGAAAGCCTTATAAGTCGCCGGTTTCGCCTGTAAAAATTATTAAAGTAGTAGATGGTACTAAATTAAAATTAAAAATGTAACAACTTAAGTATGACCAATTCCTAGGCTCATGCGTCCTTTCACTTCTGAGGAGGTAATTAGGGTAAGGAAGAGTAGGTAAAATTAAAAAAATATGAAAAATAATACAAAAAAGGTTTGTATGAAATTTGGCAATAAAATATTGGATAATATAATAAATTCTTCAGTAGAAAAATCTTACATCAAAAACATTTGGCAGTAATTAGGCACTGCCAACGTAAGTGAAAAGTTAGAACTATAAGTTAACAGCGGATTTTTTTAAATTTCAAATTAAATGTAGTATCAAAAATTATAATTTTATAATTTATGAATTAAAATGAATAACGGTAATCCGGTTTTTAGATCTATCGCCACACTGAGCAACAGTGACATATATTTTTAAATGGTTTCTTATTAATCAAAACATATTATGATGGGCTGCTCTAGCTCAGTATAAATACATGAACAAATTAATTGACATAATAATTAATATATTATATATATATATATATATATATATATATATATTTATAACAGTATTCAGACGCGAACTCATAAGATTTTACTCATGTAAAAACACATAAAGATTTTTAAAAGACCTTTAAAAACTTGTTAAAAGTTTAATAATAATTGACATTCTAACACGGCATAAAATATTAAAAAAAAAACAAAGTTTCTCTGATAATATTTTGTCTTCAAAGTGATATTTATTTCGATGTTCATAAGAGCTTTAAGCAATCCAAAATTTAATAAAAAAGTTTTGACTTTAACTTTGTCTCATTGCGTGTTGGTAAACTCCACATTTCGTCTAAATATATTTCTTTTTGAATTTCAGCAAATATTTTTAACGATGTTTTCTTTTGCCACTGAGTTCTTCGAGCATCAGCACATTAAACTGCAGTTATTAATTTCATCTGTACTGGCGACGATCGAGCTCGGTTTGCTAGCATACTGTTGAATGTAAGGCGAGGGGGAAAGCTTTACTACAGTAATAATAAAAGTAAACAAATAATTATTGCATTAAAATCATACATAATTCTTTTGGTTTTCATGGCTCTGTGGTGCAATGACTAACAAGGATTAGTAAGACCTCGAAGTAGTTGCTTCCGGGTCTATATTTTTGTCCTTGTGCAATTTACGGGTGTTAACTGGCCTCTACGATGCAGGATGAAATCCTACTGTAATCCTTAGAGGAGGAAGAGGTTACGTTAAAAATAGTTTCGGCAGTCAATTTTTTATATTCTTTAAAGGGTCGGTATGGAAAAAAACTGTTTAAGTAGTGGTAAATCTGGCTATTTTATCTGAAGTGAAAATACACGACCGCTAAGCTTTTAACTGTATGCAGTAATCCGTTACCAGCTAAATGCATAGTTTTTGTTAGCAGAATTTCTCTAATAACAATTTTTTAACTGAAATATTCATAATGATATACTTAACGAATAACAATTATTATTAAATAACATATTTTAAACCAAAATTATTATTTTAAAACCAAACGTTACGGATATTATTCAGCAATCTTTTATTTGGTTGCAACAATTTGCTCTTAAATGGAAATAAGAAAAAAAATATTAAGTTTACAATAAATAATGTAAAACATTCGAATACCAATGAGCTCTTAAAAGAGGAGGAGTTCAGTTTTGTGGATACCATGTTTTTCTTGGTGTTACTATTTACGCGAAGGGTCTCTGGGTTTCAATAATCTAAATTAGCAGGCACGCTTAGATTTTTTGAAAAATGGTTATTGGTTATTCCCTGGGAATGAGGTGATCGCCACCATGCTGGTTCTATTAAAATTCTATAATAATTAAAATTGTACAAAAAAAAGTAAATTCAAAGATTTTTAGAAAAGTCCCGCTGGGTTTCTTTGCTGCTTCTTCCCAGGACAGATGTATTTTCCGGACCAGTGGTAAATAAAAAATAATCAATAAGTATTATATAAAAATCTATATTGCATAAATATCATTATATTCTACATTTTGGAAAATAAGACTAGCTGATGTAAATACACACACTTGTACCACCAATCCATTTATCAACTTTAGGTAAGGAAAACTGCTCTTAGTAATAAAATAGATATTCTGGTATGTAGTAAGACAAGGTGATTTTTCAATTGTATATTTAGCTACACTACAATATTCCAAAGAACCTTTTATTGCCCTAAATTAAATAAAATATATAATTATAGAGCTATGAACAAGTAAAATTCACACAACGAATATTTAAAGGGATAACAAAATTTCAAAGCAAAAAGAGCAGGTGCTTAAGCACGCTTTTGTGAGGTGCTCGTTATTCCAATAAGTGGATCCTTTGTAGTACAAAAATAAGGTTCTTTAAACGACATCACATATCTAAAGTGAAATTTTATACTAAGCCGGTATTTTTTTACTCTGTTAATTTTAATTATTGTTATTTAATACAAATATGTATATCTAAGAGTCCGCTGCTTAAAAAATGAATATTTTGACTAGTAAAAGGTTTTTATTACTTATTCTATTACAAATAAAATGACGTCAATACTAACTAGCTTTTACTTTAAATTATCGTAATATTCTAGTATATATACAAATGTAGACAATATTATTAAGTCTCTAATGATGACTAATAGTGTAGTGTAGTGTAGTGATTAAATTTCAAAGTGCTAAAATATAACTTAATATTTTGTGTCAATTAACGGACTTCTTTACAAAACAAAAACAATATATTATGAAAGTTGTTGTCACAAGCCATGTGAATAATATCAACGTTCACATAGTCAGGGAACTAATATATAAATATATTCTTAACTTAAATATAGGTTACGTAAGAAATAAGAGATTATTGTGATAAATAAAATAAACACAAAACATACATACATGGATATAAACATATATACACTACTTATACTCGTAAATATATAATAATACCTTTTTGTGTAAATTTACAAAAAATAAGAAAGTTTGTTTGTATATTTTTATGGTTTTTGAGAAAATCCCTAAACGATTATCACTTTTTGGATAAAAATGTTTTTGGTCACTCTTGGCATTGATCTTGTGTTCGTGAAGTTTCATCATAATTGGTTCAGTCATTCAAAATGTGCCGGACGGGCGTAACTCTCCGGAGTAAATGTTGTCGAAGATACTCCGCGAGTCGCTCACGTTCTACACCTGTAGCTTCCGTTGGATACTTTCACTGCCGTCTCTGCGGTTGCTGCTGGAAAACTGTGGACTAAGGTTCAAAATTAAAATGCACGATTTCTAAATTAAAATAGCAAGGGCGTGGCCAGCGGTTCGACAAATTAATTTGTCGCGAAATTTTACAACTATTATTTATTGATCACGATTGTTGAACACGGTTGTTAAACTACGGTTGTTCACTATAGGTTGGTCACTATATATTTTAAAAATATTTATTTTAAATGAGCGGTAGTATAAAATATCTATCGGTAGTAGCTGGTTTTTCTGACAATATTGACTAGCAGCTATTAATCAACTAAAACTAGTTGAATTTATCGCTTGTGTAACTGCGAATATCAGTTACCACTTTTTTCCGTCTAGCTAACACTTTTCACTATATGTAACTGCGAATTTTCAGTTACCACCTTATTCGGCTAGCTAACACTTTTTCACTATATGCAACACCGAATTTTCAGTTGCAACTTTTTTCCGCTAGCTAACACTTTTTTACTATATGCAACACCGAATTTTCAGTTGCCACTTTTTTTCGGCTAGCTAACACTTTTTATTTATTCACTATATATTTCTGCTAGTCACTGCAACTACTACCGAATACTACTGCTGGGCACTGGTAGTTCTTCCTACTACTGCTGGATGCCACTGGTAGTTCTTCATACTACTGCTGGATGCCACTGGTAGTTCTTCATACTACAACGTTACTGGGTTTCGCCCCCATAAGGTAGACTTCGGCTATACTCTATAGTGAGCCGCTAACCATTTTCCACTTTGCCTCTTTATTTTTAAACATTTTCTCTATGTAGATTGCACAAATTGCAATATTTTCTATATAACATTGATTTTAATTTTAACACGTTATACATCATTAAGTAGGCATTTTGGTCCTTTATCAGTATGTGATAAAGGATAGTTAATATATTTACATTCAAAAAAGATATTAAGCGAAATGTCCCAAACTTTTACTATAAATGGACATATTAATTCGTTAATCTTTATATATAAAGAGTACGTGTCACGTTGTTTGTCCGCGATGGACTCCCTAAACTACTGAACAGATTTCAATGAAATTTTGCACACTGTGTGCAGTTTGGTCCAACTTAACTTAAAAGATAGGATAGCTTACATCTCAATTTATAGTCGCAATACAATATTATTTTATTGAAAATTATTTGCCTATTATTTGACAGTCACAATTTTCTGTTAGCTCCAAACGATTCTGTCAGATGACGATATCTGTTGATTGGATTGAGTAAATATTCAATAGATGGCGCTATGTTAAAAATACAAACTTAATATAAGCTACAATTTAGTAGTAAAACCACCACGTGTTGCTGTAAGTATTCAACAGATAGATCCGATTTCAAAAAAAAAATTGCAGACTGTGTGCAGTTTGGTCCAACTTGAGAGATAGGATAGTTTTTATCCCGATAAGTGACCCTCAATTTTTTTATTGCTAATTTCAGGAGTTTTTTTGGGAAAGCAAATGGTTATTCGGAAAGGGCAGAACAACGTCTGCCTGGTCAGCTAGTTTTCCTATAATTATTAAATGTGTCTAATTGTACAAAATATTTCTTTATTATCATATTCTACGTATCATATGCTCACTAAATGTCATATTTACAACTCTTTTAGAACATAAAAATATTCTCATTATTTTTTGGTACAAACTATTGCGCAGTTAATTTAAATTTCCAGAAAGTTCTACGACACGGCGCGCTGTGATTGGTCGATTTTTCTTAAACAAAATAAAGTTGTTTATACTAACTATTATCAAAACGACCTTCTATACAAACATATTAAGAGTTGTAAATACATGGTAAAACTATATTAACACACCATTTAATTGATTTTGTCCATATTTTCACTTTTTATACAAATTAATATTCTTTAATCACTCATTCACACAAGTCATTAGGCCGTCGCGAACACAAAATATTGGTCACGACAGACAAACAAAATTTTTAAAAAATATTATTCATGTCACAACAGCATGAATATAACCCCTTGAACTTAATAGAGGCTGTATTTCGATATTACAGGCGGACACTATAATTGCATGTAAATGGTTGAAATTATAAAATTAATCTCAAAATGATGAAATCTGTCTTATTTGTATATAGATATACTTTTATATCTGCTAATATCCACATCGAATGAAATAAAGTGCGACGCATTTCTATCTTCAATTATATTAAAGATGCCAAAATAATAAAATGCTGAGTCGAAGGTTAATATTTTGATACAACTTAATATTTTTAGCCGACTTCAAACATGGACGAGGTTGATAATTCGAATGTACATTTTTTTTCATATGATGTTACGCAATATATGCGCCAATTGAGACCAGACTTGAAGATAATATTTTATATTAAATCTTTGTTCATACTTCAGGGGTCGCCCTATATAAATTTGGAGAAAAAATTCCACGCCTAAATGTGACTAGAAAATAGCTTTTTCAATTATTTGAAGTCGGCTTTTAATTTTTGATAAAAGTTATAATTATGATCTATAGATTTCAATCAATCTATTTTTTTTTAAATAAAATAATATCGTAATGGTATTTGGTTCTCAGCCAATTCGGTCATCGGTTTGTGTTTATGTATTCTTAATGTTTTTCATAAAACAACAAAAACTACTTTTCTTCCGTTTGCTTTCTACTAAAACGGATACTGACTAGACATATCCGTTACTAGCGCAGCGCTATATTTTATCGGAGAAGCAACTTAGTTTATTGCTACCAGCGCATTACAGATAAAAATACAGAAAGTCTTCATTCCTTAAATAATATTTTATTATTATTTATTGAAATGGATATTAATAAAATTATACAAGGTATACTACAAACAGAAACAATACTATGTAGTTATAGAAAAATAAAATATAATTAAATAATAAGATTATTTAGTACTCATTTTTATATTATTTCTGAGCCGTGTGGTACCAGCGTAAGTAAATTCATCACCCCATTTCGTCCCTTGGTTATAGTAAAAGACCACTATAGGAATGCTATGGTAGAAAAATCTTACGGCTTTCAATAGATGGCTGCTAACCATTTCTCTTACCTCTGATTTTTATTATCCGATTTGTAGATTTAATTTATCCAGACTGATGACGTTCAACAGCGTGCACAGTGCATGACGTCATCAATGCCCTCAATTATCCTGAGTTCGCCCGCGTAAACCAAGAGTTTGGCGAATGAAAATGAGGCTATATGATTGTATATGAGTGTATACTTTGAATGAGGCCTAGAATAACCACCAACTAAAAAATAAGCGAAAGTAGTAAGTAAGTAAAAAAGATCCTTGCTGCCTATCCAGCAAAAGAAAAAGTAAAGCTATAGTAGAAATGCATATAAGTCGTTTTCTTCATAAAATTATTATTTTTAACAGTTTACAATAACATTACGTAAGTTATAATGCATCTAGCTTTAGGTCATTTTCTATGGAGTTATAACGAAATTGTTACTAATCCAAGTGCATTTTATAAGATGGTCGAATATTATTCGTTAACTTACTTTGATCGTGAATCCACCTATCAAGTGAGACGATTAAGGCAAATGATTTTACTAGGTTATAGGACTGATTTTCCGCCTAGGAGCTTGTTTGAGTAGGTACACACCATTTACCTATTTTTAGCGCTGAATAACAGTGTCTGCACTACTGCGTTCTGATCTGAAGGATATAGGGAATTAGCATAGTTACAGGCATGTGTGGCATGTTAGTCCTCAGAGATGACAACGCATTTGTAGCCTTCTTTGTGTTCAGGTGTCCATAGACTCAGTAGCCACTTACAATCTGATTGAATGAAACATTTATAAAAAACTTACGAGAGAGATCCGTTTCCAAAAACTTATACGGGCTGATGAAGAAGAAAAAAAATATTTTGTTGTTACTAAATGGTAGCTCGAAGTGACACTAGAACTACTACTAGACTAGAAATAGTCCGACTAGCTAAGTCCAACTTCGACCGAAGGGTCAATTGAGGGATTCAACTCGGCTGGGCAGCGTTCGGAAAACTAGGACACATCTTCTCGTTAGACATACCTCAAAACCTGAAAATGGAACTTTACAATCAGTGCGTTTTGCCAGTGATGACTTACAGATCTGAGACGTGGTCCTTCACTGCTGGCCGTATGAGGAAGCTCAAGGTCGCTCAGCGAGCTATGGAGAGGGCTATGCTCATGGTTTCTCTGCGTAAAAAAACTTAGATATGAGGATACCCGCAGTAGAACCAGAGTAAGCGACATAGCCCAACGGATTAGTAAGCTGAAGTGGTAGTGGGCCGGCCCTATAGCTCGAAGAATTGACAACCGATGGGGATGAAAGGTTCTCGAGTGGCAGCCTTGTACCGGTAGGCGAAGTGTAGGGCGACCCCCCACTAGATGGAGTGACGACCTGGTAAGACATGCAGGAAGTCGATGGATGCAGGTGGCTCAGGACCGTGATTTGTGCAATTCCTTGGGGGAGGCCTATGTTCAGCAGTGGACTTATGAAAGGCTGTAATGATGATGATGATGAAATGGTCGTCATCTTACTGACATACTTTCGATGACATACAACACCCATCATGATGGTCACGTAGGATCCCGTCACAATCGACTACGTAAATTGCTAGGAAATCTTATGTAACCCGATACATATAGGAAAAGCTATTCTCAAAAATATTTCGTCTGATGAAGATCACTTATCTAAGATAATATTTATATAGGTCTTCTAAAGTTTCCACCACATTTCTGCAAATTTTTTGAGCCCACTTGTTCGTTCTGTAGTTGTAATACAGCTTGACCACAATGAATACTAATAATGAAGGCTCAAATAAATGTCGAGATTAAATATATTAAAATAAACGTTACATAATACACATATAGATAAAATCGAAATGTATTAGCAAAAATCAGTTCTTAATTAGGTTTAAGTTTTATATATAAAAGATAATGTTCAATCAACGTAACAAATAAAAGAACCATATAAGAGCTCTCTAGTTAATTGAAAATGATCGACATGTGAATTATATGTGTCGAGCGTGAGAAAGAATCACGATGATAATCACTTGTGACTTTATACGCAAGGAACCCTTTGCAAATATTCTTATCCCGGCCAACCAATTGGAGCTGTAGTTTTTATATAAACACAACAAAGTATAATATTTAAATAAATGTATCAAGGTATATACTCTAATTGGTATGTTCTTAAAATGATCGTAAGCAAGAAGTGGATAAAATAAAGACTGTTAAGATAATTAATAGAATCAGGCGTTACCAATACTACGCTAAGTTAGCAATCCACCACCACAGTCACCTGATGACGCCTCATTAAGAGGCGAAACAGGTGTCGTATTATCGACGATGCTGTGACTTGTCTTGTGCAGTAGTGGTGTAGGAATTAGTGGTGTCGAGGATTGTGCACGCAATTGAGGGAGAGCGGGCAAACTAGGTAAGACACATCATCTTATTTTATTACGCAGATCTTAGCTAATTGGTTTTTAACATCTATAAAGATGTTTGAATAAAAATCGGTATCTTTTTTGTGGCATTATCTAAGGGAGACCTTTGTTTACCAGTTAACCGGTGAATGGCTGTAGTGATTGTAATGGTTAAGTATAAACTTAAGTTATCTTCTTTTTCTACTTTAACATATAGTAGGTCATTCTTGGATATAAGCTTCTCCAATTGGAAAGTATTTGTCATTACTCCCTTGATTAGTAGACGAATTGACAATTGTGTTGAAAAATGTGAATGTAGTATAAGGAATTCCCACGAATGTGATATGAGGCGACTTGAGGTAATGCCGTAAAATCATGGCTTTTAATAAATGAGAGTGAAGAGGCTTCTGTCCCCGGAAAATAGTGTCATTATCGTTCTAATCGTATCTACACCGGATGTAAAATACCCAGATCGGTAACAGAGAGCATTGTTAAAGGTGCAAAATGTCTCGTATTGCATACGTCAGCCAGAAAAGGCGATTGCGGGTAATCCTTCCCCTAATTATAGAAAGGACTCATTTTGAAAAGTCGGTCGTTTTATGACTAATTATTATGTTATATCAATATATCAAACACTCAAAATAAACGGTCTTTTTAAAAAAAATTAAATTACACTGCTTATTATTAAAAAAAATATAAACTAAATAAAAGCGGACTTAAACAAACTAAATAGAATAAACTACTTTTTAAACATTGGCACTGAGTGTAGAGGGATTAAAAGAAGGTGCATTACATCGGTATTGACGGCACGCGAAGATTACAAACTACCAAAATGTACAAAAATATAATTCTGTCACAAAAATGCCTGCTTGTCATTTACTGTTATGCAATGGAGTTAAGGTATTTAAGTTTTATTATGTGTCTTATGATTTTTATGAACTTTTATGAGCGTCATTAAGGCTGTTTAACAGTTTTTATTCCATTGAACTTGCATTCATATTTTCTGTTAAGATTTGTGTGCCAAATATCAGTGTCACAACTCAAGAGTGTGTGTAGCTGTATAGGCATAAATTTAGATAATACCTATTAAACATTTATGCTGTCTATAGCTATAACTTTTAATCGAATTTTACATATAAAAATTAATTTGTGGTAATTATTTTAATCGAGTTCAAAAAGGAGGAGGTATTTAATTCGAATGAATGTTATTTGTATGTATGTTACGCGATATAGTCGCAGATTTTGAAACAATTTTGATGATTATTTTCTCATTAAATAGGTTATGTTTCAGGGATGGTTCCTTATCAATTTGGAGAAAAAATTCCACTCCTAAAATTAGCAAATAAATAATTTATTTTTTAGCGATTTGAAGTTGGCTTTTACCAATATCTAATTATTTTATTTGTAGTTCTTTGAAGTCGGCACTTTCGTTTTATTCAAAAAATATTTTTTACCCTTCAGAGTTGATTAAAAATATTATAAGCTCAATGTTGCTACGTCAAACAAGTACCAGTAATTATAATGCCACTAAAAACATAACGTAAAAAAGCCAAGTCTCGCAACTCAGTTCTTCTACCGTAAAAAGTTGTGAGATCCATGTTATACCAATTCGGTTAATTTATTCAGTGCCTATTTAAGGGTCCTTCTGTTTTAAGTTATTACGTAATTAGCTACCCTAAAAACATCTTATAGTGACCACATCAATACTAAGAATTATTATGTTATTTCATCTAGACTGGTATTATTCATAATACAGTTTAAACTTATAAATAAATATAGGTTGTAGTTTTAAGCAAAGTATCAAGAAATTAATAATGATGGGGTTGTTATAAACTAATTTGTTTGATTCCGCGTAAAGAAAGAAAATGATGTGTCCTGCCCAGTTTTAACCTTCCACCCTGCCTTAATCGCGCACACTATACCCGTCGCCGTCAATCCCAGCTCTACCACACTAAACACCACTCTCGAAAATACGACACGTGTTTCGCCTCTACACGAGGAATAATTAAATTAATAATGTATATTATATATTTATTGCTGTTTTAATACTTAATAAATAAATTTGTACTTTATAAAAATACACACAAATAAAATAAGCTCGGCAATAATAGGCAAATAACCCCTAAAGGATGGCCTATGTGGAATTCTGACAGGCTGTAATGAATGAATGAGGTTAAATTTTTTTTTATAAATTGGCAGAAGTGATAGAATTCAATTTAATTTGTACATCGCCACAATATATGTAATAAAAAATACGTATTCAACTGATCTGTCACGTTTATCAGGTGATTAATGAGTGTGACACACTTCGGTTACTTTTAATTACGCAAAATGAAAATCTGTTATTGTTTGAGAACAAATTTAAAAAATGTTTAATGTTGAAAACAAAAATTATTGTAGATTAATTATTTTTATTTATTTACTGTTTTTAATTCTCATTTGCAAATTTAAGTTAGAAATCATTCGCTTAACATTTGCGTGTAATATAAATAATAATAAATATAATATACTTCCTGCTCTGTTACGGCTTAACATTATTTCCACTAATAGTTTACTTGTGCATTTAATACATATAATCGCACCACTTTCACATATCAAAATCAACTTAAAACCTTTATTTAAATAATAATCCACAAGCAGTAATTCGCTGTCAGTCACGTTCCAAACCTCTAATACTTAAGTAAACGATATTATCTAACGATTATAAGGCCAATGATGCCTAAGATATTTTGTAATTATGTGCACCTGCATCTTACTTACTACTCCGGGAAACGGTATTGTTGAGGGCAGAACCGATACTTTATTTTATTACCGTAACTAGCTGTTCCCTGCGACTTCACCCGCGTGTAATTTAGGGTTTTAATTTTGTTGCGCGGAACACTAACTATTTTTCTACAATATAAGTAGCTTAAGTTACTCCTTATATCATAAGCTATTTACAAGTGAAAGTCCCGTCAAAATCGGTCCAGCTGTTTCGGAGATTAGCCGGAACAAACAGACAGACAAACAGACAAAAATTTAAAAATTGTATTTTTGTTATAAGTACCGTACATGCTTTCATATGCAATTAGTAAAAAGCTGTTATTTTGACATTACAAACAGAGACTTCAATTTTATTTATTTGTAAAAAGATGTACCCTAACATAATTATAACATAATTATGACAGCAAGAATCTTAGTATTATCGACTGATCCCTCTTACTCGAATGCGAGATTACTTTACACTGCTAGAACGAGTGGGGGATTACAGTTCTACCCTCATTTATTAATAATTTCTTTTATTTTTACCCTTCTTCCTAACACGGCCCCTCCTGAAAACTCACACGTCCTCGTGTGAAGGCCAAAGTAACGTCTCGGCATTTTCTGACCATGAAACGATAAACTCTTGTTGTCAAGTCTTTACCAATTTTTATTTAACAGCACACAATGAGTGCGCTGTTAAATACATTGCATACAGACTAAGCTTTTACGTAATTGATAACATCGTCAAAATCAGATTTTAGTATACGACGCTTCCTACTAGAGCTTTACACTTCTTAGATCGTACTATACAGCGAAGAGACCGGCCACCTAGCTAAACGGACTCCAGCGAGTGTTTCCGATGTATTCCCGCCAGCAAGCCGTCGCGCTGCACCCGCACCAGTGAGCCGCTTCAACGCACTCGCCACATATCATGACATTTTGAAATCCTATTCAGCCAAGACACTAATAGACCAGCAAACCCATTCCAATTCATTTGGTCGCACTGTAGACAGTGCCACCAATTTAGCGTATCTCCCAGCGGCTGTCGGTACAGGCACCAAGTTCGCGTACCGCCCAGACTTCAACACTGTAGGCATAGACACCAAGTTAGTGGGAGGTATGCACCCAGTGGCTGTAGTACCTGAAATCTTTTTCATATTGTATGTTACTCTAAGAAGTTTTCATGTAAAATTTGAAGTACACAACAGTAAAAGCAAAAGATATGAAAAAAAGTTACATCGGATACATATCCATTGTATCCAATATACAAAATAGATATCCATTGTAATTTTAGATTGGAAAGATGTAAAAATATATGTATTTATTACCTTCAGGTGCATTAAAAAAATCTACTTTGCAATAGGCAACTATATGGTAAGACGGATCCCACCACATATTGCAAATGGAAGAAGGCAACTACGCAAAAGGTACGCATTGCAAAAAGCAAATTTGTGGAGAGACGGATCCGACCACATATTGCAAATGGAAGAAGGCAACTGTGCAAAAGGTACGCATTCCAAAAGGTAACAGCATGCAGAGGCGTAAGGTAGGCTGTACTCCAGTAGCAGGTGGCGGACGCGCGGCTGCTGCGTGGTGCTATCCCGCACGCGTTGCCACACGTAGAGAGGCGGGCGCCACGTGACTCAGTGACAAAGTGTCACACGAAGAGTGGCAAGCGCCACGTAACACAGTGCAGCGGGACTCATTTCGGGCAAGCGGTAGGCGTAGAAAAGGCTGTAGCGATGTAGCTTCAATCTTACCAGGGTTCGGCCGCACCCAACCATTTCCATTTAGCCGTCACGACATCTTCCTCATCGATCATTGTTGTAGCGACTTTTACGAACTTCTCGACATGAAACCCCAATTTTGTCGAATACAATAATATATTCGAATAAAAAAAATTGGAATAAAAGTAAAAGTAAAGTTGCAGCCTACTTACGTCCCACTGCTGGGCACAGGCCTCCTCTCATTTCTGAAAAGATTTTAGGGCAAATAATTGTCCACCGCGCTGCCCTAATGCGTGTTGGTGAACTTCACATATCTTCGAAATATTTTTTCTTACTTCTCAGACATGCAGGTTTCCTCACGATGTTTTCCTTCATCGCCGAGCACGTGATAAATCAGCACTTAAAATTGCAATTAGCAATTTCATTGGTGTCGGCGGGGATCGAACCCGGGTTGCTCGAGTACTGTGAAGCTTACAGCGAGCGCTAACCATCTTAACTACCACGGCTCTATACATTGGAATACAAAAAGACTACTTTTTTTAATAACACGTTAAAATTTAACATTTATTTTGGTACATAGCTTAAACATTTCAAACTTTATATTGTAGCCCATGTAAGTCATATTTTGCATGAACTATTAAATTATAACATAACTCGAGTAGTTAAAATTCTACTGAATGCAAAACTTTAAGTCATCTAGCTACCTGCAATATTTCTTTCAACATTTGTTAACATATTTGGGTACATTAAAGGATAATAAAACTACTTGCTACCTTTATTACCACAATTTAATGTTACGTCAATGTCGTAAATAGGACAACAGATTTCATCATCCATCCATGACATCCAACATAAAAAAACGCGAGGCGCATCATAGTCTTTTACCAAAGTAATAACCCTCACACTATTGAAAGATTATATGTGGATCATACAGGTATTTTATCCTACTTCTGATGTTACAAATTATTCGCAAAGTTATTTAAATAAAAGAAATATTCTTTCTCGTATTAGAAATTATTTTAGAGTCTAATTGTTAAAAATAATAAAAGTGTAAAAGCGGATGTTCAACTTGCTCTCTTGCATACGCAATTATTCATTATCAGGAATAAGACAACGTACTGCAGTATAGAGTAAATACAGTTTGACCATACCGTAATATGTCCCAGTCACTATCACACACTAGTGTAAAGTGAAGGACATTACAAATTACACGATAACATCAAAGTATGTAAACCAACAGGAACATTACCCATCTGAATACCTGGGCATCAGGAGTGGCTGGCAATACAGAGCAGTCTCTCAGCAACACGATCTTCCTTGCTTACACTAGGAGAATTACTGCAACAAATAAAACCACGACAGTTGTCTAACTTAGGAAGTATCTTAGTGTGTAGGTAATGTATTACCCCTACGGACATAATAACGACAGTGAGAGTCGTAGAATCACCGACTGATCCCTCTTAGTCGCCTGCGCGATTACTTTAGATTGCTTAAATGAGTAGGAGATTACAGTTATACCCTCATTTCTTCGTATTTACTTTTATTTTTTTGACTTCATTCCCAACAATATATATTTTACAAACATTTTAATTATTATAAAAAACAGCTGAAAAGAGGAGGGCTGACTGAGGATAAACTAAACTAGTCATAAGAGGTCAACACCCAGTATCGAGCGGCGGTTAATTAACCCGTAAAAATACAAGATCTGTCAGCCTTCTTTATTTCAAAACATCTTGGGTAAAACTATTTAAAGATTGAAAAATGTAAAGATCTGTCATCAGATCATCCTCCAGTCATCTTAAATATTGATAAACAGGCCACTTTCTCCAAGCCACTCCTCAACATCTACAACAAACATAGAAACTGTGACCAGTATTGAGAATTTATACGTAGTAAGATTGACCTAAACATTAGTCTAAAGACAAACGATGACATCGAACCCGGCATTGAAAAATTCAACAGGATTGTACACATGGCTGCCACCATTTCCACTCCTAAAATAGGAAATCAAAAACAAAACAAACGGAATACCCAAGAAACATAATCGCGAAGGTTAGTGAACGGACAAAATTAAGAGGAGAATGGCATGAAACTAGACATCCTTTCGATAAAACTAAGTTAAACAGGGCAACGAAGATACTGAAAGAAATTATTAAAGAGCACAAAAGTCGGTGTACACAAAGTCATCTATCTCAACTCACAGCATACAAAGATACTAATTATTTACTATGGCGCAATCAAGAACCTCAAGCGACCAAAAGTCACCTCGCTCCTGAGAAGACAGGATAGAAGCTGGGCTCGGACTGATGTAGAAAATATAACAACATTTGCCGAACACCTAGAAAAGGTATTTACTTCACTGCCTTGTTCCGACCTCGATAAAGATGACGACATGGCAAAATATCTACAGTCACCAAATCAATTCATTTAATGTCTCCCATTAAAAGCAGTAAGTCCTTAAGAAATAAACCGAGAGATGAAATCTCTATCACTCAATAAAGTTACGGGGTACGACCTATTGGATTCCGTGCTGTTACGCAACCGTCCGAAGAGTGGCATAATATTTGTTTTTTATAAGATAAGAGTAACAAACGAGCACATAGTCCACCTGATAGTAAGTGGTTGCTGTGGCCCATAGACATCTACATTTATCCTCAACAACGAATCAAAATGCAGATGCGTTATCACCCGTGAGGAATTAGATGGAATGCCTCATTTCCAGTAAGTAGGGCGGGTCTCCGGTTCTCTACACTCACCGTACGAAACCCAGCAGCATTGAGATGCTATTTTACGCTGGTATTCTGTGAGAGCGTGGTCCTTCTCCGGTCGAGCCGATCCATTCGTGCTACAACCATATTAATAATATAACTGCAGCATGACACGTATAGAGTATATTTCTTGATATACTCTTCATTTCATGTCTAAGACTCTCCCACTACCCGTCTTAGTAAAAACTTACTCAAGTAGTCATGATCCTCTAACCTGGTAGGCAGCCAGAAGAAGTTTCATCGTAGAGATCAATTAGTCTTCTTCCACTTATAAGGAAAGTTGCCCTCAATAGAATGCAATAACATCTTAATACTATTCTTCCTCGGCACCAAATTTGGATTTCAACAAAAGCATGAAACCATTGAGCAGATTTACAATTTGACAGATACGATCGGCTTCTAAAATAAGAAATATTGCTCGGCTGTGTTTCTAAACATAAGTCAGACTTTCGATAGAGTATGGCAAGACGGCCTCCTATTCAAGATCAAAAAACACCTGACCCATTTTTTGCTACTTCATACTAAAAAGCTACTTAGACATAAGATGCTATGAAATTAAACTACACAAAAACTATTAAATGTGAAATTAAACGACACTGCATCTAATCTGTTCTATAAATCAGATCAATGGTACCTCAACTGAATATCTTAGGGTGCATACTGTACGTCATATTCACTACCGACGTTCTGGTTAATGATAAAATCTTTATTGCCACGTACGCCGATGATATTGCAATAATGACAATAAATATCAAACCAGCAATCAGCAAATCTCCAATCACATATTGCTAAGATAGAAAAACGGCTGAAGATATGGTGAATAAAGACTAATTAAAGCAAATCAGCTCACGTCACCTTCACTCCAAAAAAAAGCCGACGGTCTACCAATCACATTATATGGAGAACAAATATCACACAATGGTACCGCCAAAAATCTATGCATGCATCTGGATAGGAGGATGACCTGGCAGAAACATATCTGGAGTAAAGTTAAAGCCCTGGACACAAAACTTCGATCTATGCATTGGTTGATTGGCAAAAAGTCTCAGCTAACAAGCTAAAGTAAAATAGCAGTTTACAAAACTATTTTGAAGCCAGTATGTACATACGGAATAGAACTCTGAGGAACAGCAAGTAATAGCAAGGTAAAAATCCTGGAAAGGATTCAGACTATAGCTATTAGATATATGTTCAACATTCCAAAATGCTTCTACAATAAATATATTCTGCACGACATGGGGTTCAACAATGTGAAACAAGAAATCGCTGGTCTAAGCTTAAACTACGAAAAAAATTTTATTTATTTATATATATTAGTTAATGTTCTGGCTGACAAATTAAATTAAAAAAGCTGAAAGATTGAAAGTTGTAAGTCTGAGAAAGAATAGCGTTCCAAATCTCATGAAACGACTCAATGGAAAACTCCTCCTGCTTAACAAAAAAAATAGTCAGATATAGCTCAGACACAGAAACAGCTAAATGTCCACGACATATGTTGCTGTGTAAGCGGGATAAAAAAAAGCTTGGCTGTGAACCTACGCGGGTTGTTGAAATTAATGAATATGTTATGTACTCTTATCATCTCTTGTTGATAATATCTACGATGTTTTTTTAAAAAGCAGAAAATTTATATTATAAGGGACAGTGTACATCTTTAAAGCTTCATAAAGGCTTACATAATGTTTGTTCTTATTAATCTATTTTTATTCTACTATTTCTACTTACAGCTAAGTTAGTATTCAAAATACCGTCTTTTTCTTCTCATTTAAAAAAACTAGTTTGCATTGTCATTTCAACCACAAAACCATAGTGACACTTACGACATCTGTAAATCTGAAGTAGGTTGGAAACACTACACCCGTGTCAACGTTGCCTGAAGTTTGACCCAATATAAACTTTTTCCAATAAATTCTGAGGTCACCACCACAAAACATAAGACAGAACAGTGTTAGAAAAAAAAATTAGTAGTATTTACTAGATTGACTTTATTGTCAACCATATAATAAAAAAAAATAAGTGTGTGTAACCTTTAGGCGCGATTAAAATAAAAGTTTTATGGAGGGGGAAAACAGGATCTCGAGTGCCAGACTCCTACTAGAAACCGCGGTGTTTGGCGTCCGTACATTGTGGCAGTCTATTTTTTGATTTACTTATAAAATACAAGTAAAAAGCCAGTTACGTGGGCTAAGCCCACTGAGGACATGTTATCTTTAAAATCACTGGTCAAAGACCTTTAGATTGATATAAAATAATAAGCAATAAGCCCAAAGTCCAAAAGTCGCATCTCAGCTACTCAGCTGTCATTGTCAATTATGTTTAGACAAGTATAAAAAGGCCAGCGTGGGCTTAGCCCACTCCACACATGTTATCTTTAAAATCAGTACAAATACTAAAAGTAAATAAGATATTATATGCGTTTCGGCCTAGTCTCGTCTTAGCGAGCGATCCAGGCAGCCAGCTTCACTTGTCAATTATGTTTAGATTATTGATTATATTAGTTGTAAACTATATAAAAATAAATATAAATAGCAATAAATTAATGTATGACCTTTAATCTCTGAAAATTGCATTTAACACACTCACGAAAATCTATAGTCAGTTATAAATGGTGAAACTAGGTAAACGGACAGACAAAACATAACGGTATTGATTTTACTGCACATTATTTCAATCCGAAAAAGTTCTGAGTTATCCTATAGTCGCGAACTTTTATTTCTTGGCCTTTTTTACATGGGAAAATGCCTACATATACCCGCCTCGAGGGGGCAAGGACGGGTTATGTTGGACTCGCTCCGACTTAAAACCTACGGTGACGGGAACATTTTTGCACACATCCGCGATTCCACCGGCGCTTGCCGCCCCGTTGCAGCCCCTCTTTCTGTTCGTGGTGGAACTTCATCTTTGCCTAGGCCAACCAGAGCTGCGAATGGATCCTTGTCCTCGCCAGAGCAGTGATAATGAGCCAGAAGAGGCGCTCGTATAAATTAAACGGCATGAACGGCAAAACGCTTTGGCGACATGGTGAACTCGACTTGAGGAACGCTATGAGTGCAAACGCGTTATTAATGCAATCCTGCCGGTCTTCGAAGCCTGAATGCAGTGACGAGCAGGAAGACTCACCTACAGACTTACACAGATAATTACCGGGTACGGGTGCTTTGGAGATTATCTGAGTATGGTCGGAAACGAGGCGACGGCGAACTGCTTTCACTACGGTGGACAGAACCAGGACTCCGCATCCTATACGCTGGCGGTATGTCCAGCGTGGTAACGGGAGTGGACGATCCTGGTGAGCCATATCGGAAGGAATCTCTCTCTCTGCCTGCAGTCGTCTCGGTGATGTTGAGCGGGGATTTGGCGTGGAGGGCCTTAGCCACCTTCTGTGAATCCGTTATGATTCAGAAGAAGGGTTCTGAGCGGAATAGGAAGAGGGTGGATCTGACTCGGAGACGACGTTGCCAAGGCATTCGTCACAGCCTTTCTCTTAAAAACGGTCATCCCCTATCTGAAACGGGGCCTCTGGTGGTGCAGACGCTCGGGGCGGGGGCCTTGAACACCTAGATGTAACCCCCGAGGAGGGCGATGTTTCGGAGGTGGTCCCAAGATATCAAGATACCACTACGAGGGTGCTGGGGTCAGAAACTGCCTCCGGGGCATGTTTTTAATTAAAGCAAAGCGAGAGAAATAGGCCCGGTTGGGTTGCGAACAGAAATCCCGAGACCCCTAATACACACTGATGGTGACCACTGGGATTTTAGGTAGTAGGAATCTGGCATAACATTTTCGTTGCCCCCACAGCGTAAGGTATCCATGAGAGTTTCGCCACGAAAAAAGAAGGTCAACCAGGGCTCAGAAAATTGAATAGAATAGAATAGAATGAATAGAAAAGAATAGAATAGAAGAAAATAGAATAGAATAGAAGAGAAAAGAATAATTTTTATTCAATATACTGGAATTTTTCATTTATACATTTCAATTTCAAAAAACTGAAAAAAAATACTTTCAATATGTGGAATTCTTATTGAAAGTAATTTTTTACTTTACCACTGGTTCGACAAAAGACCCTCTGTCCTGGGAAGAACCAGCAAGAAACCCAGCGGGACTTTTTTTAATAAATTTTTCAATATTTAATTTTAGAAACTGCTTGAAAGCAACCACCTCATTCCCAGGGGTTATTATCAACCATGTATTCATTTATACTATAATAACCCTTTTTTTACAGTTTCAGCTTAATAAAACATTTAAACTTGGTAATAGAGAGAACCTGTACACTTTCCGGGACCTTGTTGTAATAGCGTATACATTGCCCCAAGAATGAATTACTGACTCTGTGGAGTCGAGAAACTGGTATCACTAGCTTGTGTTTGTTCCTAGTGTTTACAGAATGTATATCACTTTTTTTTACTAAAACTATCTTTGTTTTTGTAAACATACATTAAATTTTCGTAAATATACTGAGAGGCCAAAGTTAATATATTAATTTCTTTAAATTTATCTCTAAGAGACTCTCTCGGTTTTAGATTGTAAATAGCTCTAATGGCTCTCTTCTGTAAAACGAAAATAGTTTCTGAATCAGCCGCATTTCCCCTTAGCAAAATCCTATAAGACATTATGCTATGGAAATAACTAAAATAAACTAATATAGCTGTCTCGACACTAGTGAGACCTTTAATCTTTTTTACAGCATAGGCTGCAGAACTTAGTCTGCTTGCTAATTTGGATATATGGGGGCCCCACTGAAGCTTTGCGTCAAGAGTGATGCCGAGAAAAACAGTGGATACAACAGGGCTCAATTCCTCCCCATTTAAAAACACATTGGTATTCAGATTATTAACATTCGTTGTTGTGAATTTAACACAATTAGTTTTATTTCCGTTCAAATGCATATTATTAACGTTAAACCAATGCACTAATTTTGATATAGCATTATTCTCTTCGTTACATTTAAATGATTGACGTTTAAGTTTAAAAGTCAAGGAAGTATCATCAGTAAATAATACTATATCATGACTATCCCCTACAAGGTGAGGCAAGTAATTAATATACACCAGAAACAGAAATGGGCCGAGAATCGAGCCCTAATGAACACCCATTAGTACAGGTGACCCGGAAGAACTTTTACCATTGATAATAACCTTCTACTTTCTATTACTTAAATATGAAATAATAACTTTTAGCGCTGTGTTCTTGACACCATAGTACTGTAGCTTCCTGATTAATGTCTCATGGTGAACACACAGTCGAAGGCCTTGGAAAGGTCACAATATATACCCAAAGCATCCTCTGAATTCTCCCATGCACTAAAAATATGTTTAATAAGCTCAACTCCAACGTCATTTGTCGAGCGACCCCTTGAAAACCGAATTGATTTTTATGTAGCAATTTATTAATATTAAAGAAACTTAGTATCTGATCTAAAATTATTTTTTCAAAAATTTTATTAAATGTTTAACCCAAAATTGGCGGGTCTAATGTACTACCAGATTTAAAGAAAGGTATGACTTTAATATGTTTCATTAAATCAGGAAACACACCAGATTCGACGCTTGTATTAAATATAGTGGCTAGATAAGGTGCTATTGTATCTATTATAGATAAAATAACTTTAACGAAAATCCCCCATAAGTCTGCCGTTTTCTTAACATCAACACTTTTAAAATATTTAACGATATCTTTTGGCAACACTCTATGGAATTTAAAAGTATTTGAACAAGCCTTTACATTTTGTTCAAGCAATGATTCAGCGACAGTAAGAAAATAATTTAATGACTTTGTTGTCAAAAAAGGAACATCAGTAAAATGTTTCTCAAAAGCTATAGCAACTTCTTGATCAGATTGAGTTAAATTATTGTTAATATTCAAATGAAAATTCGAGTTCCGTGGTTTGACCTTGCCCCTTTTCACTATTTATTATTCTCCAGGTCATTTTAATATTGTCGGATGCAGTTTTAATTTTGTTGCTTAAATATAAAAGCCTTAGCAGTGGAGCACACTTTTTTAAATGTTTTAGAATATGTTTTTACATAAACTCTTAATATACTACTATTTTGTGATATTTCATCATAAAGCTCGTATAACCTTCGCCTACTTTTATAAATTCCTACTGTTGCCCATTCATTAAATGATTTGCGACTGTTAAAAGAGAAAGTTTTAAAAGTAAATATTCTACTAAGTTCACACCTTATAATTTTAAATAATGTAGCATACAAATAATTAGCACTATTTTTAACGAAAATGATGGAAGTCGTTTTATTATATTACTTCTAAACTTCTTCAAGTGATGTTCATTTATTGGAACAAACACAACTGTCTTATTTTTCTGTTTTTTGTGTATGTAAGGTAGTGATACCAACTGTCCACAGTAATCTGAACTTAAATTTTGAATAATTGATTTATGCAAGAGCTTAACATCTGTAAAAATGTTATCTATACAGGTCGCACTAGGCCCAGCAATACGTGTTGGGTCTAAGAATAAATTGACAA
Organism: Parnassius glacialis; assembly: GCA_033319125.1. Taxonomy (NCBI): domain Eukaryota; kingdom Metazoa; phylum Arthropoda; class Insecta; order Lepidoptera; family Papilionidae; genus Parnassius; species Parnassius glacialis. The sequence goes on along the minus strand of JAVANC010000027.1, from coordinate 23,152,591 downwards.
ATTTTATACGATTTAAACAATGAGCTAAACTTAATAGTAATGGAAGAAGTTTCAAGGAGATTGATATTAAAGCCTCCACATATTACAACAGACTTGTTCTATTTACTAAGTTTGAGTAAAACTTCTTCTACAATCCTTTCAAAATGGTCATAAGTAGCACATGGGGGTATAAACACTTAAAACAATGAGGTGCTCGAGCTTGACACAAGCCATTTCTACAGTTCGTTCAACAGAGAGGCTCACAATATCCTTACGTTCTTTATATAATAATGACTTATCTTCTAATATTAAGGAGCCACCACATAAACTTTTTTCTCTATTGAAGGAACTGACCACCTGGTGATTTCTGAAATTTAACATGAAATTTCCAGTAATACAAAGGATGTGTATATTGTTACTATTTAAAAACAATTCAACTTCCAATTCTTTGCCCAACATGCCTTGTATATTTTGATGCACCAGGTGTAAACAATTTTTATTACTTATTTGTGGGCTGTATTCAAAATTAATTAAACTCTTATTATTGCTAGAGATTGCCCCTATTGTCACATTCACAAATTTAAATTAGTTGCAACTGATCCCAAATTAAATGTCAAATGATTATGCTCAATAAAAGCAGTCTTGGTAGCCAAAAACTTGGCTGAGTTAAAAAGTAAATAATAGGATAGCACATTTGCTATGAGTCTTAAATTATATTTGGATAGGTAATACCTATCTTTTGTCCAAAACTTACTTACTAAATTATTTATGTCAATTACATGAAATTTATGATTATTATCATTACAATTATATGTCAAAATTAAATTATTATTACATATTAAATTATGCATTTGTATATTTAAATTATGTCTTAAATTATTTGCCTGTGGCAATCCCTGTATATAAGGCAGTGTAAACAAGACAATTTTGTGTACATTTAAGTTATTAAGTTGTTCAATATATCTTAATAACTGTTTGTTGTTTACACTGCCTCTTCTACCAACAAAAATTATTATTGTACTATTTGGGCAAAATTTAGTAACAATAATTTATTTAGGATGTCACTAAAAGATGCTTCAGGCATGCAGCAATTTGTAACTTTTTGTCCCTTTAAAGAGTTATTTAAAGTTATGCCTAGATTTTTTCCCATGTCATCGCTATAAACAATTATATTATTTTTAGTTATATTTGAGTTATTTATTATTTTAATATCCTCTGTTATGGCACTGTCATAGAGTTTTGGTGGTGGTATAATATTATTAGCACACAGTGACTTTGAAGAATCTGGCGTTGAGCGCTGACACTCACATTGATATTTAAGTAAGGAGTCAAACCGCTCCTCATTATATTTACAAGTCCTTACCAGATTATCCATAGCCAATATGTGTTCTTTTATTTCATTTTGGGCTGATTTATATTTATTGGAAACTGTTTGAAGGGAGTTCATAAGTGATAATATTTCTGATTTAAGGCACTCTACTTCAGTCTCATAACATTTTTTTATGTTATCCACCTTAATTGAATACAACTTAAGTTCATATAATAATGCTTGCTTTTCTTTACATACATTAACATAATTTTTGGTATTAATGTTATTTCTTATTAATATTTGTACTTTTCTAATGTATTTATTAACTTTTACATACTTCATCAATTTGGTTTTACTGCAATTAATCCTTACTGTGTTTCCTGAAGTGGAAGAGTCGTCACCAGTCAAGTCTATTGTTGCAGATTGCTGTAACATTCTTGAAGTATCACATTGCGCAAGCTCAGAGAACAGGTTTTGAGTCTGGGAGGCTTTAAGGTTATCTATATATGTTTTAAATTGTGTTATTTACTCATTAGCCTCATTTAACTGTAACTTCAATGCAGCAATTAACCTGAGAGCTTCCTCATATTCCTTGCTGCATTGATCAAACTCATTAATCGTTCCCTGTAGCTGATCTCTTTCTTTTATAACACTTGTGTATTCTGTATGTAACTTAACCATATCACATTTTAATTGTGTATTTTTGGCAATTATGCTAAATATTTCCCTTTCATTATCATCCCTTTCCTTAAGCAACAGTTCACACTGCACCCTGGACGCCTTAAGTTCTTGGAGCGCAAGCTGGAGTTGGTTCTCCATCTGGCGCGTCTTGGTGTTGCGAGTATTCATTTTACTATTTATTATAAATAATAAAAGAAAACAAAGATCGAAAACAGAAGGAGCAGAGTAAGCTAATGTAAAGTTGTTGTTGTTTTTTTTCTATTTACAAGTCTCAAATGAAATTATCGTTAAAACAATTCGAAAAGAAACCCGCAAAGAATGTATATATGCGAATAATAGAATGTATATAACCCGAGTAATAGAATAAATCTTTAATTTATAAAAGGAATGATATGAAATAAGGATTACAATAATTTTTAAACAATGTTCGTTACCTGTCACTTTTTGTTCCAACACCAAATTGTTGTTATAATATTTATGTACCAACTTTCTTAAATATTAAATACAAAGCGGCAGTAATTATTAGCTATAACATAAAATTGAGGTGGATATGGTGAATTTACAATATTTAAATTATTAAAATTTATCGGGACCAATTACTTTTACAACTTATCACCAGGGTTGCCACAGCAAAAAAAAGCCAACCAAATAAGTAAAGCAAACCAGGGCATCAACTTAAAATTTACTTAATAGCGCTTTTTTTAAGGGATGTTAGTTCTCTTAAAATTAAACAGCCAGTAGCTCGGCTGTTCAATTACATTTACTCACCTTTTGAACTACCGTGAAACCTGGCAACTTTACCAGTTTTGGAGGAACTTAAAAGTTTAGGACCAATTTTCCAACATTAAAGGTACTATCATAATGGGCATTAATGTTAAAAGTGACACTATGTTCTTTATAGATTTGGTATTTATTAGTAAATTTAACAAATACTAACATTGAATAGACAAAATACTCAAAAATATAAAATGGCAAAGTTAACCTAACTTTGTGGCAACTCTGCCATAGGGTTTATAATGAAAATAATAGGATTTGCCTTGAAGGTTGAAGATAAGTTTACCTCATAATAAATCAGTTTGTCAAATATAACGATACCTTAATTGTCGAAATCCATCCAGCCGTTTGGAAAATACGAGATAATAAAGAAATTTACAAACATACAACATTCGCACGAAAAACATATCGGTTAAAAAAGGTTCTGAGGTTTCATTAAAATTCTGTAATTTACTTTCAATGATATTTGAAGCCAATTGGAAATAAAATATATTATTCGTATAAAAGAAAAACATTTTTATGTCCATAAATCGATTAAAATAAAGAATCGATACACTAATGAAGTTCTTGTTTCCGAACGCTACATGCCACTAAACGTCTTTTCGTTTTATAAGTGTTTTAAAAGTGACTTTACGCTTCAAACTTCAAAATTCTTCACTTAATTTAAGAAAAAGACCCATTTTTTTGATAATTGTTTATGATAAGCTTTCAAATCGTCCTAATTTCATCTACTTAACACCTGGGTCCAAAAATGCATGGAAACGTTCACTTCTCCTTTAAAAATGATAAATTAGTTACTTTTCCATATAGAAAGATTTTATGTCATATCAAATAAACCCTTATTTTGAATTTTTACATGATGTGTATTTAACTGAGGAAGATAATAATAAAATCATTCAATTACTTCGCTGGTATTCAAAAAATCTACCTACCTATACAAAAGCAATTTCATTTCTATGCGAGCTTGCGGTTTATAATTTGCGTTATCGTACAATTTCTAATTCAAGCGCGTTCCGAATCCATTTTTAAATTGCCTTCAAAAGAAACTTACAAGCTTCTTTTATTTTATTATTTATTTATTGCGTGATTATCGATTAAATTATTATCAAAAATACATCAATAATTTTGTATATATATATTTTTATTGAGCTCTTATTGACATACGGTGAAACGATCTGGTAAGACATGCAGGAAGTCGATGGGTGCAGGTAGCTCAGGACTGTGCTTTGTGGCATTCATTGGGGGAGGCCTATGTTCAGCAATAGACTTTTGAAAGGCTGTAATGATGATGATGATGATGATATTCTTATTCAATACGTTTAGTAGCAGCGGCGTAAGGGAGTGCGCTAACTCGTAACATACCGTGGGCGTCTTAAGAGGCGACGAGGGAAATAAAAATGAGGTGGGGAGCAGCACCCCTCTGATAACAATTCATAATAACAAAAATGCTGGTTACCAACTCACCTGCCACGCGTGGCTACTGTTATAATTATCTTACCTATTCGGTAATCCGTGTGAGGCCTATATTCCCACGTGGAATTTTAATATGCTGTAAAGAATGAATGAGTAAAGTAAAGTTACACTACTACTTACTTCTGAGAGGGTATTAGTGCAAAAAAAAAGTATTCGCCGCGCTGTCTCAATGAATGTTGGCGGACTTCACGTCTTCGAAATATTTTTTTATTTTTTATATTTCTTTAACATGCAGGTTTCCACACGATGTTATCTTTCACCGCCGAACATGTGGTAAATAAACACTTAAAATTTCAATTAATAAATTCATTGGTACCGGCAGGGATTGAACCCAGGTTGCTAACGTACTGTGAAATTTAGAGCGAGCGCTAAGCCTCTGAGCTGCCACGGCTCTAATGAATGAATGAATGAATGTAAAATAGATTATAAAATTGGGCATATCTTTCCTAGTAAATTGTTTTAACTATATTGGCCATGCCTTTTCAATTGAAATTGATAGCATTGCCCTTACCCGTCGTAATGGGCAGACAAGTTGAATAGCGTAGAGCTGAAATTTTCACATGTGAATGTTTCTCGCCCTCCCGTGGGACATACTTGAGTTAAGCATTTTTACGGTTGATTTTTTACGGCACTTGTAACCTCGTGAGACAGTCAGTATAGGTATTACTTAGCTAACATTTGAAGAAAAAGTTTTCATTGTAAAAGTCTTGATAAATCGACGACTACCTTCCTGGATCTTTAAATTGAAAAAAAAATTGTCATAAAAAGGATTATTTGAATAAAAAATGGATAAAAAGAAGGTCGTAGCTAGCTATAGGCAATGAGATACAGAATGCATAAACTTTATTTAGATATTAGAAAAACGAAGATTTTTCATTTTACATTCAGGAAAACTTCATCATCGCTATAAAAACATTTTCCGTTCGTCACCTTTCGTTTCTTTCGATAATTTGAAAAACCTTTTTAAATATCCCCGGAGTTTTAGATACGCGTTGCCCACTTTCCCTTGCTCTTTACTTCTCATTATCACATTGATGTAAATTTTGATAATGTAAATTGAGTAATATACTTTTTTCATTTTCCAGCACTTAGTAGCAGTCTGGTTTTGAAGACTTTCAAGGTTAGGTTATATGAAGAAGCCATAGAATATATTCATTCCCATATCACATAGGTTTTACTTACTTACTTATCGTCACGCACAATCCCTGACGGGGTAGCCAGAGAGAACAGATCGCCAAGTGTCACGATCCTTACATACCTCTTTCGCTTCTTTCAGATTCATTATCTTCTTCATACATGCACGTCTAGGTATCCGAGTACTCTTGACCCTCCCCTCTTCGAGCAATTTGCTCACATGGTCTTCGAAAGTTAGTCTCGGTCTACCTCGACACCTTTTAATATTAACTTTCGCGCTATATATTTTCTTCACCATTCGGTCTTCACTCATTCTCTCAACGTGCCCAAACCATCGAAGCACGCCCTTATCAATTTTTGTGATAAGGTCATCTTTCAAACCTGCCATACTGCGAATCTCTTCGTTTCGCTTTCGGTCAGCCATGGTGACGCCGCACATTTTACGAAGAGATCGCATCTCCACTGCATTCAACTTGCTTTTATGCTTCTTCTGGCATACCCAGGTTTCGCTGCCATATAACAAAGTCGGTACCAACACTGCGTTATGTATTGCAAGGCGTGCACTCTTCACTACGCCTTGCCTTTTGACTAACGCAGTCAGGGCACCATTGACTTTGTTCCCGGCAGCGACACGCCTGTCCACATCTAAATCACATCTACCATCCCGGCTAAATGCACTCCCCAAGTATACAATTTCATTTACCTGTTCTAGACATAGAGACATAGGTTTTAAATTTCTTATTCGTATATTTTTATTTTTTGTTTAATGTACTTATGTATGTCATAAAGATTGCAAAGCGTAGAGTTGATCTCCTGTGTTTCAAATAAAAATGATGTGTCAACATATTTAGGATAACAATGTAGCACAAAACTGTTATATTTATATTATATTTTAATGTATTTTGATTGTCATCTGTTTTGTTGTCCATATAATAAATAAATAAATATAATATCTAATGGAAATACACTAACATCTACGTGAACTACTAACCCGCGGAAAATGCTTCGGTCACCTATCTTTATACATATATCATGCAGTCATTTAGTCAGTCTTAATACGAACAATCATATATCTCTGGTGTAATCCGTTTCTAATCAATTGACTTCGGACCATATTGGTCGTAATATATTTGTAGGTATAGGAACTCGTTTTCTGTCATTATCTTAAAAGCAGCTTCTGAACGAAAACTATTGTGTTCATTCGTAACGTTCATAATACTTAAGTGGATTCTAGTCTTGCGTAAAGGAAATTGCATCATTTATTGTTACGGCATAAAAATGTTTTGTCCGATTGGATTTAAGTAGCCTCATTCCAATAATATTTACGAAATCCGTTTGAGACTAAATCGATTAACTTTATTGTTATTTTTATTTCGTTTAGAGTAAAATGAACAAACTAGCATTCGGTTCAGCTGACCTTATTGTTAGTGATCAATGTAGCTGCTGTTAACAAATAAGACTAACTACAGTAAAGACGTACAGTTTACCTTTAGTATTTTTCTAAATTATAATAGATATTGAGCAACAACTACATGACTTTTAAGAACATAAGCAACAATTTTATACGTGGTAGAGCCATGCTGCAGCTACATTAGTAGTATAGTTGTAGCACGAGTGGCTCGGCTCGACCGGGGAAGGACCACGCTCTCACAGAATACTAGCGTAATATAGCAACTTAAAACTGATGTGTTTCGTATGATGAGTGTAGAGAACCGGGGACCCTTTTTACTCGAAAAGAGGCATTCCATCTTAGTCCTCACGGGTGACAACGCATCTTGTTGTCGTTTTAATTGGCAAACGATGTAGATGTCTATGAGCCACAGCAAACACTTACCATCAGGTGGACTTTGTGCTCGTTTGTCACCATACCCTTTAAAAAAATGACTAAAATATTCCTAAAATCAATAATGGTTTAAAATTTGTTGTTACAGCATCTAAACCAAAACTATACCAATTAAACTTAACTGTCCATTTTTCTTACAATTTTAAATGCGCAATCAGTGAATTCAAATAACCATATAATAAATTGCTCTTAATCATGGTTTAACTAACTTTTTAACAGTGGTAGAGCCGCGCGGCAGCTTTTGCCGTCGCACAGATGGGCCGGCTCGAACCGGGATGGTACCACGACCTCACAGAATACCTGCGTGAAGTAGAGGTTTACATCTGCGTTTCGCTTGGTGAGTGCAGGTGGCCGGAGGCCCTTTTTACTGGAAATGAGGCATTCTATCCTAGTCCTCACGGGTGACAACGCATCTACATTTTGATTTGTAATAGAAGATAGATGTAGATGTCTATAGGCCGCAACAACCACTTACCATCAGGTGGACTGTGTGCTCGTTTGTCACCCTTATACTATAAAAAAAAAAAACTAAATTACTATAATTAATATTAAAGCAACAATCACTTTTGTAGATACATTAAAGTTAAAAGACCACAAGGGTACTTTATCCCTAACAACTCAAAACAGGCTCAAAGCCTTTATACTTTTCTCTACCACATACTTAGTCATTCTGTCAACTTTTTTCTTTTAAGAAATACTATAAACGGCCGAAGAAGAGTATCACAGATATTTGTCACTTAAAGCTAAACAGAGATTGAAGCTACCCTTGGCCTTTTTAAAAAATTGAGTTCAAAATACCCCTAACTATAAAAATAATAAGTAATATATAATAAATAATAAGAAGTCAGTCTACATAGTTTTTTGTAAGATCAACCGCATCATCATATACTAACAAATTTTGCCAAAAAACTCTTCTGTTTGTGTGGCCTAATTCCCTAATTATTTTCATTCTTCTCCAGATGTAATACCACTGAAAGTAAAATTTTATAAAGGAGTCCATTTTTAGTATTCTTTACCCTTAAGAAATCTAGTGAATTTTCATTAATATATTATAATTTGGCAAATATCATTTAAATACGCCCGTCGATTCGAGTTTTCTAACTTGTACCCAGAAGAGCAGTCTTCAAACTTATAAAAATCCTCCACGTTCATTTTTTTACTGTAATAAATTTATATTTGATGCTTAAAATAGCTTGATAAAAGTCTTCGAAATCATAAATAATTTTTTTGTTTTTCATAGTTATATTTCATTTCTACTCTATGATGAAATTCATCGTCAGCCATAAATGTGTGACTAACTTGAAGATATTTGGATGTAACAGTTTCAAACATAATTTAAAATTAATAATTTTGTACAGCCGACTTCAATATAAGTTATTTATGAAAAGCTCAAAAACTATTAGTCTGACCTTGATCAAATTCATATGGGATCACACGAGAACTATCAGCTTTCATATAATAAAAGAATCATCGAAATCGGTTCACCCAGTTCAAAGTTATGAGGTAACACACATAAAAAAACATACAGTCGAATTGAGTACCGTCTCCTTTTTGGTAGTCGGCAGAAAACTTCAGCTGATTTAATGAGGTATAACATATATGAAAATAGTGCCCAATTTTTATTATTCTGCATGGAAAAAGGCTTTTGTTCGACCCCTTCCTAAAATACCTAATCCTGTACTCCCTAACCATTTTCGTCCTATTTCAATTCTCCGATACCTCTCTTAAGTTCTGGAAGCCTATTTTTTTAAGCAAATATCTATGTTCACTGCAAAACATAACTTGTTCAATAAATTTCAATAGGGGTTTCGCTCTGGTCATAGCACTACTACTTCGCTTATCAAAGTCATAGACGATATAAGAAAAGGCTTGGATCAGCAGAAATTAACAGTGGTAGCGCTTATTGACTTTTATTTAGTTACTTATTTAATTTATTAAGAAAACCTACATCGTATATAGTAAATATTAACATTAATGTAACAAACTAATAGTATTGCCAAATAACAGGTTTCCCTTATATTGCTTGATGGTAGGTATATTGTTGTTGGAAGAAAATGAAAGAAGAACATGGTATCCTCCTATCTATCCTCAAACATCTTAAATTTTCATCCCCAGCTTTGGAGTGGTTCTTTTGTTATATTCGCGGCCGACAGCAATCGGTTCGTTCAGGTCCACGTTTTTCTGCATGGGCTGAAATTAAATTTGGTGTGCCGCAAGGCGGAATACTTTCTCTTATTATGTTTTCCTTATTTACAAACTCTATCTCCTCAGTTTTAGATTATTCGTACCTTCTGTATGCGGATGATCTTCAGCTATATGTGCAGTCAGACTTAAATAATCTTAACATTGCAATACATAAATTAAATAATAACCTGGAAGCCATAAGAGAATGGTCGTGTAAATATGGCGTTTCAGTTAATCCGCCCAAATGCAAAAGTCATAATCTTCGGAAGTGCTCAATTATTGGCTCAAATTGGTTATTGAAATCTCTCTCCTGTAATTTATAATAGAACTTTGACTCCATATTGTGATTCCATAAAAAATCTTGACTTGTTCATGGACAAAACAATGACCTGGAAATTGCAGATCTCTGAAGTAAGTCGTAAAGTTGTTGCCACCATACGTTCCTTTTATCGTCTTTAAAATTTCCTAGTTATTGTTAATTATGCAAAATGTATGTTACCAAGATCTGTCACAAAATCTTCTAAACAAGTTTGAGCGCCTTCTGAATAAATTCCACAAGGTTTATTTTCGGTTTACGTAAGTATGACCACATATATTCCTATCGTTCAAAGCTTAAATAGCTACATATACGTTGAAGGCGATGCTCTAGAATTTTACTTGTACTTTATTCAATTTTAAACGATCAAAGTTCGCCTTCTTATCTTAAGGATAACTTTGATTTTCTTCTTTCGATTGACGGACAAACACCACGACAATCTAACCGTCTGAGGATAAGGTTTCTACAGCATAGGTCTAATTTTTTCAGGTCCTCTTTTACGATACAAGTTATACATTTTTGAAACACCCTCCCCAATGATATTAAGAATACAACTAATAAAAACTCCTTTAAATTACATCTGCGACAACAGTACCTGAGGGCAGTAGTTACAAACTGACATATTTTTTTCTTCAAATATTTATTTATGTATATATATATATATATATATATATATATATATATATATATATATATATATATATATACGGATATTTATTTATAAAGTTTATAAGCATGTATACAGATTACATATATGTATGTATGCATTAATGTATCATGGTAAGTGAATATATGTTGTATTATATTATTGCCGTGTAGTGGCGGTTAAGAATATCCACTACCCCATATCTTCCCGTGGGTGTCTTAAAAGGCGACAAAGGGAAACAGACAGGAGATGGGAAGCAGCAACTTCCTGATAACAGCAAAATTACAATAAAAAAACTGCGGTTGCCAACCCGCTCGCCAAGCGTGGCAACTATGGCAGATACCCTCCAATGATAAGAGTAACAAAGATCATTACGAATCGTCTCGCACGCTGTTTTGACGACTTCAAGACTCCCGAACAAGCCGGTTTCCGAAAAGGCTTTAGTACCATAGACCACACTTCGGCAAATTGTACAGAAATCCGAAGAGTACAATTTGCCACTACGTCTGGTGTATGTGGACTATGATAAAGCCTTTGATTCCGTCGAAATTTGGGCGGTGTTGCAGTCCCTTCAGCGGTGCCAAGTTGACTGTAGGTATAGCGAAGTGCTGAAGTATTTTTACAGTAGAACTACGATGGCCCAGTACAGAGTCATAGTACGAAACCTATCCAACTGCAGAGAGGTGTAAAACAGGGTGACGTTATATCCCCGAAACTCTTCACCGCTGCATTGGAAGACGTTTTCAAGCTACTGGAATGGAAAGGATGCGGTATTAACATCAACGGCGAGTTTATCACTCACCATCGATTTGCCGACGATATACGATAGTCCTTATGGCAGAATCGCTGGAGGACCTAAGGACTATGCTCAATGACCTCAATAGTGTCTCCCAATGGATAGGTCCTAAGATGAACATGGACAAAACAAAAATCATGTTTAACGTCCATATCACACCTATGCCGCCAGTTGTTGGGAGCACTAAGCTGGAAGTTCTTGACGAGTTTGTTTGCCTGGGACAAATAGTCCGACTAGAGAAGTCCAACTTCAACCGAGAGGTCAATCAACGGATTCAACTCGGCTGAGCAGCGTTCGCGAAACTACGACACATCTTCTCGTTAGACATACCTCAAAACCTGAAAATGGAATTGTACAACCAGTGCGTGTTGCCAGTGATGACTTACGGATCTGAGGCGTGGTCCTTCACTGCTGGCTGTATGAGGAAGCTCAAGGTCGCTTAGGGAGCTATAGAGAGGGCTATGCTCGGGGTTTCTCTGCGTGATAAACTTAGAAATGAGGATATCCGCAGTAGAACCAGAGTAACCGACATAGCCCAACGGATTAGTAACCTGAAGTGGCAGTGGGCCGGCTATATAGCTCGAAGAACCGACAACCGATGAGTAAGAAAAGTTCTTGAGTGGCAGCCTTGTACCGGTAGGCAAAGTGTAGGGCGACCCCCCCCCCCCCCACTAGATAGAGTGACAATCTGGTGAGACATGCAGGAAGTCGATGGATGCAGGTAGCTCAGGACCGTGCTTTGTAGTATTCCTTGGGGAGGCCTATGTTCAGTAGTGGATTTATGAAAGGCTTTAATGATGCTGATGATGATATGTTGTATGTATACATATTTAAATATATGTTGTGTATGTATGTACTATTTATATATTATATTTTTATATATGCACATTTTATTTATGTATTATGTTTCGCACCTGCCTACAATTGTCTTTGGCACCCAGGGTGGACTGGCAGAGAATGCCATATGGCATTATGTCAGCACTATGTACCCTTTACCTTAAGGTGTAACATTTTTTTTTTTTTTTATAAAATAAAAAATAGATAAAATATGTGTTTAAAATAGGTGTAAAGACCACTGAGGTCTTCCTTTAAGCTGCAATACCGTTTGAGGCAGGCTTGGATGCAGTGCTTGTCACGGAGACAATTACTACGCGTCTCAGGGATAAATGTACAATTTGTGTTGAAGTACAATTTTAATATAAATCACGGTTTTGGTCTGGTAATACACCCGTTTCTTTATTATTTTTTATTATTTAGGTAAATTCATTAAAGAATTGGTGATAGCTTTTTTAAAACAATTTATGCATAATAAAGTATATTGACGTTTTCTACATTATGAGAGGAGTAAAGAACCTTCTATTATAGGACAAACTCTTCTGTTATCGGCAGGTTGCTAGAACGTAACTAACGATCATGTCGATGTTGGTCCCTGAAATGTCACAGTGATTTATGATACGAGGGCGGCACTGAAAATTTTGGGAATCAAGGAATTGACACAACATTACTATTTAAAAATGTATTTATTGCTTTTTGAAGTATTCTCCGCGAAATTTGACACATTTTTCCATACGATGGAACCAATCATTGAAGCAACCATTCCATTCGGAAGTTGGGGTCTCCAATATGGCCGTTTTGTAGGCGTCCACAGCTTCTTCAGGTGATGAAAATCTCTGTCCACGCAATTTATTCTTTATTTTAGGGAAAGTATAGAAATCATTAAGGCTTAGGTCGGGGCTGTACAGCGGATGGTCTAATAATTCTATGTTATCTTGCTCTAAAAACTCTTTTGTTCTGTGTGCGGTGTGAGAACTCGCATTGTCGAGATGGAAGATGATGCGGCGGTTGCAATTCTCTTTACGGAGTTCAGAAATGACCTGTGGCAAACAAATGCTAGCATACCATTCTGCATTAACCGTTCTATGTCCCTCAAGAGGAATAGTCGTAACATAGCCGGTTTTGGAGACAAACGTGGCCACCATTTTCTTGCACACTCCGTGAACGAACAATTTTTGTTGGCTTTAACTCATTTTCGGACACCCAAACTCGTGACTGGTTTTTTGTTTTGGGTTCGTATGTGTATATCCAGGATTCATCACCTGATACGATGGTGTATACAGCATTTGAGGATCCTGCGTGGAATCTTTCGAGAGTTCTGACGCACCAAGTAACGCGAGCCGCTTTTTGCTCTTCACAGAGCGAATGCGGTATCCATCGGGAAAACAACTTTTTTTACACCTAATTGATCATGCAAGATTATTTGTATTTGACTCATGCCAATGTCTAAAGTTGCCTTAATTTCGCGGTATGTCACATGTCGATCTTCCTCAATCAGCTTACGCACATCATAAACGTTTTCTTGGGTGACTGAAGTTTTTGGACGACCTTGACGGGGATCATCACTGAGCTTGACACGTCCACGTTGAAATTCAGCAAACCAGCGACAAATTGTGGTTTTGGTTGGGGCTTCATCACCAAATGGAGAAATCATCCGGTCAACATACTGTTTTTGTATTAAACCACTTCGAAAGTCATAATAAGTCATCGCTCTTGAATTTTATCGAGTCAATTCCATTTTCTCAACGACTAAACAAGTAGTAGTAGAGCCAGGCGGCAGCTTTTGCTGTCGCTCGAATGGGCTGGATCGAACTGGGGTGGTACCACGACCTCACAGAATACCAGCATGAAGTAGAGATTTGCCTCTGCCTTTTGCTTGGTGAGTGCAGGTGGCCGGAGGCCCTTTTTACTGGAAATGAGGCATTCCATCCTAGTCCTCACGGGTGAAAACGAATCTGCATTTTGATCTGTAACAGAGGATAGGTGTAGATGTCTATGGGCCGCAACAACCACTGGTGGACTGTGTGCTCGTTTTTCACCCTTATCCTATAAAAAAAAGTTTGACAAAACCTTGTGATAAGACCGAGAATCTTTTTATAAATAAATAAATGGTATTCGATTTTTAAAACCAAGGAGTTTTCAATTAAAAAGATTTTAATATGACAGGAACAGTGGTAATATTCCATTTCCGATACTTTTAGTGCAGCCTATGTATGTTCTTACTACCACCGCAGATATAAAGACGTAAGATTTCTCTCGAAAGAATTTAATTTTAAAATTCGGGCGTTTCGATAAAAATATGAATTGTTTGCTACACGTTTACGTCCTTACTTATAATCATTGACTATCGCTTACTTAAATGAAGTATTAATTATATTCATACCCTAGTCTTTTTATTGTCATAAAGTTAAAAAAAGAGAGAGATAGACCATTATAAATTGACGTAATTTTTATGAGAAAAGACGTTAATGTTTAAAGTAAACTATACTCAACCAAATAACTTTGTACAAGCGTACTTACACGATTTAAAATAATGTTTTTTATAAATCACGATAATTATGAAGTAATATATCATAATCATCATCATTACAGCCCTTCACAAGTCCACAGCTGAACATAGGCCTCCCCCAAGGAATGCCACAAAGCACGGTCCTGAGCCACCCGTATCCATCGACTTCCTCCATATCTTATCAGGTCGTCACTCCATCTAGTGGGGGGACGCCCTACACTTCGTCCGCCGGTACGAGGCCGCCACTCGAGAAACTTTTATATCCATCGGTTGTTGGTTGTTCGAGCTATATGGCCGGCCCATTGCCACTTCAGCTTACTAATCCGTTGGTCTTTGTCGGTCACTCTGGTTCTACTGCGGATATCCTAATTTATAAGTTTATTACGCAGAGGAATTCGGAGAATAGCCCTCTCCAATGCTCGCTGAGCGACCTTGAGCTTCCTCATCCGGCCAGCAGTGAAGGACCACGTCTCAGTTCCATAGGTCGTCACTGGCAACCCGCACTGGTTGTATAGTGTCGTTTTCAAGTTTTGAGGTATACCTGACAAGAAGGTGTGCCGTAATTTCCCGAACGCTGCCCAGCCGAGTTGAATCCGTCGATTGACCTCTCGTTCGAAGTTGGAATTATCTAGTCGGACTATTTGTCCCAGGTAAACATACTCGTCAACAACTTCTACTTTAGTGACCCCAACATCTACCGGCATAGGTGTGACACGGACATTAAACATGACATTTGTTTTGTCCATGTTCATCTTAAGACCTATCCGTTCGGAAACACTATTGAGGTCACTAAGCGAAGTGCTTAGGTCCTCCAGCGATTCTGCCGTAAGGACTATATCGTCGGCAAATCGAAGGTGAGTGATTTACTCGTCATTGATGTTAATAACGCATTATTTCCAGTCCTGTAGCTTTAAAACGTCTTCCAAAGCAGCGGTGAAGAATTTCGGGCATATAACGTCACCCTGTTTTACAACTCTCTGCAGTTGGATAGGTCTCGTACTCTTATTCTGTACTCGGATAGTCTTCGTAGCTATACTATACAAACACTTCAGCACTTCGATATACCGACAGTCAACTTGGCACCGCTGAAAGAACTGCAGCACCGTCCAAATTTCAACGGAATCAAAGGCTTTTTCATAGTCCACATAAACCAGACATAGTGGCAAATTATACTTCTCAGATTTTTGTACAATTTGCCAAAGGGTATGAAGGTGGACTATAGTAAAAAATCCTTTTCGAAAACCGGCTTTTTGGGAAGGAAAATTGGTCTGTAGTTCTTCAAGAGAGCGTTGTCACCTTTCTTGAAGAACAAGACCACCGCACTTCTGCTCCACGCCTCCGGTGTAATGTTACCATGGACTTCAAGTACCGGTTTTCCAGCCGCTTTCAAAATCTCCAATGTAATTTCGTCCTCGCCTGGGGCCTTGCCGTTTTTATGGTGCTGGAGAGCCATTCTAATCTCGCTCAGACTGACTTCCGGAATTACATCGGAATAGTGTCGGATAAGACCCACTCTTGGATCGTTTCTCACCCTAACGTGTGGCTCCAACGATGATGTGTACAGCTGCCCATAGAACCTCTCAATCTCACTCAGAATCTCACGTGGCACGAAAACGACGCTGCCACACTCGGTCTTCAGCTTTGATAGTTGACTCTTTCTGGCAGACAGATCTCTGGCAAAGACTTTGGAGCCTTGGTTCCGCTCGATCGTTTCTTCAATACGAGCTGTATTGAAGTTGCGTAAGTCCCGCCGCATGCATTTGGAGATCTGTCTGTTCAATTGCCTGTATGTTGTCAAATCTACTGAAGAAGGTAGCTTCATATCCCGTTTAACAGCCGTGAGATTAAGAGTGTGATCGAAGAGTTTTTGTGTTCTTCTGTGGCGGGTCTTGCAGAACTTAGCCCCGACCGCATGGACAGTTTCCACGATCTTGTCATTCATATTATCCACTTCATTGCAATCTTCTAGGCACTGAAAACGGTTTCGCCGCTCGAGCTGAAAGGTTTCGGGACTTTGGATTAGAACACGAGGAGGACGGAGCGTTGACTTCATTAGACGTGACCTCTCCAACTTAACGTTTGGATTCAGTGTGCCTCTCACCATTCGGTGATCGCTGCCGGTTTTCACCCTCGCGATCAGTGAGACATCACTGAATAATTGTCGTCTGGTCGTCATAATGAAGTCAATCTCATTTTTTGTCGAACCGTCGGGGCTCGACCAGGTCTACTTCATGTGGGGCCGCTTCTGGAAGAAATAGTCAATCATAAATAGTCCTTCTTTTTTCATGAAGTCGGCCAGCTGCTGGCCCCTTCAGTTCCGTTGCCTCATTCCGAATTTCCCTACCTTCAGCTCACCGTTCTCTCTTGTGCCTAGGTTTGCTTTGAAGTCTCCCATGAACACTGTATAGTGGGTTTTGGAGGAATGCATATGAGGTGAGATGAGATGAGACAGAGATGTCCTCATATATTTTCTCCACCTCTACATCGGAGTGTGCCGAGGTTTGTGCGTAAACCTGTACGAACTTTAACGAATACCGTTTGGTGATTCTGAGTATAAGGTACGCAACCCTCGTCGACACACTCCTAATCTTTACAACGTTGTTAA
Source organism: Parnassius glacialis (assembly GCA_033319125.1). Taxonomy (NCBI): domain Eukaryota; kingdom Metazoa; phylum Arthropoda; class Insecta; order Lepidoptera; family Papilionidae; genus Parnassius; species Parnassius glacialis. Next base: position 23,135,508 of record JAVANC010000027.1, on the reverse strand, counting down.
CGAGAGACTTGTGGACGATTAATCCGACACCTCCTTGGGTCAGATGGTCGCCCTCCCAGTGATAGAATAAGTTGCCAGATTTAAGGATTACCGTGTCCTTTCCCTCTCTTCAGACCTCGGATTATCCTATGATATTCAAGCGCAACTTATTTATCTCTTCTTCCAGCTCCAGGATCTTCTTATCAGTCCTCACGGTGCGTGCGTTGTATGCCATATATTAATGTTATTGCTCATGGGGGGTATATAGCCATAATTGCCACGCTTGACGAGCAGGTTGGCAACTTCAGTGTTTATTGTTATTTTGCTGTTATCAGAAAGATGCTGCTGCTCATTCGCTGCCTCAATTTGCCTTTGTCGCCTTTTACGACACTCACGGGAAGACATGGGGTAGTGGGTATTGTAATCCGCCACTACACGGGTTATATATATTCCATTACAATATGTATTGTTCTTTATCACTAATTTAAGTTCAAATATTTTAAAGAAAGCAAAATATTTAAAAAAATATTTAGAATCAAAGGCTTTGCCTGACGTTGTTTTAACGATATGTCGCTTTATACCGTACCCTAGTGTTTGATAACTAAAAGTCATTGTTATGCAAATAATCAACAAAGTATTCAAATAATCGGTTAAAATATTCAAATAATCGAATATTAATTTTTTTTTATTTATTATTTGTTAATTTAAATTTTTATTTTAAAAATTGCTTAAATTGTATGAGTCATGAATAAGTTTTTCTTTTATAATTTCCTACTTTGTCAGCGTAAATTTGTGTAAAGAAAAACCCATATCTAATTCCCACTACGTTATTCCAATTTACCGCCATTTTAGGAGCTTACTGTATACTTTTGTGATTTTGTGTTTGTCTTCTTATTTTGTGACTCGGCTATAACTTTTAGGACTGATTCTACTATGTTCGACGACCTTAGCAAGTTATATACTGGACTCTGGTTAAACAAGTGATCATAATGTCAAAAAGAGGACATTTGTGGTAGTCGTACTTTAAACAGGAAGGCTCTTGCATTAGTGGTGAATTCATACGAATATTTCGAACGTGCAATACAAAAGATAACTTTTAATTGCAAATCTACCATAATTACACGTTTTCTTTAGCGTCTAATAATATATTTTTTACACAGATTTGAAAAGAATGGCGTAGCAAGAAAATTCAATATCTTAATGCATGTAACAAATCGGCCCCAACAAATCGTTTAAGGCGAATTTAAGGATGGAAAAAAAAAGAATCATATCGCCTTATCGATGAGCAGCTACTTATAAAATACTTATTTTTCAATAAACGGGTTTGGAAATTCTTGCGTTCATAATAACATCAGAATAGAATTGAAAATCATGTAGAATATTTTTTTTCAATAATGATTTTTACAAAATACTTATTGAAAGGCATTTTTTATTTATCACTGTTTTGAAAAATTCCTCCGTGCCTGTAAGAACCAAGAGAAGTGGTTTATTATCATTATAATCATCATTACAGCCCTTGAGGAGTCTACTGCTATTGGAATAAACCGACCTATGCAGATTTTATCGCGTTTAATTTTAAGTTTTTAATCCCCTACGTTTCGGACACTTTACAACACCCATGGTTACGGGGGGGGGGGGGGGGGGGATCATTATTTGACATTTGATGTCATAGCTAACGAAAGCTACCTTCAACTCATATTTGGTAGGAATGCGTTTTCTTTTCCTAGGTTTTGTGGTCTATCAAATCTGATATAATCATTAGGACGATCCTGAACATGTTGACATACTGCAGACCTACCGAAGTGTCGGTGCTTCACATCGGCGATGTGTTCTATCACGGGAGTTTTGATGTTTTTTTTTTTGTCTTATGTAAGAGAGACCACATCAACCTTGTACACTCCTGCATCCTATAAAGAAACATGACACTTGATGGATGGTAAGAACTGACTAATCTTCTTCGGCGGCTTGTAGTATCTTCTTATGAAATCCTGCTTTAAGATGTAGCCAATATTGCCTGGGACTCCTCTCTTATATTGTAGTACAGCAGGCACACTTTTGACCGTCGTCAGTTTCAGTCGATCACTGTGACGGAGGTACGGGACTCAGAGATTGTTGTCGTGTAAAACTTGTATGACGTACTTGATATCGGCGGCCAAGCATTTACTATTGCAGATCCCTTGTTGCACTCTGATACAAAGATTTTGTCACGGTAGCTAACTGTGAAGGATGGTGGTAAGATGTACCGTATAAACATCATTTATTATGACTGATGGTTTTATTATAATTATGAATGACTAAAACATCTAAAAAGCTAAAAAAAATTTTGCCGCTAACTCCATAGTGAATCTAATTTTAGAGATTAAGAAGTTAAGATGGTTTAAAATGCAGTTACCTTATCTAAAGGTAGTATTGTGGAAGTGTCGTCTATGTACTGCTTGTAGAATCTTGGATTTACAGGAGAAGTAAGGAGGGTATTCTCCTCAAAGTAGACCATGAATATATCGGCGACAATAGGGAATACATGTGAGCCCATCGCCACACCCTCTACTTGCTTTTAAAACTTCCCTCCACAATAGAAATCCAGTTGTGAGGCAACGTCTGAGTAATACTGCATATTCCGCAGGCATGTTGTTTTTTCTAGCTTCCGAGGCACAATTAAGACGCAGTCTACAATAGGCAGGTACGGTCAAATCCAACTTTATGTCGAACTTTTCAGTCGTTAACTATCACAAAGAATTCTTAATGAGTTAAATGTCGTGTATTGAACTAAGTGTAGCCATCGTGGGTCGAAATACAAATACTGTGTGAAATTAGCTTTATTGAATAGTTCAAAAGAAACAAAAACATTGCATTTTATCATCATCATCATTACAGCCTTTCACAAGTCCACTGCTGAACATAGGCCTCCCCCAAGGAATGCCACAAAGCACGGTTCCGAGCCACCTGCATCCATCGACTTCATGCATGTCTTACCAGGTCGTCACTCCATCTTGTGGGGGGACGCCCTACACTTCGCCTACCGGTACGAGGCTGCCACTCGAGAACCTTTCTTCCCCATCAGTTGTCAGTTCTTCGAGCTATATGGCCGGCCCACTGCCACTTCAGCTTACTAATCCGTTGGGCTATGTCGGTTACTCTGGTTCTACTGCGGATATCCTCATTCCTAAGTTTATCACGCAGAGAAACTCCGAGCATAGCCCTCTCCATAGCTCGCTGAGCGACCTTGAGCTTCCTCATACGGCCAGCAGTGAAGGACCACGTCTCAGTTCCGTAAGTCATCACTGGCAACACGCACTGGTTGTACAATTTTGTTTTAAGGCTTTGAGGTATTTCTGACGAGAAGATGTGTCGTAGCTTCCCGAACGCTGCCCAGCCGAGTTGAATCCGTCGATTGACCTCTCGGTCGAAGTTGGACTTACCTAGTCGGACTATTTGTCCCAGGTAAACATACTCGTCAAGAACTTCGAGCTTAGTGCTCCCAACAACTACCGGCATAGGTGTGACATGGACATTAAACATAATCTTTGTTTTATCCATGTTCATCTTAAGACCTATCCGTTGGGAGACACTATTGAGGTCATTGAGCATAGTGCTCAGTTCCTCCAGCGATTCTGCCATGAGGACTATATCGTCGGCAAATCGAAGGTGAGTGATGTACTCGCCATTGAGGTTAATACCATATCCTTTCCAGTCCAAAAGCTTGAAAACGTCTTCCAATGCAACGGTGAAGAGTTTCGGGGATATAATGTCACCCTGTCTTACACCTCTCTGCAATTGGATAGGTTTCGTACTCTGGTTCTGTACTCGGATAGCCATCGTAGCTCTACTGTACAAACACTTCAGCACTTCGATATACCGACAGTCAACTTGGCACCGCTGAAGGGACTGCAGCACCGCCCAAATTTCGACGGAATCAAAGGCTTTCTCATAGTCCACATACGCCAGACATAGTGGCAAATTGTACTCTTCGGACTTCTGTACAATTTGCTGTAGGGTATGTATGTGGTCTATGGTGCTAAAGCCCTTTCGGAAACCGGCTTGTTCGGGAGGCTGGAAGTCGTCAAGTCTGCGCGCGAGACGATTCGTAATGACTCTCGAAAACAGCACGTAGACGCGGTTAAGAAGGGAAATCGGTCTGTAGTTCTTCAAGAGAGCGTTGTCACCTTTCTTGAAGAACAAGACCACCGCACCTCTGCTCCACGCCTCTGGTGTAATGCAACCATGGAGGACGGAATTAAAAAGCTTCTGAAGGACTTCAAGTACTGGTCTTCCACCCGCTTTCAGAAGCTCCGCTGTAATTCCATCTTCGCCTGGGGCCTTGCCGTTTTTAAGGTGCTGGAGAGCCATTCTAATCTCGCTCAGACTGACGTACGGGATATCTTCGGAATAGTGTCGAATAAGACTCGCTCTTGGATCATTACTCACACTTGCGTGTGGCTTCAACGATGACGTGTACAGCTGCCCATAGAACCTCTTAATCTCACTCAAAATCTCAGGTGCCCCGGAAACGATGCTGCCACATTCGGTCTTCAGCTTTGACAGTTGGCTCTTTCTGGCAGACAGATCTCTGGCAAAGACTTTGGAGCCTTGGTTCCGCTCGATCGTTTCTTCAATACGAGCTGTATTGAAGTTGCGTAAGTCTCGCCGCATGCATTTGGAGATCTGTCTGTTTAGTTGCCTGTATGCTGTCAAATCTGTTGAAGAATGTAGCCTCATCTCCCGTCTAACAGCCATGAGATTAAGAGTGTGATCGGAGAGTTTTTGTGTTCTTCTGCGGCGGGTCTTGCAGAACTTAGCTCCGACCGCATGGACAGTTTCCACGAGCTTGTCATTCATATCGTCCACTTTATTGCAGTCTTCTAGGCACTGAAAACGGTTTTGTAACTCGAGATGAAAAGGTTCAGGACTTTGGATTAGAGCACGAGGGGGACGGAGCGTTGACTTCATCAGACGAGACCTCTCCAACTTAACATTTAGGTTCAGTGTGCCTCTAACCATTCTGTGATCGCTGCCGGTTTTTACCCTCGCGATCACTGAGACATCACTGAACAGTTGTCGTCTGGTCGTCATAATGAAGTCAATCTCATTTTTTGTCGAACCGTCGGGGCTCGACCAGGTCCACTTCCTGTGGGGCCGCTTCTGGAAGAAAGAGTTCATCATAAAGAGTTCTCTTTCTCCATGAAGTCGGCCAGTTGCTGGCCCCCTTGGGTTCCGTTGCTTTATTCCAAGTTTCCCTACTTTCAGCTCACCGTTCTCTCTTGTGCCTAGTTTTGCATTGAAGTCTCCCATTAACACCGTATATTGGGTTTTGGAGGAATGCATGGCTCTAGAGATATCCTCATACATTTCCTCCACCTCTTCATCGGGGTGTGCCGAGGTTGGTGCGTAAACCTGTATGACCTTCAGCGAATACCGTTTGGTGACTCTGAGTATAAGGTACGCAACCCTCGTCGACACACTCCCGATCTTTACAACGTTGTTAACGAGAGACTTGTGGATGATAAATCCGACACCTCCTTGGGACAGATGGTCGCCCTCCCGGTGATAGAGCAAGTTGCCGGATTCGAGGATTACCGTGTCCTCCCCCTCTCTTCGGACTTTGGATAATCCTATAATATGCCAACGCAACTTGTCTATCTCTTCTTCCAGCTCCACGATCTTCTCGTCAGTCCTCAGGGTGCGTGCGTTGTATGTGAATTCTCCCATGAACACTGTATAGTGGGTTTTGGAGGAATGTATATGAGATGAGATGAGATGAGATAGAGATGTCCTCTTACATTTTCTCCACCTCTACATCGGAGTGTGCCGAGGTTTGTGCGTAAACCTGTACGAACTTTAACGAATACCGTTTGGTGATTCTGAGTATAAGGTACGCAACCCTGGTCGACACACTCCTAATCTTTACAACGTTGTTAACGAGAGACTTGTGGACGATTAATCCGACACCTCCTTGGGACAGATGGTCACCCTCCCAGTGATAGAATAAGTTGCCAGATTCAAGGATTACCGTGTCGTTTTCCTCTCTTCAGACCTCGGATTATCCTATGATATTCAAGCGCAACTTATTTATCTCTTCTTCCAGCTCCAGGATCTTCTTATCAGTCCTCACGGTGCGTGCGTTGTATGTTGTCAGGTCGAGTCATCGTAGGTGGCAACCGAACCTCCACCGGAGATTCTTAGCACCCCCCTGCCCCGCCGTTACCATGGTCGCCACCGTAGCCAGGAATAGCGGGGCCGCCGGGGACCGGGGGCCGTCTGTGTGTTGTTTTGATCATTGGGGGGTATTTGCCATAGTTGCCACGCTAAGCGAGCGGGTTGGCAACCGCAGTTTTTTTATTGTAATTTTGGCTATCATCAGGAAGATGCTGCTGCCCATCTCCCGCCTGTTTCCCTTTGTCGCCTTTTACGACATCCCACGGGAGGGTATGGGGTAGTGGATATTCTTGACCGCCACTACACGGCTACATTTTATATAACCCTTTAAAGTTAAAACTTTTCGGTTAAAATTGAAACAAATTTTGTGATAGCTAGTTGTAAAAATCTGGCTCTGCTTTTATAACAGTAAACTAAGGATTACTCATTAATGTATAGTTCTTTAAACACTTCTTAATTCTAGTTTTATTTGCGTGTAACGATCGCTTTGAACGTGGCGATACACAATGGCTTAAAATTTAACATCTTACGATTTGAAATTTATGTACCTACTATAATAAAATTCAATAAGGTGCACCTTTTAAGCGTCAGCTTTAAAATATTAAACGCTACTTTAAGAGCAGTTTCAAATTGAAACACGCTTTGAAACATAGGTTATTCATGCTATTAAATTGACTGGAGAAGTTTATATAATAAGAAGTAGAGGATGATGGAGTAGAGATACATAGAAGAAAGAAAGCTTGCACACAACAAATTTAAGAGTTTGACACAAAGTAAATCAGTCTGGCAATTACTCTATCAAATGGAGCGTATTTCTTAAATTAATTAAGAAGAGTGGAAAAACAGTCAAACTGGTACAGCCGACAGAGACCTGTAACAAATTTCAAAGATAGACGTCCAGAGATGCGTTGTTTTCTCCTGATAACTATGTACCACAATATATGGTAAATATTATACATGCTCTTGTACTCTAGAAACCTAAATATAGTATTGGATGCACTGCTGTTCGGAGATGATACATAAACAGGAGCTCTATTGCATGATGAGATAATTATTACTGATTTTTTTATTAGGTTAGGATTAGGTTTAAAGAATTTATTTTCAAAAAGACAAACAATGCCACTTACATAAAAATAATTATTACATTTTATTAATTTTATTCCAATGGTCGCCGAACACTCATTCAACAGCTTCACAGTCTCAATTGAATGGTGAAAAAATTTCAGTTATATATTCAGACAGCTGAGACATAAAACTATTGAATGAGCTTACATTTTTTATCTTACAAGGCAATTTATTATAAATCAGTGCTCCTTCAAAAGTAATGCTTTTTTTTGCGTAATTTGTTCGTACCTTTGGTAGTACAAGTAAGCTTCCCACATTTTAGTCCAAAATTGCATTTATTGTACTTAGAAAATATTCCACAAGTTCCGGTTTCGAATCATATTCAGGTTCTACACCTGCACAAAGTATGAATTGGTTTTACTTTTTTATGAAGGAGCTACAAATATGTGAAATTGCCGCCGCAGTATAAAACTCTTAGGCTCAACCTACCTTTCCCAGATAATTATTCAAGGCATGCTACTAGAACTACAAAAACACTGTAAAAGCCCTTTGGATAACTTCAAAAACATTATAGAAATAAGCTAGCTTCTAGATCCTGAATATATACAAAAGTAGGTTGTAGTTCGGGTAGGAAAACATATTAAAAAATAAAAACAGTGTTTAAACCTAAAATAAATTTCAAAATGCATGATAACACGCGGTTAAATCTACGGCCAAGGACAAATCTTTTTACTTTTTGTAACAAGGACGAAATTTTTCGGGAATTTGCCCATGGCGGTTTCAAAGAAGTTTTGATTTATTACAGAAGTGTGATTCAAGAAAATTTACGCTGGAAAGGAAAAAAACTTTAAAAGTAATATTTTATAAGCTACAAATAAAAATCTTTGGTTCTGCGTCAATTTGCTAATGATTTTTTTTATTGTTAGACTGTTGTTGCGATAATAACATTTCTAGCCCAGTCCGAAAAAGGAGGAGTTTCTATATTGGACTCGGTATATTTTTTTTTACTCGTAGGCTCAACGATATCTCCAAAACGGCTATACCGATTTAACTCATTCTTTTTTATTAAATAGCTTATGCTTAAGGGGTTGTCTCATAAAAATATTACGAATAAATTCCATATCTTCGGCTAGGAAAATTGGAAGGCAATTTTTTATTGTTTTTATATTACATTCTAGATGTTACCTTGAACTTATGATATTCCTTAATCCACATAAAGGGGTAAATTAAACTTGTAATAAAAAGTAAAAACAGAATTAAAAAACTAAAAAAAATAATTTCCACCAGTTTCTTAAGTCGAGGTTTTAATTCTTCGGCGTATTTTTCAATTTTAAAATTTTATTTTTATAATATGGCTGTGCTTTCGAGAGACCGAGTATATAATATATGTATTCAAGAATTCAGAACGTAATATTCTATTTTTTGAGTATATATATATATATATATATATATATATATATATATATATATATATATATATATATATATATATATATATATATATATATATATATATATATATATATGTGTGTGTGTGTGTGCGTGTGTGTGTATATATAATAGTATATAAAATAAATATTGAAACTTATATCTAACTTTTGTTTGCCTTGCATGCTCAAAAAATAGAATATTACGTTCTGAATTCTTGAATACATATATTATATACTCGGTCTCTCGAAAGCACAGCCATATTATAAAAATAAAATTTTAAAATTAAAAAATACGCCGAAGAATTAAAACCTCGACTTAAGAAACTGGTGGAAATTATTTTTTTTAGTTTTTTAATTCTGTTTTTACTTTTTATTACAAGTTTAATTTACCCCTTTATGTGGATTAAGGAATATCATAAGTTCAAGGTAACATCTAGAATGTAATATAAAAACAATAAAAAATTGCCTTCCAATTTTCCTAGCCGAAGATATGGAATTTATTCGTAATATTTTTATGAGACAACCCCTTAAGCATAAGCTATTTAATAAAAAAGAATGAGTTAAATCGGTATAGCCGTTTTGGAGATATCGTTGAGCCTACGAGTAAAAAAAAATATACCGAGTCCAATATAGAAACTCCTCCTTTTTCGGACTGGGCTAGAAATGTTATTATCGCAACAACAGTCTAACAATAAAAAAAATCATTAGCAAATTGACGCAGAACCAAAGATTTTTATTTGTAGCTTATAAAATATTACTTTTAAAGTTTTTTTCCTTTCCAGCGTAAATTTTCTTGAATCACACTTCTGTAATAAATCAAAACTTCTTTGAAACCGCCATGGGCAAATTCCCGAAAAATTTCGTCCTTGTTACAAAAAGTAAAAAGATTTGTCCTTGACCGTAGATTTAACCGCGTGTTATCATGCATTTTGAAATTTATTTTAGGTTTAAACACTGTTTTTATATTTTAATATGTTTTCCTACCCGAACTACAACCTACTTTTGTATATATTCAGGATCTAGAAGCTAGCTTATTTCTATAATGTTTTTGAAGTTATCCAAAGGGCTTTTACAGTGTTTTTGTAGTTCTAGTAGCATGCCTTGAATAATTATCTGGGAAAGGTAGGTTGAGCCTAAGAGTTTTATACTGCGGCGGCAATTTCACATATTTGTAGCTCCTTCATAAAAAAGTAAAACCAATTCATACTTTGTGCAGGTGTAGAACCTGAATATGATTCGAAACCGGAACTTGTGGAATATTTTCTAAGTACAATAAATACAATTTTGGACTAAAATGTGGGAAGCTTACTTGTACTACCAAAGGTACGAACAAATTACGCAAAAAAAAAGCATTACTTTTGAAGGAGCACTGATTTATAATAAATTGCCCTGTAAGATAAAAAATGTAAGCTCATTCAATAGTTTTATGTCTCAGCTGTCTGAATATATAACTGAAATTTTTTCACCATTCAATTGAGACTGTGAAGCTGTTGAATGAGTGTTCGGCGACCATTGGAATTTCTTTTCTTTAGGGGCAGTGGCAAAATGGCAAATGGGCAGGGGCAATGAATTTCGTTTCTTTAGGGGCAAATACAGTTAATAGTGAGTTACCTACCTCAACCGATTCCTAGACTTATAAGAAGAAACAGTCCCCTACTAATAGGAAATTAAATTATAAAAATAATTATATGATATTATAATTTAAGTTACAAAAAGTAAAACCATTTCAGTACAATTTAATAGCTTTTGAAGTCGGTGTTATTGAATCGAAGAATTAAAACCCCGACTTGGCCGAGATACAAACTTTTGGTTGTGTTGTTGAATATGAGAAAACAAACTAAAAATATTTAAAAGGAAGTTTGTTTCAACGTTGTTTTTATTTTAATATCAATTTAGTTTTTAGTTTTAAAAATCTTATAATATCTGGCACAAGTGGTTGCGGATTCAACTTGGACATATTATAACAGGGTAAATATTTTTTTTTTGTGATTTTAGATGTACACTGGTAATTGTTTTTTTAATATTTGTTTAAAATAATCAATTTATTAAGTATAAACACTGACTTCTATACTATAAATAACTCGACTACAGCGTCATATATTGGATTACTGGATTAATACTGGATTATTATTAATAACCAACTATCATTGCGACAAAACAAAATTCTTCCGTGAATATAACTTCAATCAGCCAAGTCGTTCAACAGTTACACGATTTAAAAAAATACAAGTAGTACTATTTAATACTAGTAACCACTTCCAGCTTCAAACGCCACTCCATGGGGTACATATACAAGTATTATGTTTAATTTTGTACTTGAATATGTATAGTATGAAAACATAAAATACATATTCAGCATTCTGGCATTGGAGAGATAGACGCGTAGAATACTATTTACCCTGGATTGACTCACAAATTATGTCTAATTCTTTTCCATAGAGCTTTTAGCATGCATCAAGTACTAAAGAGTCTATTTTTTTAAAAGAAAAAATCCTATATAATATAATTTAAAAATAAATACAAAAAAAATTCTTGCGGAGTTTCTTTCGCCGTTTTTTGGCGATCAGATAAACTTTGAAACGGTAATATAGTTCCAGTTTATAATATATTACTACGTTCTTTAATTTACCTACTTTTATATATTCCCTACACACAAAATCACTATGTTACGCGTGTTATAGTGTTATTTTGATACAAAGGTTTTTTTTAATATTATTATTTTGTTACTGAGATATTTGTAGTAACAAGAAAATATAGGTATATTCTTTCTCTCTTTCTTAATTTTTAATTTTTGGGCGAAGCTACGCAGAATGAGAAAAAGTATCTTTAGAGATTTTATGATAATTTCAATTAACAATTTCACTGATACCGAAAGGAGTCAAACCCGGGTTGCGCATGTTCTGTGAAATTCACGGTCTGCGAACACGGCTTACGAAACGGCAGAAGACTAATTTTAATTTCTAAGGCTGAATAATTAACGATATTTTATTTTACATTCAGAAGGATAAAGTGACTTAGTCTATTAACACGAGCTTAATTTCTTAGGTCTTGAATAAAAAAAAAACTTAATTCATTGAAGTAATTTATTAAATATCTTAATATTTACGTTATGTAAAGATGGGCCTGAGAAAGTTTTTAAGAGAAAATTTTAATTAACTTTTTCTCAATTTTAAGTACATAATTTACTTTAAAGTAAATTATGTACTTAATATATATATATATATATATATATATATATATATATATATATATATATATATATATATATAGTTCAACGCTCTGCTCCAGTGCGTGTTGGTAGATTTCACAAATTCTGAAAATATTTTATTTCTCAGACATGTTGATTTCCTAAAAAGTTCGTACTTTGGTCGTAGGTGTGTGAGCGAGAAACGCATGCACCTGATCTCCTACGGCTCAATTATATTTTATATTTGTAACATAAAATAGAAAAAAATAAGATCAGTAAAAACTAAAGTAAATGCTAAAGTAAATTATGTACTTAAAATTGAGAAAAAGTTAATTAAAATTTTCTCTTAAAAACTTTCTCAGGCCCATCTTTACATAACGTAAATATTAAGATATTTAATAAATTACTTCAATGAATTAAGTTTTTTTTTATTCAAGACCTAAGAAATTAAGCTCGTGTTAATAGACTAAGTCACTTTATCCTTCTGAATGTAAAATAAAATATCGTTAATTATTCAGCCTTAGGAATTAAAATTAGTCTTCTGCCGTTTCGTGAGCCGTGTTCGCAGACCGTGAATTTCACAGAACATGCGCAACCCGGGTTTGACTCCTTTCGGTATCAGTGAAATTGTTAATTGAAATTATCATAAAATCTCTAAAGATACTTTTTCTCATTCTGCGTAGCTTCGCCCAAAAATTAAAAATTAAGAAAGAGAGAAAGAATATACCTATATTTTCTTGTTACTACAAATATCTCAGTAACAAAATAATAATATTAAAAAAAACCTTTGTATCAAAATAACACTATAACACGCGTAACATAGTGATTTTGTGTGTAGGGAATATATAAAAGTAGGTAAATTAAAGAACGTAGTAATATATTATAAACTGGAACTATATTACCGTTTCAAAGTTTATCTGATCGCCAAAAAACGGCGAAAGAAACTCCGCAAGAATTTTTTTTTGTATTTATTTTTAAATTATATTATATAGTATTTTTTTTAAAAAAAAAATAGACTCTTTAGTACTTGATGCATGCTAAAAGCTCTATGGAAAAGAATTAGACATAATTTGTGAGTCTATCCAGGGTAAATAGTATTCTACGCGTCTATCTCTCCAATGCCAGAATGCTGAATATGTATTTTATGTTTTCATACTATACATATTCAAGTACAAAATTAAACATAATACTTGTATATGTACCCCATGGAGTGGCGTTTGAAGCTGGAAGTGGTTACTAGTATTAAATAGTACTACTTGTATTTTTTTAAATCGTGTAACTGTTGAACGACTTGGCTGATTGAAGTTATATTCACGGAAGAATTTTGTTTTGTCGCAATGATAGTTGGTTATTAATAATAATCCAGTATTAATCCAGTAATCCAATATATGACGCTGTAGTCGAGTTATTTATAGTATAGAAGTCAGTGTTTATACTTAATAAATTGATTATTTTAAACAAATATTAAAAAAACAATTACCAGTGTACATCTAAAATCACAAAAAAAAAATATTTACCCTGTTATAATATGTCCAAGTTGAATCCGCAACCACTTGTGCCAGATATTATAAGATTTTTAAAACTAAAAACTAAATTGATATTAAAATAAAAACAACGTTGAAACAAACTTCCTTTTAAATATTTTTAGTTTGTTTTCTCATATTCAACAACACAACCAAAAGTTTGTATCTCGGCCAAGTCGGGGTTTTAATTCTTCGATTCAATAACACCGACTTCAAAAGCTATTAAATTGTACTGAAATGGTTTTACTTTTTGTAACTTAAATTATAATATCATATAATTATTTTTATAATTTAATTTCCTATTAGTAGGGGACTGTTTCTTCTTATAAGTCTAGGAATCGGTTGAGGTAGGTAACTCACTATTAACTGTATTTGCCCCTAAGGAAAGGAGCCTTATGTTTGGGTTTGAAGTAATTCACATCAAATATAATTACAGGCTGGAATAATATGGAGTGCCTTAACTCCATATTATTCCTCAAAATTCATAATGCACCTGTAGCCTTCTTTGTTTAAAGTTGGTGCCAGGTATATAGTAGCATAACAAATTACCATTAAATAAACACTTAACACATTATAATTTAATCAATATTAGCGATATACTATAATCATATGAAATGTGTAATTAAATTCGACGCAATATAATAGTAGTATAACGTGTAATATTACAGTAAGTATAAAATAGTAAACAAAAAAAAAATATATTGCTTATTATATCTAAGCACAAAAATTTTAAACAATTATTTACACACACCAGTATAAAGTTAGTCTCAAATATTGCGGCTATAAAATTGAAACAAACAGCTAAAGTTTCATTAAAAAAATTGCGCAAAACAGGAATAATTCATAATTACCGTAACAAAACAACGTTACCAAAGTTTTGAAATTTAGATTGAAGAATCTAATAATCACACGTAGTCTTGTAATTAAATTAACGTTCCTTTTTTAATCATCAACTGGTAAAAGTACACAACTTTTTGCTATAATATTGTTTGTTGTAGTAGAGACTGTAAAACCAGTACATGTTGTCAGTGATGACCTATGTAATTGAGACGTGGTCCGTCACTGCTGGCCGGATGAGGAAGCTCAAGGTCGTTCAGCGAGCTATGGAGAGGGCTATGCACGGAGTTTCTCTGCGTGATAAACTTAGAAATGAGGATATCCGCAGTAGAACCAGAGTGACCGACATAGCCCAACGGATTAGTAAACTGAAGTGGCATTAGGCCGGCCATATAGCTCGAAGAACTGACAACCGATGGGAAAAAAAGGTTCTCCAGTGGCGGCCTCGTACCGGCGGATAAAGTGTAGGGCGTCCCCCCACTAGATGGAATGACGACCTGGTAAGACATGCAGGAAGTCGACGGATGCGGGTGGCTCAGGACCGTGCTTTGTGGCACTCCTTGGGGGAGGCCAATGTTCAGCAGTGAACTTGTGAGGGGCTGTAATGATGACGATGATGATGATGATGTAGTAGAGACTAGCCTGCATTCATCTTCTCAGTTTTTATCGCGAATAGTCTTTGCATATATAATCACGCTTGGCAGCCAGATTAACGATTGCATTACCAGACGCCTTGCACTTGTGATGCTGCTGCTTGTTGCTCGGTGCTTGTTGTTGCTGCTTACGTCTTGCGTAAGCGGGATAGTTATATTTATAAATTTTACAATTGATTACCATATTTTTTATGGAATAGGGGGTAAACGAGCATGCGGCTCACCTGATGGTAAGTGACTACCGCCGCCCATGAACAACCGCAACACCAAAAGAATTGCAGATGCGTTGTCGGTCTTTTAGAAAGGTGTAAGCTGTTTTCTTGAAGGTTCCTAACTCGTATCGGTCCGGAAAATTCGCTGGTGGTAATTGATTCCACAAGGAAGTTGTGCGAGGGAGAAAATTTCTTCTAAATCGCACAGTGGTGGACCGCCAATCATCCAGATGGTATGGATGGTAATGCGAGTTTTGTCGCGATGTTCGATGGTGAAAATTAATCCGAACAATTCCTCAGAGCACCCCCCGTGATAGATGCGATTAAATACGCAAAGAGATACAAACTCTACGCAGTGCCAGTGTATCCAGCCGATCAGAAAGAACTCGGTCGTCGACGATTCGAACCGCTCTGCGCTGGATGCGGTACAGTGGAAGGAGCTGGCACTGGGGTGCCCCGGCTCAGAGATGAGAACAGTATTCCATATGGGGCTGAACTTGCGCTTTATAAAGTTGCAAGCGATGTGCCGGCATGAAATACTGTCTCGCTCTGCTGAGCACGCCAAGCTTTTTAGAGGCCAATTTGGCCTTCCCCTCCAAGTGACCACGAAATTGCACACTATTCTATATTTCGACGCCAAGGATTCCGATACTGGCTGAGGCAGCAAGGAGAGTGCCTTTAAACTGAGGAGATACGACAAAGGGGTTCTTTTAAGCGGTAAACGCGCAAACTTGTGTCTTCTGGGGATTGAACTGGCCTAGTGTATAGAGAATCACCAGTGCTGTCGTCTGCATAGCAATGAATGCTACCAGTTAACAACATATCATTGATATGCAGGAGAAACAGCGTTGGTGATAGCACGCAGCCTTGTGGAACACCAGCGTTGATAGGCTTGAAATCAGAGCATGCACCGTCTACTACGACCTTGATGCTCCGATCAGCAAGGAAACTGGTGATCCATTTGCACAATTTCTCTGGAAGCCCATAGGAAGGAAGCTTCGAAAGAAGCACTTTGTGCTAGACCCGATCGAAGGCCTTCGCTATGTCCAAACTAACGGCCAATGCCTCCCCATTGGACTCTAATGTCTCCGCCCATGTATGAGTTAAGTAGACTAGAAGATCACCAGCTGAACGACCTCGACAAAAACCGTACTGGCGGTCACTAATCAGCTGGTGATCCTCAAGGTACCTCATGAGCTTGCAGATTTTAATAGCTTCCATTATTTTGGAGAACAAGGATGTGATGGCGATAGGCCTGTAGTTGGACGGGTCTGAGCGGCCGCCATTTTTAGGGATCGGGTGGACCAAAGCTGTCTTCCATGAATTCGGGACTACGCCTTGGGAGTAGGAGAACCGGAAAAGACGCGTTAAAACCGGTGCCAACTCCGGAGCATACGTCTTCAGCACAATGGGAGGGACTCCATCGGGCCCACTCGACTAACTGACGTCCAGGGAGAAGAGTGCTTTGCGAACCGAGCGCTGTGTAAATCGCACATCCGGCATGGAGCACTCACATCGCGAGATGGTCGACGGTGTGTTCCCCCCGTCATCTAGAGTCGAGTTGGACGCAAAAAGAGAGCTCAACAGATCGGCTTTCTCCTTTGCGGCATGGGCCTGTGAGTCGTCCTCTCTGTGCAGAGATGGAAGGGATGGCTGACAGCAGTTCCCTTGGACAGCCTTGGCGAGAGACCAGAATGCACGGGTTCCTGAAGGAAGGCGAACTAGCTTCTCGCCAATTCTGCCGATGTGCTCAGATTTTGCCTTGGCAATGACGCTTTTGAAGGACCTGGAGGCGGAATTATACTTCTTTTTAAGTGCGCTGGTGTTTACATCCCGAGACGTTGATGCGTCAGCCCAGGCTCGGTAGCACTCCTGCTTATAGCGTGATGCTGTTTTACAGGAGCGACCAATTCATGGCTGGGGTCTGCCTCCGATGGGCACCACAGAGGATGGAATAAAAAGTTCCATACCCTGAAGTACCACATCAGTAACAGAATCGGCAACAACGCTGGGATCTTCCGGCGCGAAGTAAACCCGCCCCCAAGGGTAGGATGCAAAAAAAGACCGCTTCCCGTCCCAATCAGCTGACCTATAGTGCCAAACACGGCGGCAAGCTGCAGATTGCAACTGCGATTGGAGCGTGAGTGGCACCGTACTCCGGATCAGACAACGGTCCTAAGAGCCCAGAGGGACATCCATGGAGACCTTTTTTTTTATAGGATAAGGGTGACAAACGAGCACACAGTCCACCTGATGGTAAGTGGTTGCTGCGGCCCATAGACATCTACATCTATCCTCAATTACAAGTCAAAATGTAGATGCGTTGTCACCCGTGAGGACTAAGATGGAATGCCTCATTTCCAGTAAAAAGGGCCTCCGGCCACCTGCACTCACCAAACCTGACCTGATATCCGTCCGGATTAGAGGTCAGCAGAAGGTCCAACAGGGAAGGTACATGATCTTCCACAACTGGGATCCACGTAGGCGAAGTAACCAGTTCTGTTAGACCATATGCCAAAGCAAATTCATAGACATATCTACCCGCACGATCGGTTAAACGAGAACCAAGCCATTCATTGTGGTGGGCGTTGAAATGACCGAGTATCACGATCTCTGCGGATGGGACTTGTTGTAGCACAGAGTCTGCAGCCATTTGGACGTGGTCGATGAGTCGGTCTGTGTCGGCATTACCGCTATGGGACCTATAGAGGCACCCGTAGACGCGGGGATGGTCGTCGCTTTCTACGCGCAGCCATAGGATGGACAGGTCCGTACCTTCAAGACTACCGAGGCGTCGGAAACAGATGTCCTCTCTGACGTATATGCAAACTCCAGCCCGGGGCACAAAGGAGTGTTCCAATTTGTACCCCGGGTAGGAGAGATATGAAGTATCAGCCGGAGAGGACACCTGAGTCTGGGTTAAAAAAAAGAGCAAGGCCGGCTTCGCCGTCTCTAGATGGTAATGGACAGCGTTAAGGTTGGAATGAAGTGTCCTGATGTTGCAAAACGGTTGTCACGGATAGCGTGACAGGGGTCGCCTTGGTTGTATTGCTCCGCTTGCCCCGAGCAGCATTAGTCGCGAGCGGAATTTTGCCCCCCCCCCCCCCAGAATACGCAGAGCAGCCTAAGCACCCACGCTCAGGAGTGAAGTAGTTTGGTCGTGGATGCTCAGCGAGGTATTCTCCAGAGGTACTTGTACCCTCCTGGGGTAGTCTTTTATTTAATTCCATTAACATTTTGATGGGAGAGAGGGAATTGGGCCTCCGGCCACCTGCACTCACTAAGCGCAACGCAGAGGTAAACCTCTACTTCACGCTGGTATTCTGTGACGTCGTGGTACCACCCCGGTTCGAGCTGGCCCATCTGTGCGACAGCAAAAGCTACCGCTTGGCTCTACCACTGTTATAGAGATATTTCTAGCATATTCTAACACCTATGCTAGAAAAATGTCGTGGTTTACGATAATTATATTCATTAAAAACCCAAGAAACGAAATGGGGTTATGAATCCTCATGACACCAGTTAGTAAAAGGTTATATATTATAAATATATTACATTGCAATTATTAGTTTTCATCAAAAATTCACTGCTGAAATTAAGCCACAGGTTATTTGGTAGGGGTATATTTGCCATAGATGCCACGCTTGAAAACTCAGGTGGGTTGGCAACCACAGTTTTTATAAAGTTGTTATCAGGAAGATGCTGTTGCCAATCTTCTGTTTCAGTCTTGCTCAGTCGCCTTTTCTGGCACCCACGGGAAGACCTTGGAGTATTAGATTCTCTTACGCTGCTGTTACACGGTATTATAAATCTTAAGATACATTATTAAGACAATAAATAGCAATATATAACATAATTGAATGTTTCATCACACAAACATGGCTTTTCGCAAAGTAACACCTGATTCTATTAATTATCCTAAAATAGTACAACTAATCATTGGATTTAATTTTAAAATAATTGGAACTTTATTTTCAATGATTTATATTCAATTACCTCCACATTTGTAAAAATTATTATTAAAGATATCGTAAAGTAGTTAACTAGGAAAAGTAAAATGAGTTACTTTGGTGATTATAATGGTGATGATAGTGATGCTATATACACCGGCCGTGCCAATATTTCTCGGGAAAACGTCGCCGAGTACCGAAACAAACTTGTGTGTTTGCTGAACAACGTCTCGGATTAGGGGCGAGCAAACTCTAGTCCACTTTAATCCTCAGAAGATACAAGTTTGCGCGTTTACCACTAAAAAGTAACCCTGGTTTTTCTGTCGCATCTCCTCAGTTTCAAGGCATTCCCCTTGTTGTCTCAGCCAGTATTGGAATCCTGGGCGTCATCATATCGAGTGACGCGCAGTTTCGTGGTCCCTTGGAAGAGAAGGCTAAATTGGCCTCTAAAAAGCTTGGTGTGCTCAATAGAGCGGGACAGTATTTCATGCATGCACAACGCCTGCTACTTTACAAGGCGCAAGTTCGGCCTTACTTGGAATACTGTTCCCATCTCTGGGCTGGAGCTCCCCAGTGCCAGCTCCTTCCACTTGACCGTATCCAGCGCTGAGCGGCTTGAATTGTCTATGACCGAGTCCTTTCCGATGGGCTCGTTTCGGCGTTGCGAAGAGATATTGCATCCCTTTGCATTTACCATGGGGAGTACTCTGAGGAATTGTTCGGATTAATCTCAGCAACCAAATTTTACGAACGCACATCGCGGCAGAACTCCCGATACCATCCATACCATCTGGATGATTGGCGGTCCACCACTGTGCGATTTAGAAGAAGTTTTCTTGCTCGCACAACTTCCTTGTGGAATTGATTACCACTAGCGATTTTTCCGGACCGATATGACTTAGGGACCTTCAAGAAAAGAGCCTACTCCTTTTTAAAAGGCCGAAAACGCATCTGCGATTCTGCTGGTTCCCCTGGTGTTGCAGTTGTTCATGGGCGGCGGTAGTCACTTACCATCAGGTAAGCCGTATGCTAGTTTGCCCCCTCTCCTATAAAAATAAAATAAAAAAGGTACTGGGTATTCAAAGGGTGATGTACCACTCAGTATATACTGTATAATGTCATTTACTCATCAAGTGGTATCGTACATATAGGATTTGCCTGGAAGAAAAAATTAAATAGTTTTTCCCCAATTGCCTGGCCTGCCTCAATTATGTTGACTTGCTGTCGCCTTCAAACATGCTCACAGAATACGGTTTCTTTCTTTTCAGAATGTAAGAATGTATTCATATTTTGTCTCCAGTCACAATGTCATACACAGCATTTGAACGCCCATCATCATATTTTAACAAAAACACATTTTTTACACTAATCAACTTGAGTTCGTTTTTGTTCTCGGATAATTTCATGACAAATCCAGCTGCTTCAAACTTTTCTACGTTATAAATGATAATATTTTTTTAATTCGGCTCATACCGATATTTAAATTTCCTCGAATTTTCTCATAGGTGATGTGCTGGTTTCTTTCAATTAGTCATCTGACAGTAGCCTCATTTGCCTCTGTGATCGCAGTTGAGGGTCGATCTTCACAAATTTCATCATGGATTCTCTTCTTTATAAACAAACGATACAAAATTTTGCATACCGACGCCTTACGGTGCTCAAATAATGTGCTTCCCTCCCAAAAGTATTTTGAAGACGAGCAGTGCAATCTTGCGGACAGAGTGAGTTTTTATTGTCATCGCAAATCATCGCCCGAAAATCTCATCGTGTAAATGTTATTTTTACTCTAAATGACGAACTTTAACTTGTGATAAAAGATACAACCCAGACTTGTGATAAAAAATAACACCCGGAATTCCGAAAAAAAATTTTCTTAAACAATAAATGTAATCAAATTTATTTAATAAAATTGGATAAAAAAATCTTTCCATAATTGACGATGATATCGCTCATTATTATACAATACGGAATATACAGTCAAATCGTAAACATTCTTCTTTTCCGAAGTAAGCTAAAAACTCAGTAGTTGCTATTTTATGCTAGTATTCTGAGTGAACGTTTTCCTTCACAAGTCGGGCCGACACATCATGCTTTCGTCATAAATACACTTGAGCCCCTACTTCGTAAAATATAATATATAATACAGTTTCTTTTTTCATTAAAATAAGCATGTTACACTGTAAGTACAAATATGCAAATACGTCATTATGCAACAGCATGAGCATTTTGTAAGACGAAAATTAGGTAAAGTTACCCCAGTTCTAAGTAAAGCCTAGTACAATCTCATGAAACTTACAAGTACATCCTTCATAGATTAACATGTGTGTTACGTTACATACATGTTTTTAAAAAATAGGTAAGTGGATGACTCCTACCAAGACGTACTCCAAGGCAGAAAAGGAGTCTTATTGCGAGTCGAAGCGTTACGATCGAACATTTTCCAAGTTCGAATGTACCAGATTATATTTTAGCATAACTTTCTTGAAACGGCTAATCATCGTCATCGTCACGGAGCTCATTAGTGTTATAACTAAGCCCACGCTTACCTTTAAACAGTTGTACTTTCGGAGACTTGATCATGATGTAACACGAAATGATGTATATTATACCTTCATTATAGTTGTTCAACGCTCATAATCACTCTCCACTTAACTAGTCATAGTCCGATAGACTATTCTTAAGACATCTATCTGGACTCTTCCTCTTCCAAAACATTGTCAGAAATGAACAGCAATGAGACGTATGCAGACCTTTTTTAATATTACAGCAAAATTAATTATGAGGGTAAATATTTTCAATTCGCCTTGTCACAATTTGAAGTTGGTGTGCGCACTTCAAACTAAGCACGTCCAAGAATCAATTAACTAATGTATTTAATAGGCTTGTCTAGTTATTTATAAGTTCTATATTCCTAACCAGCGGCTCACCCTTGTCAGGATAGGATCTATCAAAGATTATCTAATACCATTTATTTTATAAATTTTTTCTTTTAAAATAATATTTAAGTTTTTCTATTAAAATATAAACTAGATCTCTTTTCGCATTAAACTCTATATGTTCGTAAAGTTTTATCTCAATCGGTTCAACCATTCTTAAGATTAACACGGACTGTAATAGAAACCATTTTTAATATTACAGTCAGACACTTCAATTTTATTTATCATCATCATCATCATTACAGCCCTTCACAAGGCCACTGCTGAACATAGGCCTCCCCCAAAGAATGCCACAAAGCACGGTCCCGAGCCACCTGCATCTATCGACTTCCTGCATATCTTACCAGGTCGTCACTCCATCTAGTGGGGGGACGCCCTACACTTTGCCTGCCGGTATGAGGCTGCCACTCGAGAACCTTTCTTCCCCATCGGTTGTCGGTTCTTCGAGCTATATGGCCGGCCCACTGCCACTTCAGCTTACTAATCCGTTGGGCTATGTCGGTCACTCTGGTTCTACTGCGGATATCCTCATTTCTGAGTTTATCACGCAGAGAAACTCCGAGCATAGCCCTCTCCATAGCTCGCTGAGCGACCTTGAGTTTCCTCATCAGACCAGCAGTGAAGGACCACGTCTCAGTTCCGTATGTCATCACTGGCAACACGCACTGGGTGTACAGTCTCGTTTTCAAGGTTTGAGGAATACCGGACGAGAAGATGTGCCGTAATATCCCGAACGCTGCCCAACCGAGTTGAATCCGTCGATTGACCTCTCGGTCGAAGTTGGACTTACCTAGTCGGACTATTTGTCCCAGGTAAACATACTCGTCAACAACTTCGAGCTTAGTGCTCCCAAAAACTACCGGCATAGGTGAACATATGATAAACATGATCTTTGTTTTGTCCATGTTCATCTTAACACCTATCCGTTGGAAAACACTATTGAGGTCATTAAACATAGTGCTTAGGTTCTCCAGCGATTCTGCCATAAGGACTTTATCGTCTGCAAATCGAAGGTGAGTGATGTACTCGCCATTGATGTTGATACCGTATCCTTTCCAGTCCAGAAGCTTGAAAACGTCTTCCAATGCAGCGGTGAAGGTGTTTCGGGGATATGACGTCACCCTGTCTTACACCTCTCTGCAATTGGATAGGTTTCGTACTCTGGTTCTGTACTCGGATAGCCATCGTAGCCCTACTGTACAAGCACTTCAGCACTTCGATATACCGACAGCCAACTTGGCACCGTTGAAGGGACTGCAGCACCGCCCAAATTTCGACGGAATCAAAGGCTTTCTCATAGTCCACATACGCTAGACATAGTGGCAAGTTGTACTCCTCGGACTTCTGTACAATTTGCCGAAGGCTATGTATGTGGTCTATGGTGCTAAAGCCTTTTCGGAAACCAGCTTGTTCGGGAGGCTGGAAGTCGTCAAGTCTGCGCGCGAGACGATTCGTAATGACTCTCGAAAACAGCACGTAGACGAGGCTCAGAAGGGAAATCGGTCTGTAGTTCTTCAAGAGAGCGTTGTCGCCTTTCTTGAAGAACAAGACCACCGCACTTCTGCTCCACACCTTAAGTGTAATGCCACCATGGAGGACGGAATTAAAGAGCTTCTAAAGGACTACAAGTACCGGTTTTCCACCCGCTTTCAGAAGCTTCGCTGTAATTCCATCCTCGCCTGGCGCCTTGCCGTTTTTAAGGTGCTGGAGAGCCATTCTAATCTCGCTCAGACTGACGTCCGGAATATCATTGGAATAATGTCGGATAAGACTCGCTCTTGGATCGTTACTCACATATGCGTGCGGCTCCAACGATGACGTGTACAGCTGCCCATAGAACCTCTCAATCTCACTCAAAATTTCAGATTCCCCGCAAACGATGCTGCCACATTCGGTCTTCAGCTTTGACAGTTGGCTCTTTCTGGCAGACAGATCTCTAGCAAAGACTTTGGAGCCTTGGTTCCGCTCGATCGCTTCTTTAATACGAGCTGTATTGAAGTTGCGTAAGTCCCGCCGCATGCATTTGGAGATCTGTCTGTTCAGTTGCCTGCATGCTGTCAAATCTGTCAAAGAATGTAGCTTCATCTCCCGTCTAACAGCCATGAGATTAAGAGTGTGATCGGAGAGTTTTTGTGTTCTTCTGCGGCGGGTCTTGCAGAACTTAGCTCCGACCGCATGGACAGTTTCCACGAGCTTGTAATTCAAATAGTCCACTTCATTGCAGTCTTCTAGGCACTAAAAACGGTTTTGTTACTCGAGCTGAAAGGTTTCGGGACTTTGTATTAGAGCACGAGGGGGCGGAGCGTTGACTTCATTAGACGTGACCTCTCCAACTTAACGTTTAGGTTCAGTGTGCCTCTAACCATTCGGTGATCGCTGCCGGTTTTCACCCTCGCGATCACCGAGACATCACTGAACAGTTGTCTTCTGGTCGTCATAATGACGTCAATCTCATTTTTTGTCGAACCGTCGGGGCTCGACCAGGCCCTCTTCCTGTGGGGCCGCTTTTGAAAAAAAGAGTTCATCATAAAGAGTCCCTCTTTCTCCATGAAGTCGGGCACCTGCTGGCCCCTTGGATTCCTTTGCCCTATTCCAAATTTCCCCACTTTCAGCTCACCGTTCTCTGAGTATAAGGTACGCAATCTTCGTCGACACACTCTCAATCTATACAACGTTGTTAACGATATTACAGTCAGACACTTCAATTTTATTTATATATATATATATATATATATATATATACTTATATATATATAAATGAATGAATGAAATGATGAAGCAAAATAAGTAAATTAATAAATTTATTATTTATTAATTTACTTATTTTGCTTTATCTATTCATTCATTGACCAGTTCTAAAACTTTCAATGTGTCACAACTTTTTTTCAATGTACACCTAAAAGTTTTTGCATCTTTTCCCCTGACTCCACCTCCGCTGAGGAGAAAAGGGGGAGAAGAAAACCCTACCGATACAGTCCACCAACGTGCTAACGGAGTGGGCTAGGCCACTCGAGTCGGGCCTATACTTGACTGCCAGCCAAGTGGGATCCTCTTTGTTCACCATGGGTGACCATCCACGGCTACCAAGGACCACGGCATGACAATACGCGAATCCGTTCAGAGGGGTGCCTTGATTGGATCTGCTGATGTGGCGTCATTTAGATTTTTAAAATAACCGTCAATTAGCAGTTATTTAATATGCTTGTCCATTTCACAAAAAAATCTCCAAGTTTTTCAGATAAAATGCAGCCAAGTTTAATCTTGACATCTGTTTATGAAGGTCAGTTATTATTATCGGTTCAACTATTCCGAAGATTATCCCGAACAGACACACCTACAAAAAAAATAAAATTTTTACAAATGGAAATCATGTCCCAATGGTATGCAAATAACCCCCTGATCTAAACAAAAGCTAGTTATTTTGATATTACGGGCAGACACTTCAATTTTAATTATATGTACAGATTTCAGGAATCTGTCAGAAGCGTAAAGTTTGGACCGGTTAAAATTTAAAAATGGCAAAATGAAATTTGATACAGCATAGTTACTACTTACTTTACTTAATAAGTAAATTTAAAGAGAAGGATACTTCAACAATTTAACCAGGGCTGTAGCTGTTACACAAAGTTTTGTTTTGAAAGTTGGAACTAGGAGGGAGACAGCCAAATAATGTCATAAACGAAAATTTTATCAAAAGAAAAAGCTTGTGACTGACATCGCATACGATGAATTTGGGTAAATATTAAACAAAACAGCTTCTACTCGTATGTAAAGGTGACAAGTACATATACAATCTACCTGTTGGTAAGTGGATGCTTGGTCCATGATACATATTAAATAACCGATTAAGAAGAAAAATGCAAATACTTTGTAATATCGTTACCAGTTCAAACGCAGCTGCAACGTGGCTACAGATAAATATTGATATAAGTTTCGGATAACTGATTCTGATTTTTTGTTTCATTATTTGCTACGCACTTCAAAATCGAAGTTGCTAGTCCAGTTCGTAGGAATTTGTGAAACTCCAACAATAAATCTTTGATGAAAAGAGGACTGAGGATCAAATAGTGCAGTGCTTTTTCATTGTTCGAATTACAATACTCAACTAAAACTTTATATTGAATATGAGCATAAAGTTTTTGCCAAGTTTATTTCAAATTAAATTGGACTATATCTGTCTCTCTCTTTTTTGTATATTTTAACCCATTTCATACCAAACTAAAACAGTTTTGTTTCTCTCAGTTAGTTTTTGCATTTGAATTTTGTCAGACAGTTACTACTAAACTGAATGTTGATCAATTAGTAACGCATAAAATATAAAACCGTATGCCCGGCCACTACGTTAAAAGATATGATCTTATTGATAATATTATGTTAATATTTTGTTCAAACACAAAAAGTTGCTTAATTAGGGCAGGCCCACTTGAGTTTGCAGTGAACTTTTATGAAGTGTTATTTTATTAAAATATTTATTAATACCAAGGACCACGGCACGGTTGCTCTAATCTGCCTACAGGTCTATTCCTTTTAAATTTTTACAAACTACATTTCCTGAATAATACATTTTAGAACTACAAAAATATCAAAACAGAAGATGACCTCCAAAGTTTCCTTCACCTATTTCTCTGCTCTAGAGAAAACTTATTTTGAAGTGATTATATTTTATTCCTGCGTCGCAAAAAAAGAATCCATTTATATGTCCATTTCTATAATATACAAATTAAAAGTGATTAATACCCAAATTTTATCCACGAGCGCCTTTAAAATATCAAATTAACTAAATTTGCCATCTTAAATTATCATTACAGCCCTTCGCAAGTCCACTGCTGAAGATAGGCCTCCCCCAAGGAATGCCACAAAGCACGATTCTGAGCCACCTACATCCATCGACTTGCTGCATGTCTTACCAGGTCGTCACTCCATCTAGTGGGGTCCGCCCTACTCTTTGCTTACCGGTACGAGGCTCCCACTCGAGAACCTTTTTACCCCATCGGTTTTTGGTTCTTCGGGTTATTTGGATGACCCACTTCAGCCACTTCAGCACCACTTCAGCTTATTTATCCGTAAAATTATATTCTCATAAATATATTACAATTAAATATATACTCTATAACTCAAATTAAATTGGAAACAAATATCACTGAACAATAGTATAAAGGGAGTTTGTTGATCGTATTATTCTTGAAAATCACCATCATCATCATTACATCCTATCAAAGTCCACTGCTGATCACACCACAGCCACAGAGCTTACCTACAGATCGCTTTATCCTCCTATTGATGTTTGCTGTAGTTGTCACGTTTGGTAGCCTGGTTGCCAAGCGCAGCTTTTATTTTCTAGTTGTTATCAGGATGATGTTGCTGTCCATCTTCTGGTTTGTTTCCCTCTGTCGCCTCTTAAAACAACCACGAGGCGATATGGCAAGATAGGTATTCTTACATGATATAATTATTGGAAATTTTACTAATTTATTACTTTTTAATAAAAAGGGCACATTTTTTAATATAGGATAGGGTGACAAACGAGCACATAGTCTACCTGATGGTAAGTGGTTACTGTGACCCATAGACATCTACATCTATGCTCAATAAAGACTCAAGATGCAGATGCGTGGTCACCCGTGAGGACTAAGATGGAATGCCTCTTTGCCAGTAAAAGGGGTCTTCGGTTCTCTACACTCACCATACGAAACACAGCAGCGTTAAGCTGCTATTTTACGCTGGTTTTCTGTGAGAGCGTGGTCGTTCCCCGGTCGAGCCGACCCATTCGTGCTACAACTATACTACTAATATAGCTGCAGCATGGCTCTACCACGTAAACATACCATTACATATACATGGCCATACATGGGTCATACCACATTGATTTACATAATATACTTGTAAATGTAAAATAACATTACTATGTTTTGAACACATTTCATGGAAGGAGTATAATATTATTCTTGTCGTTACACAATAGAATACTAAAGACGGTTTCGGAAAGCTTCAAATATACATCATTTATCTTAACATTACGCATTCATTCGGTATGAACTCTCACTCACTTGCCTTAAGCCGAATTATAAATGAGGTACGCCAGAAGCGCTCACAAAAAGTGTGAAACCTTAGAATAAGAAAAATTATGTGTCAGTATTTCAGCTTATAGTATTTAATGCCAATGGAAATGTATATAGGTACTTATTATTTTATAAAGATAACTTTTAAACACTTTTTCCACTAACGTAATAAATGCTTGGCTCAATCAGGTTTATTCTTTTTCTTTTAATAGTTTTAATGAAATCGATGATACAATCCTCTTCTCTGAAAATAGAAATAATTGCTTATTGATTTTTCTTGAGTAAATTCAAAGTTTATTTTTCTAGTAGTGATATTCATTGCTTTATTGTTTCATTTCTTATAGCCTTTCACAAGTCCACTGCTGAACATAGCCCTCCCATATAGATTGCCTTTTAGGACCGGTAGCTAACCCTCTTGTCAAGCGTTGCATAAAGCAAAGCATACTATAATAACTATAGCAACTCTTCACAGGGGGGAACTGCAGTTTATTTTTAGTTGTTATTGGGGAGAGGCTGCTGCTAATTTCCTGTTTCAGTTTCCCTTGGTCGCCTCTTATGACATCTGGGGAATGATATGGGGTAGTGAATTCAGTAACACCGCCACTACAAGGCAAATTAGCTATAAAAATATAATATGTCACAACTTTTCCGTATAGTGTTTATGTTTCATTATGTTTATTTAAACATGGGCAACGCATGGAACAGACAACTGTTGAAACCTACTAGCAGACTGTATTTTTATGTATAAATGACAGGTAAGTATATAGGTATCTAAACAATATTTTTTGGAAGCTTAATGTTAAAATATCAGATAAAGGAAGAAAAATAGGTTTAGTTTATTGTGTGTACACTTTAGCAGTGCTTGTTGCCAGTCATGACTTACGGAACAGAAAAGTGGTCATTCACTGCTGCCTGTATGTACAAGCTCAAACTCACTCGTCGTGCGATGCAAAGAACAATGCTTAGTAGGTCAAAAGATAGACAAATGATGGTGAGAAATGTTTTTCCATTGGGAGCCTCTAACTAACAACCGCAAGGTTGAGCGAATCCTCCTATAGATCGTGTGATGAAAACTGCGGGTACTCAATGGAAGTTACTGTACTGACGAACGGACTGTGCTCTGTGGTAATTTTTATTTCTGATGGTAATTACACTGTAAATTATATAATTCCTGAATCACATAAATTG
The DNA here is from genome assembly GCA_033319125.1 of Parnassius glacialis. NCBI lineage: Eukaryota > Metazoa > Arthropoda > Insecta > Lepidoptera > Papilionidae > Parnassius > Parnassius glacialis. The sequence goes on along the minus strand of JAVANC010000027.1, from coordinate 23,106,336 downwards.
AATAATGTCATTGAGTTATAATGTACTACGTACCAGAAGAGACGCCTCAACTCGATTGTTTATAATCACAATCGATAAAACACGGTCCGGAGCCACCTGCATCCATTGACTTCCTGCAAGTCTTACCAGGTCATCACTCCATCTAGTGGGAGGCATCCTACACTTCGCCTACGGGTACGAGGCTGCCAGTCCAAAACCTTTCTTCCCCATCGGTTATCGGTTCTTCGAGCTATATGGCCGGCGCAAATGGGAAGGATTAGTATGCTGAAGTGACATACTAATTCTTTGGGCTATATCGGTTACTCTGGTTCCACTGCGGATATATGATAACGTTATTATATTATTTATATAAACGAACGATATTTTTATAATGTTCCATATATTTACGAGACTTTTATGAGACCTTCGGCGCGTAAGTCACACTAGTACATGGCGGTTTTTTAATACTGTAACGATAGAATTTTTACAGGCTTCCCAAATATCTAGTTTTTTTTTCAGCCAACAAACTGTAGTGAACAGGATGTATCAGAACCGTTGTCTGAATCAGTAAGCAGTTCGAATTCAAATGTTGATAGTCCGCGAAAACTTGTACTTAAAAATAAATTACGCAAGTGATGTGTCCTAAAGACTAATTCGAGTGATGTATACGAAGCCTAATCCTTTAAATATTGTTCCACAGGATTACCTTAGTATCGGAATTAATAATTCTATGTCATAATAAAAATAATAAAACATGAGCACGTTGTAATATTGTGTTTTTTTAATTAATAGCGAGGAATCTGCGGCTAGAAAGAAACTTACTGCGAAATTTATAAAAAAACAAAGACAAAATAATTATCTAAAGAAAAAATGTGCTTCTAACAAATCAATTGTACAAAATTTTAAACACAAATTCGGTCATAACCTAAATGCAGAGATTGATTTAATGGATAAAGCAGAAGTTGTGGAGTTACATAAAACTTTAATGAAAAAGAATAAACAGAGGATGCAGTATTTGATATACACTGCATGCACCTTTACGTAAATTCGCATTGACTTTACACTACTATTCACCAGCTGCGTATAAAAACGTTAGAGAATGAAAAAGTAATAATAATTTTTTTTATAGGATAAGAATGACAAACGAGCACACAGTCCACCTGATGGTAAGTGGTTGCTGCGGCCCATAGACATCTACATCAATCCTTTATCACAAATCAAAATGTAGATGCGTCGTCACCCGTGAGGACTAAGATGGAATGCCTCATTTCCAGTAAAAAGGGCCTCCGGCCACCTGCACTCACCAAGTGAAACGCAGAGGTAAACCTCTACTTCACGCTGGTTTTCTGTGAGGTCGTGGTACCACCCCGGTTCGAGCCGGCCCATCCGTGCGACAGCAAAAGCTGCCGCCTGGCTCTACCACTGTGAAAAGATCTTCGATAATAAATATATATTTTTGTATTTTACATATTTACCCTTTAAAATATTAAATAAACACAACACAAACCCTCACGCCTGTCACCCAGAGGGGTAGGCAGAGACTACGGACTTACATTTGGTGCGATCCTGACACAGCTCTCTCGCCTCCTTTACATCTATATAACTACGCATACACGCTCGTTGTTTAAGGGTACTTCTAATCTAGTCCCATTTTCAATGTATCGCCAATTTGGTCAATAAACCTTCATCTAGGGCGTCCCTTCCCGACTCTGCCGTTCACTTTTGCAACATATATTTATTTGCTTTGTCACTCTTTCCTCTTTCTTCTTTCCTCGTTTTATACGTGGTAGAGCCATGCTGCAGCTATATTAGTTATATAATTGTAGCACGAATGGGTCGGCTCAACCGGGGAAGGACCACGCTCTCACAGAATACCAGCGTAAAATAGCAGCTTAACACTCCTGTGTTTCGTATGGTGAATGTAGAGAACTGGAGACCCTTTTTACTGGAAAAGAGACATACCATCTTAGTCCTAACGGGTGTCAACGTATCTGCATTTTGATTCGCAAACAAGGATAAGTGTAGATGTCTATGGGCCACAGCAACCACCTACCATCAGTTGGACTGTGTGCTCGTTTGTCACCCTATCCTATAAAACAATTTTTTTCTACATAACTAAACCACCGAAGCATCCCTTTCTTAATCCTGGTCACAACGTCATCTTGAAGACCACACTTTTCTCATATCACACTATTTCTCACCTTGTTATTCAGATTCAGCCCTAGCATACTCCTTAATGACCGCATTTCTACAGCATTTGTATCTACCACTGCGCTCCTCATTCTTTCATTCACTATTATGAAATCTATCATGCTTCTATTAACTAAAATATCATTAAAATGTAATTCTGACATGATATTATGTAATATTACATTAAATTAACACAAACTCAAAATAAATAACAATCAAAAAACTTTTACTCGATATAATTAACAATACAATCTAAACTTTTTTTTTGTATATAGGAGAGGGGGAAAACGAGCATGCGGCTCACCTGATGGTAAGTGACTACCGCCGCCCGTGAACAACTGCAACACCAGGGAGGGAATTGCAGATGCGTTGCCGGCCATTTAAAATGGAGTACGCTCTTTTCATGAAAGTCCCTAAGTCGTATCGGTCCGGAAAAATCGCTGATGGTAATCGATTCCACAAGGAAGTCATGCGAGGAAGAAAACATCTTCTAAATCGCATAGTGGTGGACCGCCAATCATCCAGATGGTGTGGATGGTATCGGGAGTTCTGCCGCGATGTGCGTTCGTGAAATTTGGCGGCTGGGATTAATCCGAATAATTTCTCAGAGCACTCCCCATGGTAGATGCGAAAGAAAATGCAAAGAGATGCAACATCTCTTCGCAGCGCCAATGAGTCGAGCCGATCGGAAAGGACTCGGTCGTCGACGATTCGAGCCGCTCTGCGCTGGATGCGGTCAAGTGGAAGGAGCTGGCACTGGGGAGCCCCTGACCAGAGATGGGAACAGTATTCCATGTGAGGCCGAACCTGCGCCTTGTAAAGTTGCAGGCGGTGTGTCGGCATGAAATACTGTCCCGCTCTGCTGAGCACGCCAAGCTTTTTAGAGGCCGATTCGGCCTTCTCTTCCAAGTTACCACGAAACTGCACGTCACTCGATATGTCGACGCCGAGGATTCCGATACCGGCTGAGGCAACCAGGGGAGTGCCTTGAAACTTAAGAGATACGACAAAGACTTAAGGGTTCTTTTGAGCGGTAAACGCGCAAACTTGTGTCTTCTGAGGATTAAACTGGACTAGATTTAGTCGCCCCCAGTTCGAGACTTTGTCCAGCAAAGACTCGACTTCAGACACAAGTTTGTTCCGGTACTCGGAGACTAAAAATAAAGATGCCACCTGCATCCATCGACTATATCTTAATTATATATTATATTATTACTTAATATTTTAAATTAGAGAGAGGATAAATGGAGATTTAAGGGGTACTTAAAATACACGTGGTAGAACCATGCTACAGATATTTTATGGTTAAAACCCTAACGGGTCAAATCCTCGGAGAAGGACCACGTTCTCATAGAATACCAGCGTAAAATAGCAGCTTATTACTGCTATGTTTCGTATGGTAGGTGTAGAAAACCGAAGACCCTTTCAATGGTAAAAGGACTTTCCATCTTATCCCAGTGCTTAATTAAGGGTAGTTGTAGATGTTCATAAGCCACAGAATTTACTTATCAGCAGGTGGATTGTGTGCTAGCTTGTCATCCTTATTCTAAAAGAAAAAATATTAATAAAAAACTCATTACCTGCAGTTATTCATTATCGCACAAGAAATTATGAATATAACGCATAGAGTACATTTAAATATCCGTGTGCAACTAGTACACAATAAAAGCTGGAATGTTTGTATTGTAATTTATTTAGTCAAATATGCGAATCTCAGCTCGCAACTAAGCCTTCCTTTCAATTTGTGTTCAAAGGAAATGGAATATCGCAATTCGTATTAATAAAATTGATAGAGAAAATTGATTTTCATTTCACAATAGGAACTCTTTGTTAATCTTCTACTTTAATATTGCTGGCACGAACAACGACAGACAACTTTTTAAAATCTGATATAAGGGGAAAAAGCAATTTTAAAACTTCCTATAATGAGCTGTGTATACGCTCTGTATACAACTCTTATATATATATATATATATATATATATATATATATATATATATATAAGATACTGTTGTATAAAATAAATAAATATCGTAATATAATTATAGTGATGATTGATTAGATAATTAATTATAATCATCATCATACCGCCTTTCATAAGTCCACTGGTGAACATAGGCCTCCCCCAAGAAATACCACAAAGCACGGTCCTGAGCCACCTGCATCCATCGACTTCCCGCATGTCTTACCAGGTCGTCACTCCATCTCGTGGGGGGTCACTCTACACTTCGCCTACCGGTACGAGGCTGCCACTCAAAAACCTTTCTTTCCCATCGGTTGTCGGTTCTTCGAGCTATATGGCCAGCCCATGTCAGTCACTCTGGTTCTACTGCGGATATCCTTACTTCTAAATTTATCTCGCAGAGAAACTCCGAGCATAGCCCTCTCCACAGCTCGCTGAGCAACCTTGAGCTTCCTCCTCCGGCCAGCAGTGAAGGAACACGTCTCAGTTCCATAAGTCATCACTGGCAACACGCACTGGTTGTACAATTTCGTTTTAAGGTTTCGAAGTATGTCTGACGAAACCATGTATCGTAGTTTCCCGAACGCTGCTCAGCCGAGTTGAATATGTCGATTGACCTCTCGGTCGAAGTTGGACTTACCTAGTCGGACTATTTGTCCCAGGTAAACAACAACAACTACCAGCATAGGTGTCACATGGACATTAAACATGATCTTTGTTTTGTCCGTGTTCATCCTAAGACCTATTCGTTGGGAGACACTATAGAGGTTATTGAGAATGGTGCTTAGGTCCTTTAGCGATTCTGCCATAAGGACTATATCGTCGGCAAATCGAAGGTGAGTGATGTACTCGTCATTGATGTTTATACCGTATTCTTTCCAGTCAAAAACCTTGAAAGCGTCTTCCAATGCAGCGGTGAAGAATTTTGGGGATATAGCATCAGCCTGTCTTACAACTCTCTGCAATTGGATAGGTTTCGTACTCTGGTTCTGTACTCGGATAACCATCGTAGCCCTACTGTACAAGCACTTCAGCACTTCGATATACCGACAGTCAACTTGGCACCGCTGAAGGGACTGCAGCACCGCCCAAATTTCGACGGAATCACAGGATTTCTCATAGTTCACATACACCAGACATAGTGGCAAATTGTACTCCTCGGATTTCAGTACAACTTGCCTAAGGGTATGTATGTGGTCTATGGTGTTAAAGCCCTTTCGGAAACCGGCTTGTTCGGGAGGCTGGAAGTCGTCAAGTCTGCGCGCGAGACGATTCGTAACGACCCTCGAAAACAGCATGTAAACGCGGCTCAGAAGGGAAATCGGTCTGTAATTCTTCAAGAGAGCGTTGTCACCTTTCTTGAAGAACAAGACCACCGCACTTCTGCTCCACGCCTCTGGTGAAATGCCACCATGGAGGACGGAATTAAAGAGATTCTGAAGGACTTCAAGTACTCGTTTTCCATTCGCTTTCAGAAGCTCCGCTGTAATTCCATCCTCACCTGGGGCCTTGCCGTTTTTAAGATGCTTGAGAGCCATTCTAATCTTGCTTAGACTGACGTCTGGGATATCTTCGGAATAGTGTCGGATAAGACTTGCTCTTGGATCGTTACTCACACTTGCGTGTGGCTCCAACGATGACTTGTACAGCTGCCCATGGAATCTCTTAATCTCACTCAAAATCTCAGGTGCCCCGAAAACGATGCTGCCACTCTCGGTCTTCAGCTTTGACAGTAGGTTCTTTCTGGCAGACAGATCTCTGTGTGGCGGTGCTGACGTCGCGACACAAGCCAAACACATCGAAACCTAAATCGCGCTTACAAAGTTCCAAAGTTAAAAGAGCATATATAGAATAGCTCTGAACTACCAGTCGGAGCGTTGGCCGCTCCCCGGTCAGAACACCTTGCCCGGCGGGAGATCTTCCCTTTTCGTTTCACCCGCCACAGTGATGACCCCGACGTGATATAAACACGCAACCAATAACCTTCGGAAAATTTACCTTAAAAACCTTCGTTATCGTCCTCAAGTACCCCATTCATTCGCTCCCGAGGACATATTGTCTGCAGTCTTCACATTCTGCAAGCCATCTAGCTTTACAAAGGTTCATTGCAGCATTGGAATTATAATGCTTCCTGTTCCTTCAAGCTACTCTCTGCGCTACAGTGTTCGGCACGGCTCTGAGCCTAACTGCTCGCCTCTGCTTCACGGCACTCTCGCAGATTACTTGCCTTCTTCTCGACTCACCGCAGACTTACAAAGCAATTTCCTGGCACTTGCAAATTCGTCGACATCTAGACTGCACTATCGACCTTCGGTCTGAGCAGGGGAGAGATGTGGCAGCGCTGACGTCGCGCCACAAGCGAAACACATCGAAACCTAAATCGCGCTTACAAAGTTCCGAAGTTAAAACAGCATATATGGAATAGCTCCGAAATACCAATCGGAGTGTTGGCCGCTTCCTGGGCAGAACACCTTGCCCGGCGGGAGATCTCCCTTTTTCCTTACACCCGCCACAGTGGTGACCCCGACGTGATATGAACACGCAACCAATAACCTTCAGAAAATACAACTTCAAAAACATACGCTATCGTCCTCAAGTACCCCATTCATTCGCTCCCGAGCAGATAATGTCTGCAGTCTTCACATTCTGCAAGCCATCTAGCTTTACAAAGGTTCATCGCAGCATTAGAATAATAATGCTTCCTGTTCCTTCAAGCTACTCTCTGCGCTACAGTGTTCGGCACGGCTCTGAACCTAACTGCTCGCCTCTGCTTCACGGCACTCTCGCAGATTACTTGCCTTCTTCTCGACTCACCGCAGACTTACAAAGCAATTCCCTGGCACTTGCAAATTCGTCGACATCTAGACTGCACTATCGACCTCCGGTCTGAGTAGGGGAGAGATGTTGCAGCGCTGACGTCGCGCCACAAGCGAAACACATCGAAACCTAAATCGCGCTTACAAAGTTCCGAAGTTAAAACAGCATATATGGAATAGCTCCGAAATACCAATCGGAGTGTTGGCCGCTCCCCGGGCAGAACACCTTGCCCGGTGGGAGATCTCCCATTTTCCTTCCACCCGCCACAGTGGTGACCCCGACGTGATATGAACACGCAACCAATAACCTTCAGAAAATACAACTTCAAAAACATTCGCTATCGTCCTCAAGTACCCCATTCATTCGCTCCCGAGCAGATAATGTCTGCAGTCTTCACATTCTGCAAGCCATCTAGCTTTACAAAGGTTCATCGCAGCATTGGAATAATAATGCTTCCTGTTCCTTCAAGCTACTCTCTGCGCTACATTGTTCGGCACGGCTCTGAGCCTAACTGCTCGCTTCTGCTTCACGGCATTCTCGCAGATTACTTGCCTTCTTCTCGACTCACAGCAGACTTACAAAGCAATTCCCTGGCACTTGCAAATTCGTCGACATCTAGACTGCACTATCGACCTCCGTTCTGAGCAAGGGGGTGATGTGGTGGCGCTGACGTTGCACCACAAGCGAAACACATCGAAACCTAGATCGCGCTTACAAAGTTCCGAAGTTAAAGCAGCATATATAGAATAGCTCTGAACTACCAATCGGAGTGTTGGCCGCTCCCTGGGCAGAACACCTTGCCCGGCGGGAGATCTCCCTTTTTCCTTCCACCCGCCACATCTGGCAAAGACTTTGGAGCCTTGGTTCCGCTCGATTGCTTTTCAATACAAGTTGTATTGAAGTTGCGTAAGTCCCGCCGCATGCATTTGGAGATCTGTCTGTTCAGTTGCCTGTATGCTGTCAAATCTGTTGAAGAATGTAGCTTCATCTTTCGTCTAACAGCCATGTGATTGAGAGTGCGATCGAAGAGTTTTTGTGTTCTTCTGCGGCGGGTCTTGCAGAACTTAGCTCCACGAGCTTGTCATTCATATCGCTTCATTTCCTTCCGTTCATCATTCGTCTCATCATTCATAACGGTTTTGTAACTCGAGCTGAAAGGTTTCGGGACTTTGGAACAGAACACGAGGAGGACGGAGCGTTGACTTCATTAGACGAGACCTCTCCAACTTAACGTTTAGGTTCAATGTGCCTCTTACCATTCGGTGATCGCTACCAGTTTTCACCTTCGCGATCACAAAGACATCACTGAACAGTTGTCGTCTGGTTGTCATAATGAAGTCAATCTCATATTTTGTGGAACCGTCGGGGCTCGACCAGGTCCACTTCCTGTGGTGTCGCTTCTGGAAGAAATAGTTTATCATAAAGAGTCCCTCTTTCTCCATGAAGTCGGCCAGCTGCTGGTCCCTTGGGTTCTGTTTCCCTATTACAAATTTCCCTACTTTCAGCTCATCGTTCTCTCTTGTGCCTAGTTTTGCATGGAAGTCTCCCATTAACACCGTATATTGGGTTTTGGAGGAGTTCATGACTCTAGAGATATCCTCATACATATCCTCCACCTCCTCATCGGAGTGTGCCGAGGTTGGTGCGTAAACCTGTATGACCTTCAGCGAATACCGTTTGGTGATTCTGAGTATAAGATACGCAACTCTCGTCTACTCACTCTCAATCTTTACAACGTTGTTAACGAGAGACTTGTGGACGATAAATCCGACACCTCCTTAGGACAGATGGTCGCTCTCCCGGTGATAGAGCAAGTTGCCGGATTCGAAGATTACCGTGTCTCCCCCTCTCTTCCTATGACTTCGGATAATCCTATGATATGCCAGCGTAACTTGTCTATCTCTTCTTCCAGCTCCACGATCTTCTCGTCAGTCCTCAGGGTGCGTGCGTTTTATGTTAACAGGTCGAGTCATCTTAGGTGGCAACCGAACCTCCACCGGATATTCTTAGCACCCCCTGCCCCGCCGTTACCATGGTCGCCTTCGTAGCCAGGAATAACGGGGTCACCGGGGACTGGGGGCCGTTTCTTTTTTACTCTCATCATAGGGGGGTATACTGCCATAGTTGCCACGCTTGGCGAGCGGGTTGCCAACCGCAGTTTTTTATTGTTATATTACTGTTATCGGGAAGATGCTGCTGCCCATCTCCTGCCTGTTTCCCTTTGTCGCCTTTTACGACACCCACGGGAAGATATGGGGTAGTGGATATTCTTAGCCGCCACTACAAGGCTTTAATATAAATCTAAATTCAAGAATATCTAGTTTCGATATAAAACATGTTGTTAGACATCACTGTTAATGCATCTATAGCCCATCTTTGTCAAATATTTATAGTTATTATTGTCGGTATCTAATGATTTCAGAAGTCTTAACATTAAGTGACATATTTGTTTGGTTGTTAGGTATAAAAATGTTTGATATAAAAATCCGTTGTTAAACAATTAATATGGAATTTAAATAAGTATATAATGTAATAAATAGAAAAAAAAATTGATTTCTAAGTAGATTTGTTCTATTAGTTTACTGGTCGGAATATATTTAGTCAAAGGTGGCTGGTTCAGTTCTAAAACGAATCCAGAAATTGTGAAAAAAGTGTGAAAAAAGGCTAGATTTAGAACTGAATATTTTGAGTCAGTATTCCGGTTATTACTTACCATTAAATTGCAGTTTTAGCCCACGGACATTACAATCAATTTTGAACAAATTTGATGTCTCACAGCAACTCCTTTTATACCTGCTAGAACTACGCTGCAGCTGTATATTCTGGCTGTAAGTGTTTTGTTATATTTATCTTTCCTTGGTGTACAATAAGGAGTATTTTTTTGTATTTTAACCTTTAGCTTGTCACCCTAAAATACTTACACTATTAGTTGCGTGGGGTCCATGCGAACCCCAGAATTATTTGTGAAAGATAAATAAGTACAATACATTCAAATATTTATTTTATATAGGAACTTGAAGAACAACATCTTAATTTAACAAAAATAGTAAACTTCTAGAAAAGAACTAAATATAAACTTCTAGAACTGTCTTGAGTAATAATTAGTAATTACTAAGCACAGGAATCACAAACTTTGGTTTGGTGTTCGTTACACATATATTTATTACAAATACCACACTGGTTTCTCGTTTTTCTATCTTTGGACTTTACACATAGATGACAACGGCCTTTGGAACCACTAGAATTATTTCCAGAAGTTGAGGATGTCACGTCATTTAGTAGTTGTCTTTTCAAGGGCCTTGCTAGAGAGGGGATTTCAGCTCTCTTGATTTTAAAACTACTAATACTAGTTCTGCTGACGTTTTTTTTTCTGAGATTCTCTTGTCGTTATTCTTCTGGCATTATTCATATTATAAATAACATAAGGGTTTATTGCTGCGACATTGAAAAGATAGAAAAAGATAACAATGAGCCATCTTTTGGTACGCCGAGCAACGTTATAAGTTTCGCACAGTTTGTCGTTTGTGTCGATACTGCCCTTTGTTTTATTATAAAAATCGATTATTTTCGGCTTTTTCTTATCACCGTCACATATAGTTTAATCATGATGCATAGTAAACAGTAAAATTATGGCCTTAGATTTTTTTGGCATATATGAAACAAGAGCTAGGGGCCTTACAAAACTAAATTTTGATGAAAAGACTTCATCTGTTTTTTCAGGTAAGAACTGTGATGGATTTTCCCTTATATTTTTTTGTAGAGTAACAACTGTTACGGCCTGCAACTGCCTATCCCAGGAGTAGGATCCTCCGCGGCCCATGAACGGAAGAACCTACAAGCAGGTACAGGTCGGGCGTCCTAACGCCAAGGGTGGAAAGTTTCTAATTACAATAAACAATTTGGGGGGAGCGTTACATTATAATAAAGGGAGTCTACTTACCTCTATCCAAAGCGACTGGTCCCTCAGGATTCGGTCAGGTCGCATGTGGATGTATAGTGCTAGGAAAGTAAGGGTCAGTGATGTGTATCTGGGTGTGGCTGGTAGTGTTATTGACCTTATTAGACCGTTACCATCTGCAGCAGTTCGGCCCTCAGCACCTCTACAAACTACGGTCTCCTTCCGCAGTCACTTTCTTCGTTTTCTACGATGACAGTTCTTTAACTCTGTCGTACGATTAACTACCTTACAGAAGCCATTAACTCTCGTTTGTTATAACGCCTGACTCGCGAAATGAACACAGAACGTACGGATCAAATGTCACCGTTATTTCTAGAATATCAAATACCGCACTAGTAACTAATACAGTCGAATCCACTTATACAGATTCTGCGTTAAACCTAAAAGTCCCGGGTAAAACTCTCAGCAAGGGACACGCGCCACAATTCCCAGTGGTATATTTACTATACGCGCCTATCATAAACGAGCTCCCAACAAAACGGACGGCGTGCTTATCTCTCGACGCGATGAATTGGACTCCCATTTTTCCTCGCGCATCCTCGAGACGGCGGGACGTCAAACCAGTATCGCCGAGGCGCGCGCGCCCTCTGACGTCCATTATTGACATTAGCGCTTTTGCGCGAACAACAACTAAAGTGAGCTTCTGTAATAACAACTATTTTGTGAGAGGAATATTAATATTATACCAGTTATAAAGAGTTATATTACGACCCGTACCTTTATTTGGATGAGCAAGTCAGCAGTCAGCGTGATGTTTGATTCAATATTTATTTGGTTTGCTTGGCATGTAGACTAAACCCGAAAATCGGCTTCTAAATGATGGTAGCTGTTTATCTATTGTCACATACTCACAAACTGTGTAGTGTTTTTTGAAGTTAGTGCTCATTAGGTCACGCAATTATCTTATTGGTGACAGTTTTTCAAGCTGCAATCTGCAAACTCTCGATGGTGCAACGTCAAACCATAAACAACTACGAATGTATAAAAAACGTTGAGAAGTCATTACATCAGAAAAAATCCATTCCAATTCCATCATTTGCCCAGAAATGGTTCTAAGCGGATATTTAGTTGACGTCTTTCCATCGTGATGTTTTACCTAAAAAGATGTAATCAATAATGAATAAATGAAAATCTAATTAAAATTGTGTTAAAAAATTAACAATATTTAATCATTTACTTACCTAAAATTCTACTAGACTATTAGGCGCATGGGGTCCTTTGGACCCCAGACACCTTCGTATGGCACGTGCGGTTATCGCTGCGGCCAGCAAAGCACTGAGAAGGGAGAAAGGCCTAAGGTAGGAAGCCACTAGGACGCACAATCATGTATGTACCTGCAAAACTTGCCGAATTATGACGAAATCTAATTTGGTTGGTGTCCGATGGACCCCGCGCGACTAATTAAAGGTTAAAATGGGACATTTCGATGTAGGACCAAACTCGTACAGAATACCAGCGTGTAATGCCAGTTTAATGTTGCTGTGTTTCGTATGGTGAATGTAGAGAACCGAGGACCCTTATAACAGCTGTAGTACTAACAGGTAACGAAGAATAATCTATTTGTCCTCGGGGGCAACGAATCTATATTTTGATTCTTAATTGAGGATAAAAGAAGGTGTTTATGAGCCACAGAATCCATATCCCATCAGTTGTACTGTGTGTTCATTTGTCAACCTTATTCTATTTAAATAAGTAGACATTTATTATATTCAGTTTGGAGTTAGTAGAACAAGTAGATGAGTTTGTGTATTTGGGATGTGTGTTTAGCAAGGATGGTAGATATGATAAGGATATAGAACGACGAGTGAATGCAGGAAATAGAGTGAATGGGGCTCTACACTCTATTGTGAAAAGTCAGAACGTGTCCAAAAAGGCACGTATGGCAATTCACAATGCTGTGTTAGTGCCTACTTTAATGTATGGTAGTGAAAGTTGGGTGTGGCAGAAGAAGCACGAGAGTAGAATAAATGCTGTAGAAATGCGGTCATTAAGGAGTATGTTAGGGATGAATCTGAATGACAGAGTGAGAAATTGTTTAATAAGACAAGAGTGTGGTTTGCAAGATGATGCTGTGACCAGGATTAAGAAAGGAATGCTTCGGTGGTTTGGTCATGTAGAAAGAATGAATGAGGAAAGAGTGACAAAGCAAATTTATGTTGCAGAGGTGAACGGCAGAATCGGGAAGGGTCGCCCTAGGCGAAAGTTTATCGACCAAATTGGCGATATATTGAAAATGGGCCAAATCAAGAGTACCTTTAACCGACGAGCGTGTATGCGTAGGTATATGGATGTGGAGGAAGCGAGAGAGGTCTGTCAGGATCGTGCCAAATGGAAGTCAATAGTCTCTGCCTACCCCTCTGGGTGACAGGCGTGAGTGTTTATGTATGTTATTATATTCATTTCTGATATGCACTCTGAGTTTAATATTTGTTCAACATTCCGTTTTATTATCCTCTTAATTATTATTGTCCAGATAAGCGACATTTGTACACATAAATGTTTATTTGAATATTTTCAACTAATTCATATCTTTTTCGAATTAGAGCCTGTATTGCTGGCTGCGATTATAGGCCACTAACACTAGCGCGCTTTAACTAAATCATGCACTTACAGTTAGCTACCATGAGAAAATCTTTATTTCAGATAGAATAAGGGATCTGTGATGGTAAACATCTGGCCGCCGAGCTCCAGTACTTCAATTAACATCAAGCAAATATTGACGACAACAAGCTTCGGTTCCTGAGCCACGTCATAGTAACCAAGTGAAATCGGCCATAGTCGTGTGGGTGCCTGCCGTAATACCATATTATATTAGAGGCGTTAGAGACAAGATTGGCTATATCTTGAAGCGGGCTTCTAGATGTAGCCAATCCAAACATACTACAAGCCACCAAAGAAGATTAATCATTTATCACCATCCGTCAAATGTAAAATATACTGTAATATGTACTAGTTTGATTGTTGATATAATCTTTCTTACAAAAACGGTCCATAATAACCCGCGTAAAATAACATAATATAGCTGATGTCAAGCACCGACGTTCTGGGAAGTCTGCAGTATACCAAAGTTTCCAAGATAGTCTCAACCTTTAGACGAGGTTTGATAGATCACAAATCCTTGTAAAATAACACCGATTCTTACCAAGGATGATTTAATAGAGAAGATGGCTACAATCTCCTCCTATAATTATTAAAATTAAATGCAAGCCCAAGCATACTAATGCAAGACTTCAAGATACTGAGAGGTCATTCGGCGTAGATGGGAACAATATTAATATTTAAAAGTTGAAGTTCGTTAACTATTTCTTCGTTAACCAAGACTTCAAACACCTCAGTCCCGTTATTGCTGTAAAGAACCTGAAACACTGAGGATTAAGAAATTAAATTTAAACGCGATAAAATACGTAAAATTAATTTCATCAAACGTAGAGTTATTTTTTCCTGAAGATGCCTCATTTAGAAGTAAAATGCGAGTCATATAGTCGACGATTTTCAATACAGTGAATTTACCTAAAGTTACACCTGATTCTGTTAGATAGATACTTCAAGTAATCAAAGTAATGGCGAATTACCAAAAGGCCCATATGCCGCTCTCTAAATGTTATGAGCAGATTTGATGACAATTATTAATTATTATATATAATTATTATTACAAGGAAGAGGTTAAATATATTAAATTTATATATTATATTATAGTTTGTCGATAGCTACCTGTCCCTTGCTCGCTTATGAGTTTCTATCAGGCTTTACTCGTGGTTATAGATGAAAGAAAAATGTATTAAATTATTTGTTCGATAGAATCTAAATTTATATATAAATATGAATGTTAACGATAAAGTAAAACAATGAAGTAAATCATTAATGAAGAAAGAAAAAGAACACAACATTTAATTAATTTTAATAGCGAATTTTCGATTTTTAGAAAAACATGATTATACCAATAAAAAGATTTAAGTATAATCTTAGCTCGCTGTGAATACTCACGTACAAAATCCTTTCAAAGCCGGCGCCCGCAAACTTACTCCGGTTAATTGAAAAAAAAGCAACGTGAACGGAAACGGGAAAAGAACAAACCAACATAAAATCACTCAATTTTGTTCATCTGGAATCAGAGCAAATTTACATAGCCTTCAAAATCAGTCAAGTTCATAACATGGTCAGGTTCATACACTATACTTTGCAGTATGGTGGCTCTGTATCGTATTTTGTGGATTTTTAGAATTTGCTAATTCAGAATGATAAAGCCATAATAATTATGATGATGATAAATATATCATAGAAGAAACTATTCCTCAATAAAATTTGTTTTATTCTTATTCAATTATTATATTTACTTAATGCCAGATTTAGTTTGAGATGCCCATATTGTGCAACAGAGACATGAGGGCTGGTGATTATAACTTATTGTTTAATTTAACATAGTATGTGTGTTATTTAAGTTTAAAACTATAAGTTTAACGCTTGATTATGTACTACGAAGGATGATGATGATATAAAATTTCTAATAAAGAAGAAGATCTGAAAACGATTAAAGAAATAAGAAGTCTTAATTATCTGCACCCCGAAACATCGCTTACGTTGATTTAGATTAGTTTAATTGTGATGAAGTTTTAACAATGAAAAAACCATGTTGGCGACGCGTCTATAAAAACATTTCAATTTATTAGTTAACCGATTACGAATAGCTTCTAAAACAGTTTATCGAGCAATAATAATCTTATAAGAAACCGCTTAGTTGAATCTTAAAGAAATGTCGAATTAATAATTTGAAAGTCTTGGGTTCGATCCCCAGGTCGGAATAGTTCGTCGTTTTCTTAGTAATATTTTCTTAATAAATTCATAAAGGGAATTTTTAAGATATAAATTATGTTTCAGGGTTCAGTTCCCCGGTTGAGATCACCTTTCAAATAGTAGTGAAAATTTAAAGAAATATTAAAATAAAGTTAGAGACCAGGATTTGTTCCCCGGTCGAAATGATCACTTTGTGTATAAGTGGAATTATCTATCTATATCTATCTATCTATAAACACTCACGCCTGTCACCCAGAGGGGTAGGCAGAGACTATGGACTTCCATTTGGCACGATCCTGACAGACCTCTCTCGCTTCCTCCACATCCATATACCTACGCATACACGCTCGTCGGTTAAAGGTACACTTGATTTGGCCCATTTTCAACATATCGCCAATTTGGTCGATAAACTTTCGCCTATGGCGACCCTTTCCGACTCTGCCGTTCACCTCTGCAACATAAATTTGCTTTGTCACTCTTTCCTCATTCATTCTTTCCACATGACCAAACCACCGAAGCATTCCTTTCTTAATCCTGGTCACAACATCATCTTGCAAACCACACTCTTCTCTTATTAAACAATTTCTCACTCTGTCATTCAGATTCATCCCTAACATACTCCTTAAGTGGAATTAATATAAATTAATTACAGAAGCATTATCTTATATAAGTTTGATACGTTTTGTATGAAAGTAAAATGTTTATTTTCATGTTTAGCTTATAAAATGTTTCCTTTGTTTTGGTCTGATAACACGGTAACTGATAACAGCTTTGATATCTGATAAGAGATTCTTATTGGAAGCCATCCTATCGACCATAGGAGTCTTATAGGAATTAGTTACTCATTTTGTGGTGATGGACCGCGGAGAAACGGGCTAAAATTGCCACCTGTTTTACCGATAACGGGTGTAAGATAAAAGTTAGTTGTTCATTTAGTTGCAGATAATAACAGCAGTGTTAGTGGCGGTCAAGAATATCCACTACCCCATATCGTCCCGTGGGAGTTGTAAAAAGCGACAAAGGGAAACAGGCAGAGATGGGCAGCAGCATCTACATGATATTAGCCAAAATTACAATAAATAAATTGCGGTTGCCAACCCGCTCGCCAAGCGTGGCAACTATGGCAATATACACCCCACTAACAATGACATTAATAAATGGCCCCCAGTCCCCGGCGGCCCCGCTATTCCTGGCTACGGTGGCGACCATGGTAACGGCGGGGCAGGGGGTGCTAAAAATCTCCGGTGGAGGTTCGGTTGCTACCTTAGACGACTCGACCTAGCAACGTACAACGCACGCACCCTGAGGACTGACGAGAAGATCGTGGAGCTGGAAGAAGAGATAGACAAGTTGCGCTGGCATATTATAGGATTATCCGAAGTCGAAAAAGAGGGGGAGGACACGGTAATCCTCGAATCCAGCAACTTGCTCTATCACCGGGAGGGCGAACATCTGTCCCAAGGAGGTGTCAGATTTATCGTCCACAAGTCTCTCGTTAACAACGTTGTAAAGATCGGGAGTGTGTCGACGAGGGTTGCGTACCTTATACTCAGAATCACCAAACGGTATTCGCTGAAGGTCATACAGGTTTACGCACCAACCTCGGCACATCCCGATGAGGAGGTGGAGGAAATGTATGCGGATATCTCTAGAGCCATGTATTCCTCCAAAACCCAATATACGGTGTTAATGGGAGACTTCAATGCAAAACTAGGCACAAGAGAGAACGGTGAGCTGAAAGTAAGGAAATTTGGAAAAGGGCAACGGAATCCAAGGGGCCAGCAGCTGGCCGACTTCATGGAGAAAGAGAGCGGTGGGACTTACGCAACTTCAATACAGCTCATATTGAAGAAGCGATCGAGCGGAACCAAGGCTCCAAAGTCTTTGCTAGAGATCTGTCTGCCAGAAAGAGCCAACTGTCAAAGCTGAAGACAGAATGTAGCAGCATCGTTTCCGGGGCACCAAAGATTTTGAGCGAAATTGAGAGGTTCTATGGGCAGCTGTACACGTCATGGTTGGAGCCACACGCAAGTGTGAGTAACGATCCAAGAGCGAGTCTCATCCGACACTATTCCGAAAATATCCCGGACGTCAGTCTGAGCGAGATTAGAATGGCACTCCAGCATCTTAAAAACGGCAAGGCCCCAGGCGATGATGGAATTACAGCGGAGCTTCTGAAAGCGGGTGGAAGACCGGTACTTGAAATCCTTTAGAAGCTATTTAATTCCGTCCTCCATGGTAGCATTACACCGGAGGCGTGGAGCAGAAGTGCGGTGGTCTTGTTCTTCAAGAAAGGTGACAACGCTCTCTTGAAGAACTACAGACAGATTTCCGTTCTGAGCCGCGTCTACGTGCTGTTTTCGAGAGTCATTACGAATCGTCTCGCGCGCAGACTTGACGACTTCCAGCCTCCCGAATAAGCCGGTTTTCGAAAGGGATTTAGCACTATCGAACACATACATATTCATCGGCAAATTTTACAGAAGTCCCATGAGTACAATTTGCCACTATGTCTGGCGTATGTGGACCATGAAAAAGCCTTTGATTCCGTTAAAATTTGGGCGGTGCTGCAGTCCCTTCAGCGGTGCCAAGTTGACTGTCGGTATATTGAAGTGCTGAAGTGTTTGTACAGTAGAGCTACGATGGCTATCCGAGTACAGAATCAGAGTACGAAACCTATCCAATTGCAGAGAGGTGTAAGACAGGTTGACGTCATATCCCTGAAACTCTTCGCCGCTGCATTTGAAGACGTTTTCAAGCTTCTGGACTGGAAAGGGTACAGTATCAACATCAATGGCGAGTACATCAATCATCTTTGATTTGCCAACGATATAGTCCTTATGGCAGAATCGCTGGAGGACCTAAGCACTATGCTCAATGACCTCAATAGTGTCTCCCAACGGATAGGTCTTAAGATGAACATGGACAAAACAAAGATTATGTTTAATGTTCATGTCACAACTATGCCGGTATTTGTTGGGAGCACTAAGCTCGAAGTTGTTGACGAGTTTGTTTATCTGGGACAAATTGTCCGAATACGTAAGTCCAACTTCGACCGAGAGGTCAATCGACGGATTCAACTCGGCTGGGCAGCGTTCGGGAAGCTACGACACATCTTCTCGTCAGACACACCTCAAAACCTTAAAACGAAATTGTACAACCAGTGCGTGTTGCCAGTGATGACTTACGGAACTGAGACGTGGTCCTTCATCGCTGGCCATATGAGGAAGCTCAAGGTCGCTCAGCGAGCTATGGAGAGGACTATGCTCGGGGTTTCTCTGCGTGATAAACTTAGGAATGAAGATATCCGCAGTAGAACTAGAGTAACCGACATAGCCCAACGGATTAGTAAGCTGAAGTGGCAGTGGGCCGGCCATATAGCTCTAAGATTCGACAACCGATGGGGAAGAAAGGTTCTCGAGTGGCAGCCTCGTACCGGTAGGCGAAGTGTAGGGCGACCCCCCACGAGATGGAGTGACGACCTGGTAAAACATCCAGGAAGTCGATGGATGCAGGTGGCTCAGGACCGTGCTTTGTAGCATTCCTTGGGGGCTATGTTCAGCAGTGGACTTATGAAAGGCTGTAATGATGATGATAATGAACAACAGCACGCTAATTTGTAAAATCAAAGTTTGAATAAGTGGAAATTTAAATGTTTGTAAATTTCAGCAATTTATGTAAAATTGACTTGTAAAATGTTTCAGATTGACTGTATGAGCGAAATAATCGAATTCTGTGTTATTCCCATGAAAAGATTCTTTGGAATAGTGAAATATTGATAGTTTTGTATAAGAAATATAAGTGTTTTTAATAGTAAAATGTATGTATAGGAAAAATGTAAATTAAACTATTGTATTAGTTAAGATATTTGTATTTTTAAATAAAGAACATTGTTTCAACCTTATATGTTAGATATTTAAGAATTCTAACTTGGTGCATATGTTGTAAAATAGGCATATTTTGTTGAATAAATAAAAGGTTTATTGTGATATATAAATATGATAAATAAATGTATAGATATAGATAGTATAGATATTTTTTTGTGTTATCTTTATAAATAAAATGTATAAATGTATGTCTTATACAAATAAAGATATTGAGCAAACCGTGTGGGAGTGATAGTACAAATTTAATGTAATTGAGTTGCAAAATCGCACAGAGGGCGTAGCTCTCTTTCGAGTATAGCTTTTTTGATACCCCGTTAGACTGATTTTCATGTAAATCGTTCCAACGATCTCCTAAGGATCACCTAAGTATCTCCTAAGTGTGTGTTGTTTGTGGATTAGCAGTGGTCCCAAGCAACCGCCGGTACGACATACTCCACTGATCGTCGAGTCCGCATACTCCGTGAGGTGTCGAGGTCACCGGCCCTTAGGTAGATTCTTGGCACTTAAGAGCGTTCTCAGCTTTTAAGTGTCTAGTCGCGTTTTTTAAGTGCCACCTATTGCTCTTCCCCCAACCCTTTCGTAACGAAAGGGGTAGGCAGTGCCCCAAGTGTTGCAGCCAACTCTACTCTCCACCGTCTCCCGTACCTCGCGGCGCGCGCGTCAGTCACCTGTCTGGCAGCCTGCTAGGTAGGGAATTAGATAGGACATGCAAGAGATAACTAGGACTTGTAGTAATGACCGGCAGGGGAAAGGGGGAGCCCCCCCCACCCCCTCGCGTTAGGAAACCCCCGGATCGTCCGGGGATATTGGACCGACCGTTGCTGATCAAGGACCTGTCGAACCCGGAACGCTCCAGGATCGTGAGTTCATTCAGCCAGATCCCCAAAAAGAAGACTGCGTCTCCACGCAAGGACGAACCCGCAATGAGCGCCGCGCTCACGACCACCGTGTCTGAGAGCACGAGTGGTCAGGAACCGACGCCTTTACCTCAGCGGGCAAGGAAATCGGCTAGGAGGCACACGCCGCTGAAACCGAGGCATCTCTCTACGAAAAGAGACAATGCATCGGTTCGCCCACTTCTTCAGCGTTACCATCAGCCTCATCGTCGTCAGACGAAGAAGAGTACCAACCAGCGGCCGGATACAAGATCCATAGATCACCGCCAAAATCTCCTTCGCCAAACGGATGGGATAGTACAACATACGCTACACTAGCTCCCTCTGCCTAACGATCTCCGCTCGCGCCTGCAACCAATCTTTCTGGCCTACCATCCGATGACGTACAAAGGCCATCGATAAGCTTCGCTCAACTGGCAGCAGCCCCAGCAGTACCTAGACCTAAGGAAGCAGCTGAGGAACCAAAAAAGCCAGAAGAGGGAAAATCCAGATACCCACCTATCGTTGCGGAATGCCTCCCGAACTGGACAAAACATTTCGAGTTTCTCAACCAAAAGTTGGGACACCCACCGAATGCTCGTCCGTTCGCGAAGGGGGTTCGCTTTTCCCCCCAGAGCCCGGAAGAATTCCGGACCATACAAAGATATATGATCGAAATTAGCGAGAAAATACCAGCCATGTCCTGGTACTCCTACACCCCGGAAAAGGAGAAGCCCACAAAAGTGGGCATCAGGGGGCTGCCAGTTGACACGGACACCACCGCAGTAGAGGAGGCTATTAGGGCCAAAGGATTCCCCATAAGATACGTAAAGGCAATTCCCCCCCGTAGAGGAAGACCGAGATGCCTTTACTTCGCACAGCTGGACCACCTAAACCTGGAGCAACTAAACCAGCTTTACAAGATCGACGAACTCCTTTTTATGAAAGGGGTCGTCATAGAAGCCTGGCAAGGGAAGGCCGGACCGGCACAGTGCCACCGCTGCCAGGCTTTTGGACACGCCTCTTTCAAATGTTTTCGGCCAATTAAATGCGTCCGCTGTGCAGGGGATCATATCGCCAGCAAGTGCCCTAGGGGTAGGGACGAGAAACCAACATGTGCAAATTGTGCAAAGAACCACACAGCCAACGACCGCCGCTGTCCTGTCCTGAGGAGGATAGCGAGGAAACAAGGAATTACACTTCCGGGCTTACTTCCGGAAGCTCCAAATAGGATTTCAACGAGTCGCCGTAAAACTGTTGAAGTTTAGGAAGACGGGTGGGCTACAATTAGAGGGAAAGGGAGGCAAACAGCCACCCCTCCATCCGCACCGAAGACACAAGAAGAGCCAATAGAAACGGCGGAACCCGCACAGACTACGGCAACCACTGGGGCGACTCTCCGCCCCCCCGCCAACGATGCCATCGAGCGTCAAACCTCGAAGAAAAGGAAGCGGGTGAGGCGGAAGAAGAGCAAAACACTGCCTCCTCCTCAGGCAGTTACCTCTACCCCAACCCCAGCGGTGACAATAGCCTCACAGGTGCAGGTTATCGCCAAGGAAGAAAGGACCACCATAGGTAGAGCGCAAGAAAGGGCTCTACCGGAGAAAAGAGCCCGCTCTACAAATAGAGCGCGCTCTACCTTGAGAAGAGAGACACAAGCCCAGCCGAGACCAGAGCCATTTAAATGATCAAGAATGCCAACATCTAACACGGAAAGTGCCGACGCCATCCACAGACTGGTCGGCATAGCGATAGAAGTCGGCACACAGGTCCTGGCCGACATCCGTGCCGGGACCGACCCTATAACAGCCATCATGAAAGCGTTAGCGCAGCTACTGGCTCGGCATTACAGAGGCGAGTAACCTGAGCCTACTCTACTGGAATCCGGACGGAATTCAGCACAAGATCCATGAACTCCGCACGGTCGCTCAACAACAGAACATCCAGGTGATCATGCTGGGAGAGACCAAGTTGAACCCCTCCACGCATCTGAAGCTGCCCAATTACCATATCTACAGGCGGGACGAGGTCAATCCTCAAGGGACCGCCTATAGAGGCACGGCGGTTCTAGTGAGGAGGGACATCGTCCACCAAGAGCTGGACCTGCCAGATTACCAATCGATGCGCTCAATCGGTATAAAATGGAGGCGGCGGGCGAGGAACTTAGGATCTACGCAGCATACCGCCCGCCAGGGACTCCATTTCGCTCCTCAAACATCCGGACAGTAATGGAAGGCACAATACCAACTATAGTCGCAGGGGACCTAAACGCAAAACACCCGGCGTGGGGGTCCAGAGCGATCAACCCGCCGGGTCGTGAACTCTATGAAGATGCTGAAAGCAACAACTATGACGTCTTAGGTCCCGAAGAACCAACTCACGTACCTTCAGATCACAGAAAACGTCCGGATGTATTGGACATCGTGCTCTCTAGGAACGTCAACTACCCGGTAATGGTACAGGTGCTGTATGACCTGATGTCTTGGCCTCAAGGCGGGGACTACGCCGCCCAGAGCTTACAAAACCAAGATAAACTGGAGGCTCTACGTTACAATAACCCATAGAAGGGATGAGCTGCCGCAGGACATACGCGCGCAGCTCAACCGGAAAAAAACTCTGAGAAAGCTCTGGGCGCGTACTCGCTGCCCAAGAATCAAAACAAGATTAAATCAGCTAACTGACGAACTGTCGGTTGCAGTCCAGGCCCACCGAGGAGAGGCCTGGGAGCGGCGCATATCGGAAGCGGAAGAGCAGGATGCGTCGCTCTACAAACTGAAACGGCAGTTAACTAAAACCAGACCACCCGTTTGCCCGCTGATCAACAACGCGGGCGAACATTGTTACGAGGCCAAAGGTAGAGCGGATATCCTAGCAGAGCACTTCGAGGAACAATTTATGCCGAACCCAGCAAGTGCGGAGTTCATAGAACTTCATACCCGGAAGGAGAGCCGCGTACAGGAGTTCCTGTCAAAGCCCGCGCCACCGCTTGCAGGAGAGTGGTTTATATCCCCCGCCCTATTGCGGAGGACGGTAGCCCGCCTGCAACCGAGGAAGGCGCCGGGGCATGACGGGATAACCAACGCAGCACTCCGACAGCTGCCCAACAGAACACTTGTAGAGCTAGGTCGACTCTACAACGGTATACTGCGGACATCCCACTTCCCGGAGGACTGGAAAATCGGCAAAGTGATCGTCTTGCCGAAACCCGGGAAGGACAGGCGTAGAGCAGCCAGCTATAGGCCGATCACGCTGCTACCGCACATAGCTAAACTGTGTGAAAGACTGCTGCTGAGAAGCTTCAGCATGCACGGAACAGCACGGATTCAGGAGTGGCCACTGTACATCTACATAGCTGACCAGGGTGCTGCACTACCATGCGGCCGAGTACAACCGCGGCCGCACATCGTTGGGCGTCTTTCTCGACATAGAGAAGGCGTTCGACAGAGTGTGGCACTCTGGATTACTCTATAAATTGGAAGCACAAACAAGTACCCCTCCTGCTATGTTGCGGCTAGTGGCGTCATTCCTGAAAGATAGGAAATTCTACGTCTGTGTAGAGGACGCCGTTGCCGCTCCGCAGCAAGACCAATTAGAGCCGGCATACCACAGGGCAGCTGTCTGTCGCCGATACTGTACTCGGCTTACACCAATGACATCCCCACCCTGGCAGACTATCTGCGCGAATGGGAAGACGATGTTGAATTGGCACTATACGCGGACGATAGTGCCTACGTCACATCGTCTAGAAGAGCCCACATAGCTACTGCCAGAATACAGCGTCTGCTGGACCTGCTACCACCATGGCTGGATGAGTGGAGGATGGCCGTCAATGTTGGCAAGACGACCGCTCTGCTCACTCGCCGCTTCAGGAACCTCCCACCACCGTTAACGCTCAGGGGCCAGGAGATCACGTATCAGAAGGCCGCTACTTACCTTGGATGCCGGATAGATCGGATGCTGCGCATGACCGCGCACGTCGATCTCGTCGTCCGCAACGCCAGATGTGCGCGGGCGGCGCTCCGTCCCGTCCTGGCATCCAAGTTACCGCTTAAGACAAAGCTGGGACTATACATGATGTACATCAGATCTAAACTCACATACGCTGCGCCGGCCTGGTACGCGCTCCTGAGCGATCATCAGAAGCGGCGACTACAGGTCCAGCAGAACTTATCACTACGGACCATCACCGGTGCAGGTCGGTACGTCCGGAATGACGTCATCGCGGCCAACCTAAAAATGGAGACCATCGAAGAATTTGTGGTCCGACTTGCGCGCGGTATGTTTAACCACGCGGACAACGGGCCACATGAACACCTGCATAACATCGCACCGTTACATGCTCCGCCACCGGACGGGCGACCTCTGCCAAGAGAACTCCTCTCTATAGCGATTAGAGAGTCGAGTAAAACCCACAATGCCGCAGACAGGCCAACTTAGACGCCTGGCCGCATTAGCGGCCTATAAAATATCAGTTGAAAAACCATGGACCGAACTAGGCGCCTTTTTCAGGCATTGGCCGAATTAGGCGCCTCTTTCAGGAAAGCAGCCATAATATACCCCTTTTCAGGGAGTGACCATAATACCCGCCACTATTTCAGGCGAAGAAAAATTTATTCAAGACCAGCGTCCGGGGAATCAAACCCAGGGGCGCTGCAACACACCAACAACGCCTATTGGCTCCCACGACCGGTGCATATCTCTATGCACCGCGCGGAGATCCCGGGTGAAGGGGGCATGCCCCGAGACCCGACACCTGCTGTGTGCTATCAAGCACACATGCGGAAGATAACGTAGTATGTAAATCGTTCGGGACCAGCTACAAGTATATAATATAATCAAGAAAGAAAAGCATACAGGGAAGTGATAGGGAAAGTAATTACTCTCTCACGGAACGATTTGAAGATAATTACTGTTTTATTCCCAAGGGATCCTTCACCTTTAAATATAAGAACAGTCCTTCTGGTGTCGCCGGAGCGGCACATATTGATGAATTAAGGCGTTGGGACCAGGACGACCTCGGAAGATCCGTAATCCCCGCCTGAACCTATTTGAAGAAAAGGAAGAGGTCGACGCTGTGTTACTCCGTTGCGGGGTTCACATACGTTGTTCCCGAACCCAACGTAGGTGTCTCAGGGGGGTCCGCTGCTGAACGAGCCGTGGCAAAGAACCCTGACCATTTTATCCTGTCCTTTTCAATTGGTCCTTCGAGGAGCAGGATTGAGAAACCTCGTTCCTTTTCAATTGGTCCTTCGAGCCGGATTGGATCAGGAAGCAGGCGGACCTCGTTCCTTTTCAAGCCAGTAAGATATTATACTGAGTATTCGACTTTTTTATAGAATAGGGTGACAAACGAGCACACAGTCCATCTGATGTTAAGTGGTTGCTGTGACCCATAGACATTTACACTTATCCTTGTTTGCGAATCAAAATGCAGATGCCAGTGAGGATTAAGATGGAATGTCTCTTTTCCAGTAAAATGGGTCTCCGGTTCTCTACACTCACTATACGTAACACAGCAGTGTCAAGCTACCATTTTACGCTGGTATTCTATGAGAGCGTGGTCCGTCCCCGGTCGAGCCGACCCATTCGTGCTACAACTATATCACTAATATAGCTACCGCATGATTTTACCATGTAAAATATTGGGACTTTTTAAGACTACCACTTAATCATATTGGAAAGCATATGGAGCGTAAACTTGCAAGACGTCTTATACTAGTATGTATACTGAGCGGCATTCCATCTAAGAGTACCAGATTTTTTTGTTTCTTTAACACTGCCTCTGTCGCTGACACCGCGGGCCTAGGATTCGTTCTAAGCAAGATGTTTATGCCACCCTCTATTATATTCCTTATGATTTTTCTGTCATGTCCCATAGGCTTTTTACGACATCAACGGAACTCTATATTATTTCGTTCCTAAATATTACGGGTTCTATTATGTCGCTACTACCATTTAAGTTCACTACTGAACATAAGCATGGTCCCGAGCTACATGCATCCATCTATAGCATTTTAATTCCTGCTTATTTTACGAGCTCTTCGCTACATCCAATGAAAGCCGCTCTAAACTTCACTTACCGGCATGATGCTGCCACTTTCTGCTGTAACTGCAGTTTTACTGTGGACATTCTCATTATGCGTCAACTTAGCTCAATGAAAGGCTTGAGCTTCTTCATACGGCCAGCAATAAAGGACCAAGTCTCAGATCCATCATCTCTGGCAACGTCATAGCTGCCTAATCGAGTTAGATCCGTCGATTAACCTCTCGTTCGAAGTTGGACTTACCTAGTCGGACAATTTGCCACTATTAACAAATAATTAAATATTTATTTTTCATGAAGCTAAGTTTAACGTTATTATCAATATAATTGTTTTTTTTTTACTTTAAACCAAAAATTAAACAAATCTAAAAATAAACAAAAATGAAACGCATAAAGTTGCAAAAACCAGTGGGGCTCATTAATTCTTTTAATTTTACTAAGCCCTGTATCATTTATCATTATCAGTTGCAACAGTAAACACCCCTTTTCTTACCATTGTTATATCGCTATGTATGAGTAGTGCACTGACCGTGCGGTGTGAGAATTCCCACTAACCTGTGCTCTTCCGTAGATATCGTTAGAAGCGACAGAGATACGTTGAAATAGGAGATGGACAGCCACATCTTCAACACAAATGTTCAGAAAACTCAACAAAAAAAAGGAAACTGCGGTTCCTAACACACCTACTAAGCGTGGCAACTGAATTAGTTGATTAAGTTAACGTCAAAGTTAAAGTCAACCCTGATTTAGTCGAAACCATTTTGAAGTCTTGAGCACAGGGTCAAAGAAGCCAGCTTCTCGATATAGTAGTATACTACAATTTCTAAGAGTTGTGCAGGAATCGCATGTTTCCATTCTTCTCTCATTTCGAGTATCGAAGAACCAGACGATCGGCGGGACCCCTTTGTTGTCGATACTCCTTGCATTCATGCAAAACGGTTTATGTCACTTTTTATAATGCGTACAGCATAGTAGTGTTTGTCGGCGTCTGTATTTCTGTACGATAACCTTCTTGATGTATTCAGGTCAAGAGTTTACAGGCTTTTGTTCTGCCGACTGACTTTCCGTCGTTTAGACCTTTTTTACATAATTGAAACAAGATAAATATGTTCACATATTTTTACATGACATTTCCATGGTATATTTATAGAGTACAGACAATAATGGTATTGATCCATTCAGCAAATATATCAGGCTTCTGTGTTTTTTACTAGCCCGGGTGAATTGCGTAGGCGTGAAATCCCATGAGTGTTTTTATTCCGCTTAGGAAATAGCGCTGAATCACTAACATCTATTTCATTTAAATCAAAGTTAATAAATCATTTTTTATAATTTTAAAGTTTCAAGTGTGTTTAAACTTGTTTTTAATGTAAATTTTGTTAAAATGTAACGTGTATTTATACAGTAAGAGTAATAAAAGCTTGAACAGACTATAATATTGTGTAACATCGGCATATTTTGAGTTACGTAACGGCGGACGAAGTGTACGGTGTCCTCCCACTAGATGGAGTGACGACCTGGTAAGACTTGCAGGAAGGCGATGGATGCAGGTGGCTCAGGACTGTGCTTTGTGGCATTCCTTGGGGGAAGCCTATATACCTATGTGACCCTGTAATGATGATGAATGATGATGATTGATGGACCTTACATATTAAGTACAGGAACTAAAGGCGGACTTAAGTTTAAAAAAAATCTCTGCCAGTCAACCTTAGGGCAGTGATAGAACTACGAAGGCAATTACAAATAAATATACATACACACATATACATATACATAATTTACAGACATATACATATATACATACATATATACACATGCATACAATAAACACAAATATATAAATTTATATATTATAAGAAAATATTATATAATACAAGATACATAAAGATAGGTAATATACTGATGAAACTAATGTAATCTCTGTATATTAGTTTCATCAGTATATTACCTATCTTTATGTATCTTGTATTATAATGATGTTTACCATTTGATACTTGATTTCGCGTGTAACTTTAGCATGGTAATTACCTTTTTTTGTTTTCTTTTCAGCTGTCTAGTCAAAACGGAATAAACGACTGCATAGACTCGAATCCACGAAACTTGATTCACTGCAATTGCGAAAATATGTTGCATACCCTTGCACTTTTTATCGCATTCACCACGGTAAGCGCCCCAAACAAGTTTTTGGATTAATTGCAATCGTCAAATTCTACTATTACACATAGCGAAAAAAATTACGGAACCAAGTCATCTAGATGCTTGGCGGTCTACTACTGTGCGATTTACTATGAGTTTTCTTCCGCGCACGACTCCTTTGTGGAATCTTCTACTATCTGCAATTTTTACGAACAGATTTTTAAGTCGTATACTTAAGAAACTACAAGAAACGGGCTTACTCATTTTAAAATTAGCAAACCCATCTTAAATTCTGACAAACAAAACTAAAAAAGAAATCAAATAAAGCATAGTGACGACGAAAATTCAAATAAGGTTGTTGTTTTGAATTGGATGTTGTGATGTAGAATTAGATGTAGTGACCGTAATCCAATTCAACATCCATATTTCTAAAAGTATGCAAACATAGCACTATGAATAAAACGTAATTTTTCAGTGTTGGGACGAAAATTCATCATAGTATGAATTAGGTTCAGGGCTTTATTTTTGCCTAAAAATTTGTACCAACCTCTTGCTTATTTCTTCCACCAAATAGCAGAGCACGCACATCTGTGTTCCGGTTTAAAGGTTAAAATAATCAGTATTTTAAATTTGATTTTTTTTAAATACAAGCATCATCTTAGTTCTCAGGGGTGTCAACAGTTTTGTGGCAGTTGTTTGTTTAACTTTATTTCTTTCTTTCTTTTTCTTTATACAACGTTACCCCCACACTAGGATTTTCTCCTGTGTCGTGGAGGCAGTTTACAAACATAAATTGCACAAGGATAAACGTCCAGACCCGGAAAAATTATTTGTAGGCCATACAAATACTTGTTCCGTGCGGGATTCGAACCCGCGGCCCCCAGCGGAACAACTGATTGCTAAGCCACTGCGCCACGGAGCCGTCAAAACTTAACGTATATATTTTTGGAACTGAAACCAACTACACGATATTTTTATTACGTTTATACCGCAAAAAATTTAAAGGATGCTATGAAAATATCTATTTCTAACAACAATCGATGCATATTAACTAGTCTGACTATAAATATTATAATAATTTAAAAACCTTTTTTTTAACTTTTATTGATTTGTCCCTATTTCTCATTTTATTTTTCGCCGTGATAGCAAGATTACATTGAGATGTGAGGTGTTAAAGAAAACTAATTTTAGTGATTGCCTCGCACAAATTGCAGTGACCCTGAATTATAGCGACAGCATTACCTATCAAAGCTAGTATTTGGTGATGGCGTTGGCTATCATATTATACAGAATTTGATGAAACCTTAGATTATTCATATGTCTTCGCGGAGCGCGCGAATACCTATGAATAATCTAAGGACGAAACCCTACAAGGAACAAAAATAATAACGCGTGGAATGAAAGTTTCTGGTAGAAATATTGTAAGCTAGGTGCTCACCGTACCACATACCCTACATACCCTAAATTTGTCACGGTTGAATTTGAATCGATTAAAATGCGTGCTGTCCTAAATACGCTAGTAGAAAACACAAATGTGCTCTTCTTTACAGATGAAAAACTACTATTGAAGAACATGCAAATTAAGTTCATCAATCATGCTTTGGGGGGGACGTGTTCTCTCAAGGAATCACCAAGCTTCATTTTTGTGAAAACCAGCTCAACAATTACAACACCAATTGTCACGGGAAACTCTCATGATAATGGGTACTTTATTCTTTGGTAAATCCGTAAAATTAGTTTTATAGAGTCAAAGTTTATCAATAGACTATCTTAGATCATGAAATGAACCCTACCAATGATACTCTTTTTCAATATGGCGTGGACTTTCAGGAACACTCTGCTTCTAGTCACAAGGGAAAAAAAGTTTAAGCCTGACTCGAGAATAATATTCCAGGCTTATAAGAGCTTAAAGCTTGCTCTCACTTAGTCTAGATCTGAATCCATTAAAATTGTTTTAAATTATAATCGCTTAGACTTCTTAAAATTTGTACACATAAGTATTTTTAAAGATATATATGTATTTCAATATGTTACAGAATGCATGGTCATACAAGGTAGTTCAGTAGTTCGATTAATATAGAATTTAATTACCGGAGTATGATTTGAATGGCATCATAATATACATTCATTATTTAAAAAACTGTGAGTAAATTAACCACAAACTGGTCCAATCTATGATGTACAGGTGAGTTTCCTCTTAAATATTTTGATAGTAAAAATAGGCACTTATTTGTTGATGAATAAAGTTTTCTCTTACTTGCAGAGATAGAATACGAATTATTATATTTGCTTAGTAAGCTTCTTATCAGGAAGTGTATGGTGGAGATAAAACGGACCACGCACCAATGGCCTCAATCTAGAGTTTCGAAATGCATGTTGTAACAGTATAGTTACATTCATAAATGAAACGTTCGATTTAAAATTTTTACTATGAATAATTTTTACTAAGTTGTATTGTGAATTTAATCTATTGGTTTTAGTTTCCGCCATAAGTCTTCATCACCAAGAAGAACAAAAGATAAAACTTTACTATTTCGATCAAAAATTAAAATATTCGAGAAAAACAAGAAATTCGCAAGTTGCTTTCTATGACATTATCAAATGTGCTAAAACTTTTGTGAAATTAGGTTAAATGAGACTTTTAAATAATAAAGTATTACACGTGTATAAACTATGTATTTTATGCATTGTTCGCACCTAAAACGGACAAGACCCAGCCTAGTAGGTTTATTTCGCAAATCTTAGTTGTTTACTACAAGATAATGACATTAATTTTCTAATATATCAGTGTTATGTTTCATTATTTTATCTTTATGTCGGTGACTGTACTGGTACGGTTACCGGGTAGAATGAAAGATCATTGACAGAGCTTTAGTGCATGAAATTTGACAGCAACCACCCTATACTCCACAACCACCCTCCACAGTTTCACTCACCCTCTATTATTAAGCTGGCTATTTATCAGACTTACCTCAACGGGCAAATTAATAGGAGTAATTTTAACGTAAGATTTTAATGTATGAAAAGGATTTCTATCGCTGTCATAGTATTTATTTTGTATTAACCTTTTATTGGGATACACAACTTTTAAATCATATGGTTATTTTTTTTTTCTTAATGTACATTATATTAACCCATAATTTCTTGAACTTTTAAGCTGTTTTAATTCCTCAGCGCGGTACTGAATTCTTCTTTCCAAGTTTACAGTTTTTTCTAACACAATACCTATAAATAACTCCAGATCACCTTATTGTATAAATAAAATAAAAAAACATTGAAAATAAATAAAATAGATAAAATCGTTTGTTAAATACCTAACGAAAATATATGATGTTTTTTTATTTTGTCACAAATTACAAACGTATATTTTACATATATGTACAGGGTTATTTTGTAGTAATCGGCCAAAGAGCAATGGCAGACTTTTATACATAAAATTAGTTGAGAAGGAAGTGTAGCGTATCTTAAAATGTTAAACGTCAGTCCCTTAATAACTCGATCAAAGAATTTTGTCCTGAAAAGGCGTCAAAAAAAAAGATATTTAGATTTGAACCTTTTTAGGTTACGTCTTATGTCGCTTGGAAAAAGTCATGCGTCCTGTAGTTGTTTGATGTTAGCTTAATACATTTACAACATAATGTGCCCTACCTACATAATTGAGAATTTTTAGATAATTGAATCACTATCATATATTTGCATACTATAAATGTATATTTTTGGAATGGCTTCAGGGCGCTTGTGTCATACAGTGACATTCTCAGAAAGGCTAGAACCCAGAGCCGTAAAGCCAGTAAAAAAACAGTGACATTTTGTTCCAGCTAGTGTTGCCATAAAATTAAATGGCATTGTTACATATTACTAGGATTGAGATAATGTATTATTGTGGGAAGTTCTTTTTAATAGACTTATTTTAAACTATATCACTTTTAATTTTATTATTACTGATAGAATAGTTATTACTAATAATAACTTCATATAAAAATATTTTGTGTTTGTGTGTTGTGTTGGTAGCCTTACAAAGTGTATATGAAAATAGTATGAATATAGTGAATAGCAACACTTGAATAGAGTAAAATGATTTAAGTCATTTGATATTCCCAAATATGTTTGTTTTTTTTTTCTGTGAAAAACAGTAAAACTCATTTTATATATAACTTATTTCTAGACGCAATAATTTTTGTCAACTATTTTTCTGCCATTGTTCTTTGCAGAGAAAGTTCAGAATAAGTAATATAGGCAAATGGCGAAGAAAAATTAATTATATAAATCTTAAAACTTTTTATCTAATAAAATCAAAACGCGTGGTAAATCATTATTTTTAATGATTTTACTGCAAGCACACATTCGTATGGATCGATCGGTAGGCGAAAACGTTATTATGGGGGTTGTTATAAACTATTTTGCTTAATTCCGCGTAAAGATAGAAAATGATGTGTCCTGCCCAGTTTTAAGGAAAAGTTATTGCCTATAAATCACATTCAATTTGGGATTATCTAAAATATAAAAATTAATCTTGGTTTGTTCGTATTTTATGCGCTGCCAAACCATTCATCTGATTGCACCAAAATGTTGTTAACTTATTGCTTGCACTTGCACGAAGGTTATTGTAGGCATAATACAATTAAAGTACAGTAGGTGGAGTGCGTGTCCTACCAACATATTTATTTGAAGGTCAAAATATGTCATTCAATTTGAATGAATTGTATCACTCCTAATTAAGAAATATAACACATCCAAATTTAAAACGATATTTCCACAATTATATTTTTTCTGCGGCAGCAATTCGTCGAGCAGCAAATAAATTTAAATAAAAATGCAAGCCTTATTTACTCGTTTTTTCAAAAACTGCAATAACGGTCATTATTTACATATTTGAACTTAAGTTTAAAATTTGGCTACTCTTTAAAAAATAACCCTGTTTTTAGTATGTGTATTTTAACCAGTAAACGCAAATAAATCATTGTAACTGTTTTCACTGGTAAATCACTTACATAATTATATATAAAAATATACACATATTATGTATTACACACACACACACATAATGTGAATGAGATTAGTTCGAGTACCCCTGTTAATATCATAATAATGAATAATTATGTCTAATTTGCAGTGAACTTTATTGCATAACAACGTCCCTGACAACGAGTGACGAGAACAGTGGCATCACACACGTATAACAAATATTGTAAGCCACTTATGACGTGATGTATGGCGATTGAAATCAAAAACTATCGGCACATTTGTCTGTGCGTCCCGAGCAATAAATACAATAATCTGTTAGCTAATCAGAGATGAAGTTTCAATGCGTGTTTGTTTCAAATATTAATTAAAGAAGTAAAAATAGTTCCAAGTTTTATTTGAATTCGTTTGCTTTTAGCATTTAATAAGCTGGTTTAACACACACCTGTAAACATTTTTCGTCTGTTTTCTCCAGGGTGGGCAGATAGATAATACGAGAAAAAGTGAAAGTAGATAAATCATGAAGTATTAGAAGAAAGTAATAAATAAATGAAAATATTTATTAATTGCGTAACAACTAACATTTTACTCTCAGCTTTATTGAAGTAAGAAATGCAAACCAAGGCCTCTATTAAAAATAAATAATTACAGCAATTTCTTTTCATAAATACCCACTTTAAATTAAATTTACCTTGTTGGGCCACTTAAGAACATTACCGTCTCATGAATATTCAAATTCTATCATCGCGGCGGATTAATAGGTCTTATTAATGTCAGCTTTTCTTAACTGCAGCTCTTTACTTAATGAACAACAAAACATCTTTATGTTCCTTATTTAATGTGTTTAGTTCATATTTCAAAGTTACTATTTCAACGTATTTTCTGTTAGAATAATTACGGAATTGTCATCAAATCTGCTCATAACATTTAGAGAGCGGCATATGGGCCTTTTGGTAATTCGCCATTACTTTGATTACTTGAAGTATATACAACGTGTCCCAAAATTTAACGATAAGCAAACACCGGAGGATAGACCTGCCCCGGACTAATCGGGGAAAAAAAGAAATAAAATATCCCAATTATATTTTAAGTTATATGAAAAAATGAAATTCTTCAGAAATTGAGACCGTTTATGATATTTTTCACTACCATGACCACAATTTTTTAAATATTTTTTTCTTTTTTTTTATAGGCAACCTGAATAGTACTGCTATCTACCACAATTCTTAAAAACTCCAAAATAACTCTTGTTTTATACGAACGAAAATTAATGAAACTTATTTTATTCCCTAAATTTTTTGAAGACTTTTACTTTTAACCAAATTTAACTTATCGTGGTGTAAAAAAAAAGTATGAACACTGGTATGGAAAGTTTTTTAAAAATTGACGCAACTAACCAACATTCCAAAATGGTATAATACTCTAGGAAAACAAGTTATAAAAAAATATAGGCCTATTATTTCTTAACAGGGGCCAAATTCCTTAAATTGTAATTGTCAGTAATCACTTTTACTACATGCCCAAAATGGGTTCCTGTTACTATTTCTAGGAATTCGAATGGGGCAATAATACTTTAGATGTTAGAGAGAGATAGATAGATAGAGATAATGACGTTAAAAAGAGACAACAACAGGGCAGGTAGAGAAGCTGTTATTATTCTCAGCAAGTCGGTTCAGTACGCTCTGTTCCTTTGTTTACTGCGCACCGTTCCCAATTCAACTTACGTGGCCCTCATACATACTATCGACTTTTGGCTTGGCTTTTTGGACTGGAATCGACCTGCAAACTTAACTGACCTGGCATTACTGGCACAACTGATCAGACTGTATCCAGAAAGATACCCAAATGCTCAAAAATATCCTGATTATCGAGTGTTTATTAATGTGCATCAAGCGATTTTGGAGGGTCGTATGCCATCCAGTAGGAGAAGCGCTGGAAGACCTAGATTGGATCGTGATGAAAAAGTTCTCAATGAGATAGAAAATGACTCGACTACTTCGGTACGTACCATAGAAGAAGCTACAGGAATCCCGAAAAGTTCTGCACATCGAATATTAAAACGTCACTAGCTTCACCCATATCACTACAGGCGTGTGCAGACGTTATTACCGCGGGACTATCCGCTACGGGTCACATTTTGCCGTGTAATGCTGCAAAGGCACAGTGAAGATCCCCACTTCCTAGACAAAATTCTATGGTCGGATGAAACAACGTGCAAGAAAGATGGGTATTTAAATCTTCACAACCTACATAGTTGGAGTAATGAAAATCCACACTTGATGAGACAAGACAAATCCCAATATCAATTCAAGGTTAACCTATGGACCGGCATATTAAATGGAAAAGTAATTGGGCTCTTTGAGTTACAAGGAAACTTAGATGGCAATAGTTATTTAAACTTTTTACAAAATGACTTGCAAGAATTGTTAAACGACGTGCCCTTACGTGATCTTCAAAACATGTGGTTCCAAAATGATGGTTGCCAGCACATAATGTCCGTCCTGTGCGAGAATATTTAAATCAAGAGTATGCAGGGCGTTGGACGGGCGACTTGGTCCTATCTTATGGCCACCCCGTTCACCCGATTTGAACCCCCCGGACTTCTTCTATTGGGGTTGTCTTAAAAACAGAGTCTACTCAAAACCCATTGTGACATTGGACGAGCTTCGTCGAAATATCACTCAGACTGCTGATTACATTAATAGCAGAAGATATCCAAGACAAATACGATCATTTTTAAGGCGATGTCGTGCATGTATTAATACTGGTGGCAAACAGTTAGAACATTTGCTATAATGTTAATAACTTAATAAATTACACGTGAAACTGTTTGTACCATTTGTTTTAAAATATTAAACATTTTTCAAGAACTAATACTTTTATTACACCAGACCGTCATTTGGCCCCTGTTAAGAAATAATAGGCCCATATTTTTGTATAACTTGTTTTCCTAGAGTATTATACCATTTTGGAATGTTGGTTAGTTGCGTCAATTTTTAAAATACTTTCCATACCAATGTTCATACTTTTTTTTTACACCACGATAAGTTAAATTTGGTTAAAAGTAAAAGTCTTCAAAAAATTTAGGGAATAAAATAAGTTTCATTAATTTTCGTTCGTATAAAACAAGAGTTATTCTGGAGTTTTTAAGAATTGTGGTAGATAGCAGTACTATTCAGGTTGCCTATAAAAAAAAAGAAAAAAATATTTAAAAAATTGTGGTCATGGTAGTGAAAAATATCATAAACGGTCTCAATTTCTGAAGAATTTCATTTTTTTATATAACTTAAAATATAATTGGGATATTTTATTTCTTTTTTTCCCCGATTAGTCCGGGGCAGGTCTATCCTCCGGTGTTTGCTTATCGTTGAATTTTGGGACACGTTGTATATACTTCAAGTAATCAAAGTAATGGCGAATTACCAAAAGGCCCATATGCCGCTCTCTAAATGTTATGAGCAGATTTGATGACAATTATTAATTATTATATATAATTATTATTAAAAGGAAGAGGTTTAATATATTAAATTTATATATTATATTATAGTTTGTCGATAGCTACCTGTCTCTTGCTCGCTTATGTGTTTCTATCAGGCTTTACTCGTGGTTATAGATGAAAGAAAAATGTATTAAATTATTTGTTCGATAGAATCTAAATTTATATATAAATATGAATGTTAACGAAAAAGTAAAACAATGAATAAATCATTAATGAGGAAAGAAAAAGAACATAACATTTAATTAATTTTAAAAGCGAATTTTCGATTTTTAGAAAAACATGATTATACCAATAAAAATATTTAAGTATAATCTTAGCTCGCTGTGAATACTCACGTACAAAATCCTTTCAAAGCCGGCGCCCGCAAACTTACTCCGGTTAATTGAAAAAAAAGCAACGTGAACGGAAACGGGAAAAGAACAAACCAACACAAAATCACTCAATTTTGTTCATCTGGAATCAGAGCAAATTTACATAGCCTTCAAAATCAGTCAAGTTCATAACATGGTCAGGTTCATACACTATATACTTTGCAGTATGGTGGCTCTGTATCGTATTTTGTGGATTTTTAGAATTTGCTAATTCAGAATGATAAAGCCATAATATATATGATGATGATAAATATATCATAGAGGAAACTATTCCTCAATAAAATTTGTTTTACCCTTATTCAATTATCTGGGGGCACGGCAGTGCCCCCGCCAAGTCGAGCAATAAAGCGACACGGCCGTACCATCCTTTTCTGGAAGCAGTTCAGTGAATTTCCAAAACCCTATAACTTCGTTATGA
Organism: Parnassius glacialis; assembly: GCA_033319125.1. Classification (NCBI taxonomy): domain Eukaryota; kingdom Metazoa; phylum Arthropoda; class Insecta; order Lepidoptera; family Papilionidae; genus Parnassius; species Parnassius glacialis. The sequence goes on along the minus strand of JAVANC010000027.1, from coordinate 23,068,447 downwards.
ATAAAACTAGACTCCTGAATTATTACTAACCAAGAAGACATTGTATAAACTCAGTATATTTAAAATTCTATTAAATTTGAACTAGTACTTTAAGAATTATAACTAGTCAAAGTTTCTTAATTTTGTCACACACTGACTGACCGATCATCAAAACTCTAAGGCACTTCTAGCAGACATAGAAACTTCAAATTTGGAATACAATTATTGTTTAATTTATAAATCAAGAAAAAACAAAAATATTTTATAATTTTGATCCATTTTTTGAGATACACCAACTGCATAAATAACTTTGTAATTTATGCAGTTGTAAACATATAGTATTACAAAGTTACATTTGCAGTGAATGAATCAGTGTACCTATATATGTATAATGGAATAATAGGTGTAAATAGCTACCTAGGTATAACTACATATCTACAAAAAGAAATGAAATGCCATCAAAAACATAACTTGTAAAAAAAGCCAAGTCTCGCAACTCAGTTCTTCTACCGTAAAAAGTTGTGAGATCCATGTAATACCAAGTCGCATAATTTATTTAGTCCATAAATTGATACATAGATTGACTTGGCCATCGCACTAAACAATCTAATTTGATATAATATGTATTACTTGTGAGATAAATTGTGTTTTGAAGCGATTGCCAAGTCAATCTATGTATCAATTTATGGACTGAATAAACTAACCGACTTGGTATTACATGGATCTCACAACTTTTTACGGTAGAAGAACTGAGTTGCGAGACTTGGCTTTTTTTACAAGTTATGTTTTTGATGGCATTATATTTACTTAATGCCAGATTTAGTTTGAGATGTCCATATTGAGCAATAGAGACATAAGGGCTGGTGATTATAACTTATTGTTTAATTTAATATAGTATGTTTGTTATTTAAGTTTAAAACTATAAGTTTAACGCTTGATTATGTACTACGAATGACGATGATGTAAATGTATGAATAAAATTTCTAATAAAGAAAAAGATCTGAAAACGAATAAAGAAATTAGAAGTCTTAATTATCTTTTTTTATAGGATAAGGGTGACAAACGTTTTAAACAGTGGTAGAGCCACGCGGCAGAATTGCTGTCGCACGGATAAGCCGGCTCGAACCGGGGTGGTACCACGACCTCACAGAAAACCAGCGTGAAGTAGAGGTTTACCTCCGCGTTTCGCTTGGTGAGTGCAGGTGGCCGGAGGCCCTTTTTACTGGAAATGAGGCATTCCATCTTAGTCCTCACGGGTGACAACGCATCTGCATTTTGATTTGTAATAGAGGATAGATGTAGATGTCTATGGGCCGCAGCAACCACTTACCATCAGGTGGACTGTGTGCTCGTTTGTCACCCTTATCCTATAAAAAAAAAAAAACGAGCACACAGTCCACCTCATGGTAAGTGGTTGCTGCGGCCCATAGACATCTACATCTATCCTCTATTACAAATCAAAATGTAGATGCGTTGTCACCCGTAAGGACTAGGATAGAATGCCTCATTTCCAGTAAAAAGGGCCTCCGGCCACCTGCACTCACCAAGCGAAACGCAGATGTGAACCTATACTTCACGCTGGTTTTCTGTGAGGTCGTGGTACCACCCCGGTTCGAGCCGGCCCATCCGTGGTAAAAATCTGCACCCAAAACATCGCTTACATTGATTTAGATCACTTTAATTGTGATGAAGTTTTAACAATGAAAAAGCCAGTAAAATATTATGCTGAGTATTCGACTTCTTTATAGAATAGGGTGACAAACGAGCACACATTCCATCTGATGTTAAGTGGTTGCTGTGTCCCATAGACATCTACATTTATCCTTGTTTGCGAATCAAAATACAGATGCGTGGTCACCCGTGAGGATTAAGATGCAATGCCCCTTTTCCAGTAAAATGGGTCTCCGGTTCTCTACACACACTATACGAAACACAGCAGTGTCAAGCTACCATTTTACGCTGGTATTCTATGAGAGCGTGGTCCTTCCCCGGTCGAGCCGACCCATTCGTGTTACAACTATACCACTAATATAGCTGCAGCCTGGCTTTACCACAAAAAAATTTGGGACTTTTTAAGACTACCACTTAATCATATTGGAAAGCATATGCAGCGTAAACTTGCAAGACGTCTTATACTAGTATGTATACTGAGCGGCATTCCATCTAAGAGTACCAGATTTTTTTGTTTCTTTAACACTGCCTCTGACGCTGACACTTCGGGCCTGGGATTCATTCTAAACAAGATGTTTATGCCACCCTCTATTGTATTCCTTATGATTATTCTGTCATGTCCCTTAGGCTTTTTACGACATCAACGGAACTAAATATTATTTCGTTCCTAAATATTACGGGTTCTATTATGCCGCCACTACCATTTAAGTTCACTACTGAACATAAACATGGTCCCGAGCTACATGCATCCATCTATAGCATTTTAATTCCTGCTTATTTTACCAGCTCTTCGCTACATCCAATGAAAGCCGCCCTAAACTTCACTTACCGGCCTGATGCTGCCACTTGCCTTTGTCACAAATTACAAACGTATATTTTACATATATGTACAGGGTTATTTTGTAGTAATCGGCCAAAGAGCAATGGCAGACTTTTATACATAAAATTAGTTGAGAAGGAAGTGTAGCGTATCTTAAAATGTTAAACGTCAGTCCCTTAATAACTCGATCAAAGAATTTTGTCCTGAAAAGGCGTCAAAAAAAAAGATATTTAGATTTGAACCTTTTTAGGTTACGTCTTATGTCGCTTGGAAAAAGTCATGCGTCCTGTAGTTGTTTGATGTTAGCTTAATACATTTACAACATAATGTGCCCTACCTACATAATTGAGAATTTTTAGATAATTGAATCTCTATCATATATTTGCATACTATAAATGTATATTTTTGGAATGGCTTCAGGGCGCTTGTGTCATACAGTGACATTCTCAGAAAGGCTAGAACCCAGAGCCGTATAGCCAGTAAAAAAACAGTGACATTTTGTTCCAGCTAGTGTTGCCATAAAATTAAATGGCATTGTTACATATTACGAGGATTGAGATAATGTATTATTGTGGGAAGTTCTTTTTAATAGACTTATTTTAAACTATATCACTTTTAATTTTATTATTACTGATAGAATAGTTATTACTAATAATAACTTCATATAAAAATATTTTGTGTTTGTGTGTTGTGTTGGTAGCCTTACAAAGTGTATATGAAAATAGTATGAATATAGTGAATAGCAACACTTAAATAGAGTAAAATGATTTAAGTCATTTGATATTCCCAAATATGTTTGTTTTTTTTTTCTGTGAAAAACAGTAAAACTCATTTTATATATAACTTATTTCTAGACGCAATAATTTTTGTCAACTATTTTTCTGCCATTGTTCTTTGCAGAGAAAGTTCAGAATAAGTAATATAGGCAAATGGCGAAGAAAAATTAATTATATAAATCTTAAAACTATTTATCTAATAAAATCAAAACGCGTGGTAAATCATTATTTTTAATGATTTTACTGCAAGCACACATTCGTATGGATCGATCGGTAGGCGAAAACGTTATTATGGGGGTTGTTATAAACTATTTTGCTTAATTCCGCGTAAAGAAAGAAAATGATGTGTCCTGCCCAGTTTTAAGGAAAAGTTATTGCCTATAAATCACATTGAATTTGGGATTATCTAATATATAAAAATTAATCTTGGTTTGTTCGTATTTTATGCGCTGCCAAACCATTCATCTGATTGCGCCAAAATGTTGTTAACTTATTGCTTGCATTTGCACAAAGGTTATTGTAGGCATAATACAATTAAAGTACAGTAGGTGGATTGCGTGTCCTACCAACATATTTATTTGAAGGTCATAATATGTCATTCAATTTGAATGAATTGTATCACTCCTAATTAAGAAATATAACACATCCAAATTTAAAACGATATTTCCACAATTATATTTTTTCTGCGGCAGCAACGCGTCGAGCAGCAAATAAGTTTAAATAAAAATGCAAGCCTTATTTACTCGTTTTTTTCAAAAACTGCAATAACGGTCATTATTTACATATTTGAACTTAAGTTCAAAATTTGGCTACTCTTTGAAAAATAACCCTGTTTTAGTATGTGTATTTTAACCAGTAAACGCAAATAAATCATTGTAACTGTTTTCACTGGTAAATCACTTACATAATTATATATAAAAATATATGACGGGACCAGCACCATTGCACGTGCGGTGCGGTAGCCGTCGGTGCAGTTAGACAGAATTCTTGTAAATAACACGTGTTCCGCACACATGCACCATTGCACCTGCAGTGGCGCTCGTTTTGCTTGTATAAAACGGACGGCACGGCCGCCGTTAGGACAGTCTTGGCTCTGACGTGGAACGGTGCGCTTGTCGTATTCCGTTACTGGTTTATCCTTGACTCGTTGAATAATTAAATCGTGTAAACGAATTAATATTATTCCTAACTACAAAATTAGTCTCTGTACTATGCTCAATTACCCTTTCTACATCAGAAGTAGGATAAAGTCCCCATTTTTGCCCACATTTAATATTCGAATAGTATGAGGATTATTACATTTGTGGAAGACTGTAATGCATTCCGCATTGATGAATCTGTTTTTATGTTAAATACCGTAATGAAATTTGCTATGCTACTTACGATATTTTCGTATCATTAAAGTGCAGAGAAAAGATAAAGTGAAATTATTTAAGCCAATTTTTTTTAATTTGTTCGATTTGTATTAAAAGTACCCCGCAAGTATTTTCATTATTTCTTGATGTACCTAAATATGTTAACAAATCTCGAAAGAAATGTTGAAGGCTTTCTAATTAAGTTGTTAAGTTTTGTTGTAATTTGATAGTTCACGCGAAACATTATTATCATTTGCTATATTTTGAAGTTCAAAGGGATGTACCATAATTTAAAATTAAAAATTTTGTACAGCCGACTTCAATATAGGTTATTTGAGAATAACTCAGTAACCATTGGTCTGACCTTGATCAAATTCATATGGGACCACACGAGAACTATCAGCTTTCATATAAAAAAAGAATCATCGAAATCGGTTCGCCCAGTACCAAGTTATGAGGTAACACACATAAAAAAAAAAACGAAAAAAAAAAAAACATACACTCGAATTGAGTACCGTCTCCTTTTTGGAAGTCGGCAGAAAATGAGGATTAACTTTAACATGCTATGAATTAAAAATAATAAGTGACATTTTTGTGTTCCAATGTGTTGTTCAGTGTTGCAGTTTGCTCCGAATATTGTGTGGTCGACAAGATTGGTTTGATGTCGAGGGATTCGTAGAAGTCTCTACAACAATGATAAACGAGTAAGACGTTGTAACTGCTAATCAAACATTGTCATGTACGGCCGAGCGCTGGTAAGATTGAGCCTACACCGCTACAGCCGGTAACTTATCGGCTGATCTTACGGCAAGGCAATTCAAGCGGCCGCCGAACAAATGGTGCTTTGGCGCTGTAAATGAACGTCTGAGGCTTGCTCGGCTTTCGTAGACTTTGCGCAGTTGCCTCCTTCCCTTTGAAATATGTTGTGGTATCTGTCTCTACACACAGTTTCCGTTTTTTGCAATGTTTTCAAATGTCATACAGTTGCCGTTTCATATGCGAATATGTGATGAATTTTGGAAGCTCGGAATTCCATGGTTCGCGATACATTTATCTCGATTTCTTTTAATTTTGCAAAGCCGTACGACGATTCGCTAGCGCTAGTACGGCGCGACGTCTCGCTGGCGCGATTGTGGCACGGACGCAGCAGAACGGAAAGCTGGAGTGCGTTTGCCTGGAGGTAGCAATATCGGCGCGATCATGACTTAAATGAAGTCTGGGATGGTCGACCGTTGTAATATTTAACAAGAGTTAAAGAGTTAATATCTGTTAGCAGGTGTTGATAACTGATAGACTGTATGCTGTTCACTGTCAACCGCACGAGGACATGCGACAGTCAGAGGTAGCCGTGTCTGTGCATCTAGAAAATACAAGAGACGTTGCAACACTCTAGCGAAGTAATTATTCTAGTGCAGGAAAGGAACATGGAGTTGCAGGGAGGCTGGGATGTGTGGTGTTGCTGTTGGTTTACATACTTAGGTGTTATCTTGTCACTACATCCCTCACGATACACTTTTGTGTGTTTATGACAGGGACACGTTTGCGGTATGGTTGGTCTGTAACTGTTCTATACTGAATTAAAAAAAAGAGAGTAAGAAAAAAAAGTGGTTCTTACTATCATTGCAGGGCGTTTGCCGGTCCAATGATATAGCTACAGGGAATAGTGATTCCGGACTAGCAAATAGTACTTGAAAAAAAAAAGAGGAATATCATTGCAGGGCTTTCTGCCGGTCCAATGATATGGCTATAGGGAATAGTGATTCCGGACTAGCAAAAACAGTACTTGAAAAAAAAAGAGAGAAAATAGAAAAAGCTACAGACTAATCATTCCGATCTCGCATAAAGTTAATTAAAGTTTTGTGGGGCTTACTGCCGGAACAAAACTGATTGTCACTCAAGTCTGAAGGGTCAATATAGACTGGACCAGACACTGTTATGTCAGGATAGTCGAACGATGTTTTTTTTGTCTACAGATAACTAAAATTGTGATGGAGCGCGTGCGAGGACGCACGCATGTCAGTATGGCCGTGACGGGACCAGCACCATTGCACGTGCGGTGCGGTAGCCGTCGGTGCAGTTAGACAGAATTCTTGTAAATAACACGTGTTCCGCACACCTGCACCATTGCACCTGCAGTGGCGCTCGTTTTGCTTGTATAAAACGGACGGCACGGCCGCCGTTAGGACAGTCTTGGCTTTGACGTGGAACGGTGCGCTGGTCGTATTCCGTTACTGGTTTATCCTTGACTCGTTGAATAATTAAATCGTGTAAACGAATTAATATTATTCCTAACTACAAATTTAGTCTCTGTAATATACTCAATTACCCTTTCTACATATACATATTATGTATTACACACACACACACACACAATGTGAATGAGAGTAGTTCGTGTACCCCTATAAATATCATAATAATGAATAATTATGTCTAATTTGCAGTGAACTTTATTGCGTACAAATGTCCCTGACAACGAGTGACGAGTACAGTGGCATCATACACGTATAATAAATATTGTAAGTCACTTATGACGTGATGTATGGCGATTGAAATCAAAAACTATCGGCACATTTGTCTGTGCGTCCCGAGCAATAAATACAATAATCTGTTAGCTAATCAGAGATGAAGTTTCAATGCGTGTTTGTTTCAAATATTAACTAAAGAAGTAATAATAGTTCCATGTTTTATTTGAATTCGTTTGCTTTTAGCATTTAATAAGCTGGTTTAACAAACACCTGCGAACGTTTTTCGTCTGTTTTCTCCAGGGTGGGCAGGTAGATAATACGAGAAAGAGTGAAAGTAGATAAATCATGAAGTATTAGAAGAAAGTAATAAATAAATGATAATATTTGTTAATTGCGTACAACTAAAATTTTACTCTCAGTTTTATTGAAGTAAGAAATGCAAACCAAGGCCTCTATTAAAAATAAATAATTACAGCAATTTCTTTTCATAAATACCCACTTTAAATTAAATTTACCTTGTTGGGCCACTTAAGAACATTACCGTCTCATGAATATTCAAATTCTATCATCGCGGCGGATTAATAGGTCTTATTAATGTCAGCTTTTCTTAACTGCAGCTCTTTACTTAATGAACAACAAAACATCTTTATGTTCCTTATTTAATGTGTTTAGCTCATATTTCAAAGTTACTATTTCAACGTATTTTCTGTTAGAATAATTACGTAATTGTTATACATAATCTGTTCTGTTTACAATATATCAAAAATCCATCGCTCAAAATAGGCCTCTTCATAGATTGCCTCATAGAGGGATATTTGCCACAGTTGTTACGTCCAGCAAATACAGCTTTTTTATTATAATTATGAAGACGCTTCTTACCATCTCCTGGTTCATTTTCCTCTGAATGAAACCAGTTTTTACGAATTTTATCCCGTTTATTACTTATTTTATATTCTTGACATTTTATGGCATGTAAATGATCCCCGTGACTGTGTAGCACCCCATGGCGATCCTTTGATGCAGCAATCAATATCAATAATTAACAATCAATAAAAACTTGCCTAAAAGAACACATAGCTGATGTGAAGAAACGACGCTCCACTCATACCAAGGTTATTCCGGCTATTGAAATCAAAAAAGAACCGTTATTTCAATAGACAAGATGACTGGGTCCTAACATCTGCCCAACACAAGAATACCACTGCAATACTTTAAGATACCATTTATTCATTTAATTATTCTTTATTGCATTCCTTAATCTAAAAGAATAAGATTTTATATCTTGAGGTATTCTCTAAAAACAAAATAAAAATGATAATTAAGTACATGATATATACATTTTACTAATATATACAATAAATAAACACGAACAAATATATACGAATATATATATATATATATATATATATACATACACGTAAATATACATATATAAATAGTACATATAGGTGGAAAGGAAAAAATTACCAAGCGACATATAGGCAACTTTACAGGAGAGCTGATTAACGTTTGAAATTTTGAAAAAAAAATCATATTAATTGTACTATTTACCCCATTGGAATGATTTTTACATGATTAAAAAGCTGCCGACAACCGACTCTTGGAAGTAAAACCGAAAGAAATTAATAATCAGACATTTTTGAAGAATTTGAGCTTGGAAAAAATACCTATATAATAAAAAGAACATTTCTATGATCTGGTAAAAGTTACTTACCACTTCATGATTGATTAATTTCTGTCTGTGATATTTTTACCAGAGAACAAATTAAAGTAAGGTTTGGCCCCTTATAATTCAATGCGGATTTTAGGTTTAAAAAGGAAAAAAGCACTAGTATTTGTTTATTAAACATCAATTTTTTTAATAAAAAAATATTCAATGTCTTGATTCAAAATCACGTTCCCGAAACAAAACATTATTCTAAATTAAAATTAAAAGTACCTCCACAAGTTACAAATATCGTCAGAGACCTTCGGTTTTATAAAAATAAAAAGAATTCACAAGTACATTGTAACGCTAATTACTTAGAATTATTTAACGAACTATAAACTTTTTTATACATAGAAGAGAGGACAAACGTGCACGCGGCTCGCCTGATGGTAAGTGTCAACCGCCACGCACGAGCATTCATAACATCAGGGGAATTGAAGGCTGGCATTTTAAAGAGGAGTTAACTCGTTTCTTGAAAGTCCCTAAGTCATATTTGTTCGAAAAAACTACCGGTTGTAAACAATTGCATAAAGTAGTTTTGGCAAGGAAAGAAACTCCAAGTTAATCGCATAGTGATGGACCCCACGCATCCAGATGGTGTGGATGGTATTGTGAGTTTGGTCACGATTTGCGTTGACGGAATTTGATGCATAGAATTACTCCAAATAATTCCTCAAATTCTCTTCGCAGTGCCAGTGAATCTTGAAATTGATAATCAACTATTCGAGCTGGTTTTTGCTGGATATGATCAAGTGGAATGAGCTGGTAATGAGGTATTACAACCTGGATATGAGAACAGTATAACATGTGAAGCCAAAGCCGCGTCTTGTAAAGTTACAGGCGGTGTGCCGGCATGAAATACTGTTCCGCTTTGTTGAAAAAACTAATTCTGCCTTCCCTTCCAAGTGACGGCGGAACTGTACATCATTCGATAAATGGACGCCGAGAATGAAAAATCCCTGAAATTGAAGGGATACAACAAAGGGGTTCTTTTAAGCGGTGAACACGCAAACCTGTGTCTTCAGAGACCAATCCAAGATTTTATTTAACAAAGATTTTACTTTAGGCACAAGTTTGTTCCCAAAAACATTGGTACGGCCGATGCAAAATAAATCACCTGTGATGTCATCCGTATACCAATGAATGTTACTGGTTTGCAACATATAATTGATATTCAACATAAACATTTGAGGTGTTATCACGCAGCCTTGTGGAAGCCTACCATAAATGGGCTTGCAGTCAGAGCATGCAAGAAAACTGGTGATCCAGTTGCAGAATTTCTTGGGAACCAAATGGGAAGTAACCTTCGATATGTCAAAACTAACGGCCAAGGTCTTCCTCTTGGACTCTAATGTATCCATCATCTTGGGAGTCAGGTACACTAGAAGATCACCAGCTGAGTGACCGCTGCGAAATTAGTAGTGGCGGTTACTAATCAGCTGGTGGACCTCAAGGTACATAATCGGCTGGAAGTTTATTATGGTTTCCATGGTTTTGGAGTACAAGGAGGTAATAGGTCTGTAGTTGAACTTTCGCTAATTTTAGGTATCGGGTACACTAAAGCTATCTCCATGAGTTCGGGACTAGCACTGTCAGAACTAGGACTTTCTTTAGCACAATATGAAGAACTTCATCAGGTTTACCCGACTTGTTAAAATTTAGAGAGAGGACTGCTTTGCGCACTGAGCACTTACACTGCAGAATGGTCAGCAGTGTGTTCCTCCCGTCAGTGAGAGTCGAGTTGGATGCAAAAAAGAGCCTAACAGATCAGCTTTCTCTTTTTCGGAGTGAGTCGTTCTCCCTGTGCAGAGATGAAAAAGATGGCGGACAGAAGTTCCATTGTACAGCCTTGGCGAGAGACTACAATTCTTTAAGATACGGGACTAATATCTTGCCAATTCTGCAGATTTACGCACGAATCTGTGGACTGTTTTGCATTAGCAATGACTCTTTTGTAGGACCTAGAAGCGGAACTTTCTTAATTTTATTATACTTCTTATATTTTATTTAACTTCTTTCCTTCTTGGTGTTTACATCCTGGGACACTGACACGTCAGCTCAGGCCCGGTAGCACTCCTGCTTATGACAAGATGCAATTTTAAATGAGCTATCAAATCATAGCTGGGATCTACCTCCGAGGGCACTACAGATTATGGAATGTCTCTGGAATGAAATAAAAAAGGTACATTCCCTGAAGTTCCATATAAGCGACAAAATCAGCAAAAACGTTGGAATCATCCGGTGAGAAACAACTTTGAAATACTTCAAAATAATCAATTATTTTTCTTAAAATGACACGATATAATAATGTTCAGAAACATTTTGTATGGGTAAAGAGTCCTGCAAAGAAAAAGAAAATTATGTTACTATCAAAATAAAAGTTAATAATATTAACTAATCCTTGGTAGATATATTATCTTCTAACGAGGTACGTGGGACTAATACCGGCATTAATTAAAGCTAGGTCTATTAATTTCGACAAACGCAGGTCCTTTCGCAGTTGTAAAATATGAGTAACTCAAACATTAGCACACAACTAAAGAATATTATGTAACACTTAAATTAAAATAATTACCACTTTTCTAGACCAAGCGGCGATCATTGGGACGCGCGGTCACACACCTATTCACCAAGCGCCAGATTGTAGCACGGTAATTCAATTTTTGTTCCTAATTACCACTTCAATATTGGTCTTGAACTGTCGTGTAACTAACACGACAGTTCAAGATCAACGCGGAAGGCTCAACTGACGTTTTATTAAATAAATATTCCTGGAAGAGATATCTTAATGCCAAAATATATTAGAAAACTGCAGGTCACATTCCTCTAAGCGACAAAATTACAGGAAAGAAAAATACCACTAAACGACATCTTTTTGTTAATCAGACCTGGTAAAAAATATCTAAATGAGAAATATCTAATATTAAGGACAGGTAAAAAGGTAAGAGGTTGCAAAAAAATAAAATTTTTACATAGCAAAAGATAAATAAATTTTTAATTTTTCAAAGGTAAGGAAAAAGTAACTTAAAACAAAAATAATTTATATCAAAAACAGGATAAATTTACTAAGTAGAAATATGGTAGATTGAAAATTGTTCTAAACGCAATATTTTTTTAAATGACGAAAATTATCATCGGTTGGTTGCCGAAAACTACAAACAATCCTCGAATTTTAAAATAACTAAACGACATTAAATTCATCGTAGAAGCACGAAAGTATGACCAATCGACGCAGAAAAAAAAGCTGATTCCATTGACATCATGAGGCATTTCATCTTAGTCCTCACGGATGACAACGCATCTGCATTTTGATTCGTAATAGAGGATAGACGTAGACGTCTATGGGCTACAGCAACCACTTACCATCAGGTGGACTGTGTGCTCGTTTGTCACCCTTATCCTATAAAAAAAAGATATATATGACTCAATATCGACCAAAGTGTCGCTTGGTAACTTTCCTTTCCAGCGTCGTATTAATAACTATAAATATATATGTCTAACAAGTCATGAATTATTCATGTAAGGAGCGCTGTCTTTAATAAATGATTACGCACAAAATTTTTAAAAGCAAATTTATTGGGAGTTTTTCTGATGTTATTGGACAAGGTGTTCCAAAGGCATTTAGTCTGAACTGTAAAAGAGTTACCATAGAACTCGGTGAAGTGAACTGGCATACATATTGTGTTATTAGAATACCATAAGTTCTGTTTGCGTAGACCGCACCAAAAATTAACAATTTTCAGCTGAAGTAAACCATAGTTATCATAAATTTCTAGAAGAAAAATGTAAAATCTGGCCTACTAAGTATATAAGAAAATTATATATTTTAAGACAATACTAAAAACGCATACATTGGAATATCAAACACTAATTCCCATGATCAAGGGTTCTGTAAAATATTTAAAACGTCGGGAATATAAACTAAGTTAATCAACACGATAAAATACTTAAAAACTAGTTTCATTCAATGTCGTTTGTTCGCATAAACATGAGAAATCATTTGTTTCCCTCTGTCGTCTCTTACGACATCCACGGAATGATATGAAGTAATAGATATTTTTATACACTAGACGGTCGGTTTTATATAATATGATTCATATTTCCCAGTATATTAACTTTAAGTCTTGACCGAAGGAATATTTGTATAAAAATGCAAATATTGACTTTCGTTTCCGATCTTTTTATCACTCCTTCTCCGGAGGTTTGCGATTCATCCCGTGCTTATGATAACGTGTTTCACTTCGTAGAATTTTACTTTTCATTTGAAAATAGGTTCCTTCCGTTCATCAATCTGGGTAGGTATAATTTTGAATGTTATACTTATAAAAAATCGTTTGGCTATAATCGCCAGGTTTGCCATATGGGTAAGTGATCGCAGTGCAAGGTGTTACACTTAGGTCGTGCTGCTATTCATTACTTTAATCACACAGTACATTAGATAAAATACAAAGTCAAATACTTTTATTTTATACTTGTACCATATTGTTGGTGTATAAAATGTTTACGGGAGATGAAGTTTTGAGAGAGGGAAACATATTTTAAAAGAAAATAATATAGTCGCACATCGGATAGAAAAATGTTAGGACTAGGACTCCGAATGTTATGGAAGAATTCACAGCCTTATACTTGAAACTGTTGTTTGTTTTTGTTTCTGTAATTTTTAGTTCTTTTTTAATTACTTTGATTACTACTAAAAAGTTGCAAGGTTATACTTAAGCGAGATTATGCAGAAATTTCCGATAAAATACTGGAACCGACAAAAATTCGTTACCGGAAAACTGCGAACTCCTCCGTACAATTTGTAATGCCACTAAAAATTGCTATAGCCGGGTCCAACATCCAATAAGCAGTAACGGGCCGCCATGCTAAAACGTAAAGCCGATCGTTCACTATCGCTGCACCCGTATTGTGTAAACTACTGAACAAGCAGTTGAGATATCCAAAAGTCCAGTTAATAAGTTCTGATATTTTAAATATTCTTAATAAAACAAACCATTCTTTTTTAATATAAAAGCAAAAGGCAAATTTATTATGCACAGGTTTTATCTAAGCAAATGAGTGTTTTTGAATTTGCACTTTAATCGCATGACCATCTTGTACCATTAGTACGGTAAAATAATAGTCCAAAAGTATCCCATTCCACAACATAGGCTCACTTTCTTTTTTGAACAGGTAATGGAACAGATTAGAGCATATAATGGGCTCGCGGGCTTCATATTTCCAAAAAGTATTGTGTCTTTCTCAACCACTAAAACAAAATTGAATATCAAAGATAATCATTTCTCAAAAGTGCTAGCATATTCTAGATCGCAGATTGGAAGGTGTTCGCATACCATGAAATTCAAGAAAAATCTTCAAGTCAATTATTAGCGTAGTTGTTGACCCTTGGCACAAGTGTAATTTTGTTGTTCAGTAAAAAATGACCATATTGAAAACTGAGTTGAAAACAACAAAAGACAATAATAATTATTTTTACTTATATTCTATTTATTACATTAAAAAAAAATAACGCCAATATTCCTGGAACTTCCCGCTTGTTTTCGAGCGTTGCGCTTTACGATTATTTAGAAATTTTTAAACAGCAATAATTTTTGAACGCGTCGTTCGATTTTCACTTGCTTGGCGAAAAAGTGTTTTTGATGTCTGGAGTTGATTAATCAAATATTTTGAAAGGTTATTTAGAAAAACCTTAAAAACACTTTTTTTGGTTTATATTTTTTGAAAATATGAAACGGCTCTAATCAGCTCAGTCTTAATAAACACTTTTAAACGCCGTGTCAACCATCTTGATTTATTCTAAAGATATATATGTTGGAGCGTCTATAAAATACAGGTTGGATCTAGGTGAAGTTGAGGGTACATGGAGAAACCGCCACTTGTTTGTGCAGTATATAATACACTGTAGGCGCCGTGCGGTAGAGATACCGCTTGTCATTCTACTAGTGCTAAGATAGTGTCGTGGTTCTATCCGTTACGGTGGTTCTTATTGTGCAGGCTAGGAGGAAGGTGTTGCTGATAGGTTGCCCTGTGTAACACTGAGATAAGTAATGTTGCTCTTGGTTTGCATACTTTGGTGTTATCATGTAATTACGTACCTTATGTTACACTGGTGTGTGATTGTGGCGGGGACGTGTTACGATGTAGTCGAATTATAATTTCTGGATACTTAATGTATAGTGCGTTACGCTGTCTTATCACTGATAAAAATTAATTGCGTAAGCAAGAGAACAAGTTGAACTTCCGCTGTCACACTTTTATTATTTTTAACAAATAATGCTATCCTGATGCATTTCCGAGATGAAAATTGGGATCCGCTGCTGAATCTCCGAGATATATAATTTTATTTACATAAATATATACACATACATATACGGCCGGACGTCCAGCTGGGAATATTCAGAACGGCTTCCTAGGAGCTTCAAACGTGGAGATCTGATGAAAACTCGCATTCTCAAAATTGGATCGAAATCTATATTCTATTATCTACATATTTATATATTAATCTACTTAAAAAGATAAAGATAAAAGATAAAGATAAAGATATATTTATTGCATAACTGTGTACAATATGATCTTAATAATAAAACATATAGTTTTAGGCTGAACAGTCTACCCATGTCGGATATGCAACAATGAAAAATAAATTTAAAATTAACTACTTACTAACATTACTTTTACTAAAATACTCATTGAGATTGTAAAAAACAATTTCAATTAACAATTTCCTTAACTTTGTTTTGAACATATTTCCATTTAATTGCTTAATAGCTAGTGGTAACTGGTTGTATACACGGATAGCAGTAATATAGGTACTTTTATAATAAATCATATTTCTAATAATAGGTAAGTTTATATCATATTTATATTTTTCGCGATTATTTTTATTTAAATCACATTTCAAATTAAAATGTTGCATGTTGTTTATTACAAATAGGCATAGTTCCAGGATAAAGATTCCAGTCGATGTTAGAAAACCCTTCGTTCTGAAAATATCTCTTAATGATTCGGTACTATGCATGTTATAAGGTATATTGTTCTAATACATTTTTTCTGGACAACGAATGTGGATTGTACATTTGTTGTGTTTTCCCAGTATATGATACCGTAAGTTAGGAGTGGATAAACGCTTCCAAAATAGGCATTTCTAGTGACACATTTGTAATCTCTGCCAGGATGGACAATGCGTAACATGCACTGGATATCTTTTTATTTATTTTTTCAATATGTGCCTTCCAGTTTAGATGTTGATCTATTTCGATTCCTAGAAAATTTATGCTCTTTACTTCTTCGACCGCTATATCAATCACGGTTATATTTAGTTTGGCAGGTATACTCTTGTAATTTCTAAATTGTATAAGTTTGGTTTTTGACAGGTTTACTTTCAAGTTTATTGACTGCAACCAATCAGTAACTATTATCAATGTTTTGTTTATTTCCTTTTCATAATCAATATCATTTGAGTCATCATTAGAAATAAATATAGTTGCATCTTCGACAAACATGACGCATAGGTGGGTAATTATGTTTGGGAGCTCGTTAATATATAAAAGGAATAAAGAGGGCCCCAATATGCTGCCTTGGGGTACACCCAGTATTACATTTTCAAATTTAGATTTAACTACCTCCACCATTTTTGTAGTTTCATTATATATCTTTATAACTGTTGCTTGCATTCTATTATTTAAATAATTTTCTATTAATTTAAGTGCTAGTCCTCTTATTCATATGCCTTCTAATTTATTTAACAGAATATCATATTTTACACAGTCAAATGCTTTTGACATATCAATAAAAAGAGCAGCACATTGGTTTTTTTCATTGATTTTATGCCAAATGTTATTAAATAATTTATATATTGCCAGAGATGTAGTTTTATTCTTTTGAAATCCGTATTGGTTTACATTCAAAATATCATTGATTTCCAAAAATTTTATGATTCTAATATATATTACTTTTTCAAATATTTTCGAAAAACTTGGTAACAGTGTAATTGGTCTATAGTTATTTATGTCGTGCTTTGATCCATTTTTATATAATGGTTTTATGAGAGATTTTTTTAAATTATTGGGAAATTCTCCTGTTTCCAACATTATGTTTATGATATGTACAAGCGGGTCAGCAATAAAAGGTATGCTTTCTTTGATTACTTTAATGGGTATATTATCACATCCGTAGCTGGGTTTGTTTTTTAATTTTTTAACTATGTTTATTATTTCACATTTATCTACTGGATAAAGGAACATACTTTTCGAGTTAGAACTGTGTTGTAGTTTATAGTTGATTGATATTAATGTGTTACTGTTTTGGTTAATATAGTAATGGTTGAAAATATTTGCTAGTTTTATAGGTGACTTTATGACATTTTCGTTTTGCACTATGTAGTCTATTGTAGGTTGAAGAACATTTGTACTTTGGGTTTGTCGTTTAATTAATGCCCATGTGGCTTTAGTTTTGTTTGTACTAGATGAGATAAATTTGGCATTAGAAATTCTTTTAGACTCTTTTATTACACGCTTTAGGATTTTACAGCAGCGAACGTATTTAATTTTATGTTCCTGCGAGCCTCTATATTTTGTTTGAAGGTACATTTTACGTTTACTTTTACTTGAGACTATGATACCTTTGCTTTTCCAGGATGTATCTTTTTTATACCATATTTTAACTTTTTTAGTTGGAATACAAAGAAAAGTTTAAATAAATGAATAAATTCTTCATAAGCACCGTTTGCATCCTTATAGTGATGCACGTCCTCAAATTTTATTTGAGAGATATATTTTAAAAATATTTCAATGTAATAATTTATATTACGTCTCATTTTGTACCAGTATTTTTCTCTGAAACTTACACTACAGGGTATCTTTATGACTGGGCCTGTATGGTCTGATATACCCAAATCCCATATTTCCGCTTTGCATTTCCGATTATTTGTGATAATGTTATCAATGCATGTTGCAGAATGTGATGTTAATCGAGTTGGTTCATTTAAGGATAGGTGCAAATTATATTTTTTGAAAGTGTTTTTAAATAACTCACTTTTGCTGGAACAGATTAGTGTGTCTATATTAAACTCACCCAGAATAAATATTTTTTTATTCATGGATCTTAATCTGATAGTAAGTTTAAATAATTATACCTCAAGTTTTTCAATAAACAGGCTCATATTACTGTTAGGCGTTCTGTACATACATAATATATACCAATTTGTTTCTGGAATTATTATACCACAGCACTCAAAGTGACTTTCAACAGCTAGTTCAGAGATCCAGTCTATTTTTTTGTAGTTGATTGAGTTTTTTACATAAATACATACACCACCTCGAGATTTATTTTTTCTTGAGAAATAAGTTGCCATTTTATAGTTTGATAACTGTAGTATATCTGCATTTTTATCTCGAAAAAATGTTTCACTTTGACAAAGAACGTCAATGTTTTTTGAATCTACTAACAATTCTAAATCATAAATTTTTGATCTCATACCTTGTATATTATTGTGTAGTATCGTAAAGTTATCAGTCTCGAAATAAATGATTTTCCGTTTGAGTTTCGACTGATAATAAATTAGGTTGCAGTAACAGATCTGTCTGCGTGCAAGTTGATACTGTGTTTTAATATTTTGCTTAGACTCGATGTACTGATTATAATTATATTTATAATTTAGATGCAATATATCTCAGAAGTAACCTACATAGTATCACAAAGAATGAAGTATATGGGACTTTATAATCCACGTTTATAAATATACTGTGACTAAACTGGGAACAGATGTAGTGGAATGTTTCACAAAGCTTTATCTCACTTAAGAACCTACCTCTTTTTGTGTTACAAAGTAGCACATTCGTGTGTGCTAGTTTATCCAAATGAAAATATAGGGTTGACTGTAGTCTTAATGGGTCCCTATCATTATTACCACAAACAATCACAACATAATTGAATTTATATAGTCTTTACATAGTTCAAGAGATGACTCAAGTAGTTTGTCAGTCGTTGCACCAGGTTTACTTAAAGTGGACACGATGAAGTTGGATCCTATCAAATTTTGTAATATATTTCTCATACGTGTATGTACGTCCGAAAATATTAGAACTCTATTCCTATAACATATTGTTTTATTAACGATTGAGTTTACTGTTGCGGGGACTGATGTTGACTGTGACTCTGTCCTGGGTTGATTAATTACTTCACATTCATCATTTTTCTTTCGCTTAGGCTTGTCAACTGTAGGATAAATGCATGTCCTCTCCTTATGTTGAGTGTGCTTAATCGGAGTCACAGTAGTGTTCTCAAGGTTGATATTCAATTTGCTATAACTCTCGTTTAAATTTAAGGTAGTTTTTAGAGAGTCACACTTCGATTTCATAGATTTGTTGCGTTTTTTTGAGGATAACTTACTGTTGTTAATACTGCAAGAATCTGAACATAGTAATTTAAGTCTTTCCATTTTAGTTTTTTGAGAAGTAATTATTTCTTGAAGAGTGTGGTTTGCTAAGTTCAAGTTAGATAGATAGATAGATAAAGCATTTATTTGTTTCTCCAATCACACACGTAAATTCAGTAACTAAACTAAGTACAAAGTAACATATTACGAAAAAAATAATTTACAAAACTTAAAATCTAAATGTACATGTGTGTTGCAGCTTAACAAATGGGTCCTAGCTCAGCGATTAATATTGCTCAGAGAGCAAACACTGATTTTCAGCTAGTACCCACGAGATGACGAGAAGAAAATGAGCACAATAGTTAATCAGTGTAAATATCTATATTTGAATGATGTGTCCTTTCAGCCCTACAATTTGCATCTTGGGTTTAATTTAGTAACATTACTGAAAGAGGCGTGTAAGTGTGTAAGTTTACGTAAAAATTAAAGGTACTACAAAGTACCTAAAAGGCTTAGACAGCCATGATGAGTTAGTAGGAACAAAAAATACCGTGGTTTATAGCTGGCAAACAAAGTGTTTGGGAATACCTTGTTTTTGTTTATCTAGAAGATATGTTTTGAATTTATTTTTGAAATTGTAATTGGTATTGAGATTTCTTATTGGTGGTGGGATGTTATTCCAACACTTCGTTGCCATATATCGGAAACTACCAGTAAATGCCGCTGTTTTATGGCTGTGATACAGGAGTGCTGATCTTATGGACCTCAATTGTTTTCCGGAATTTTGCTTAGCAAATTTTAACTTTACATGCAGGTACTCTGGTTTTTAAACTTAATGACATTAAAAACAAGTCCTCCTAAATGTAGCTCTCTACGTGAGTCCATGTTGAGCATGGAAGCAGTGTTCAAGAAAGGAGTAATGTGACTTCTGGGGGGGACATCAAAACAGAACCGACAACATGCATTTTGCACGCGCTGTATTAGTCGCTTTGTTTTGCTGAAAATTCGAGGTCCATAAACAACATCTCCGTAGTTAAGCCGAGATAAAATTAATGACTCGCAAAGAGTAATGCGTGACGGTACAGATAGTTGGTCACGGATATGGTACAATACCTTTAGACGATAAAAACAGTTTTTTACCATATTAAGGACATGATTTTCAAATCTGAGATTACTCTCGAAGGTTATACCAAGGTTTTTAGCTTCATCCACGCGCAATATATGTGTACCATGAATCTTAACGTCTAGCATACCACAAATTCTACTTATTTGCGCCTTTGTGCCCATGACTATATATTTTGACTTTGAGGGGTTTAAAACAAGAGCATTCCGCATTGACCAGTCAGCAATCCTGTCCAGATCATCATTAAGCCGTATCACAGCTTGTGGTAACTTATCTGGTGAGGCTGACACGTATACTTGCACATCGTCAGCGTAACAGTGGTATATAGAATATTTTATAACTTTAACAAGGTCGGCACAGTAAATTATAAAAAGAAGTGGACCAAGTATTGAACCCTGAGGAACACCACGATTAATAAGCCTAGGGTGAGAACATATATTAGACCCATCACTCCTTACCAATTTTACTGACTGGCACCGATTAATCAAGTAACTACTGAACCACTTGACCGAATTTTTGTCTAAACCATAATATGACAGCTTAGCAAGCAGCAGGGGAATATTTAGGCAGTCAAAAGCGCGGGAATAGTCTAATAGCGTTAGGATCGTACTGTGACCGGAATCTTGTTCAGCTAATATGTTGTCTGTGACATCGAGTAAAGCAGTCGCTGTGCCACGTCCTTTGCGAAACCCAGATTGTAAATGAGGCAAGATGTTAGTCGCTTCAACAAATTTAGTTAATTGTTCGCAAATAGCTTTCTCCAGCAGTTTAGCAAGGAATGGCAAAATGCTAATGGGCCTAAGATCTTTTAACTCAACTGGGTTTTCATTTTTGGGTATTGGGGTCACTAGTGCCTCCTTCCACTTATCAGGAACTATACCAGTCATAATTGACTTATTAATTATAGCCGTGATTGCATCCAGAGTGCAAGGAAGAGAGAGTAAGATCATATCTCTGTTAATTCCATCATGTCCAACAGCATTCGATTTTATGGACATTATATATTTAGAAACATCTGTTGCACC
Organism: Parnassius glacialis; assembly: GCA_033319125.1. Lineage (NCBI taxonomy): Eukaryota > Metazoa > Arthropoda > Insecta > Lepidoptera > Papilionidae > Parnassius > Parnassius glacialis. Next base: position 23,047,150 of record JAVANC010000027.1, on the reverse strand, counting down.
TACGGGAGCTAATTTAAATACCTCTGTATTGAATTTATTATGTTCAAAAAATAACATGTCTTCATTGGAAACTACGTTGTCTCCCGGGATATTCAAAAAGTGATCATTAATTTTGTTTGGGTCATTGAAATGGGGAGGCAAGGATTTGTCTTTCGAGGGGTCAACCAAAATTTTTTCCCTCAAATTTTTCCAAAACGTTTTGCTATTTTTAGCTTGAGAATTAACTAAGCTATTGAAGTAGGCCCGTTTTTCTTCTGAAATACTTTTTAAAACTAGACTTTTAAGCTCCTTGTAATATTTTTTATGTTCGTCTGATCCGGATTTTCGATAGACATCGTGAGCCATATTACGCTCATCGATCATCATTTTACAGACATCGGTTACCCACGGCAGTGAATAATTGTTTTTTAGAGTTACTGTTTTCACTGCTGCATGTTTATCAAAGAGAGAGAGAATCATTGAATTAAACTTTTCCACCATCATATCTACTGAAGGTAACTCAATTACATCGCCCCAATTGATTGCATATAAATCATTATTAAATTCATTTAAATTTATTTTATTAATGGGCCTGAAACTAAAAGTTCTAGTTGGGATTATAACCTTTTTTAATGATAGTGTAACATTAACCATTGCGTGTCCATTGGAACCAATTATATTATTAACAGTGACATCGCGAACTGGTGCGTTAGTACATACAAGATCTATCAGAGTCTCAGTATACGAAGTGAAATGAGTCGGCTCACTGACAAGTTGACAGAGGTTCATGTAGTCAAGGAATTGAGTCAGTTTGACAGTACTACTATTACTTCCCGCAAGCATGTTAATGTTAAAATCTCCCAACAATACAATGAAATCATACTTTGAAAAATAATTAATGGAATCCGTTATGGCGTCTATAAAAACATCTATATTGATCCATTGTGGTCTGTACGCAGTCCCTATAGCAACACAATAACCATTGACACGAGTCGATAACCACATCTGCTCAATTAGCTCATTTGGCCTGGTCAAATATCTCACGTTGACGTCGCGTTTAATATAAAAAGCGAGTCCACCCCCCCGGCCGCCGCGCATATGTAGCGGGCGCGGGGTGGCTCTGAGTCGGTAGCCGGGCACGGCCGGCGCACGCGCCTCTTGTCCACTTTGAATCCATGATTCGTTAATCGCAACTATATCGGGGCTATAACGATTCATAGCAATAAGAAAATTATCATGTCCCGTATTGAGTGATCCTGCATTGTAAAGACCTAACTTAAATAACTTTGATTGCGATTTTATTATAACGTAAAAAACAAAATAAATTATTTCTAAACGAACACCGATGACTTAATAAACTGGAATGCAGGATAAGTGTGATGAAAATGTTTTGAGATTGACATGTCATATTGCGCTGCATTTTTTCTCGATATCGGTTAGCTGTTGTCGCTGCAACAACGCCCACACAATACCCATACAATACTAATAAACAAAACACATATATTAGTACATAATAATGATAAAAGAAGGTTGAAAATGTATCACGAATTCCATCATAACATTTAAACAAGTCATTTAACAAAGTATAAGTTACACTACATTGCCTTTTAATTATATTTTGTGAAACAACAAACATGACACATACAAAATATACATACAAAAATGATGAAAATGCATTGACTAAAATTTTGAGACAATTAAAAAATAACCAGTAGAAGATACAGCTAACAAGTAACATAACATAACAACAGTAGGTACTACATAAATTATATTGTTTAACACATGCTAATAGCTTTATCCAACAAATGTATATTAAAGTAATACCATATAAATAATAAAAAATACAGCTGCAGTTAATCATTTTTGATAAGAGGTCCACTAACAGCATCAGCCCCAAAAACCCGGCTCAAGTCCCTCTCCGTACGAATACGCTGACGCGGGGACTCAGCTCCCTGGTGCCGGCGCGCGTATATCCTACCGTCCCTTGTCCAGATGAACCGCCAGCCAAGTCTACTTCCGAGTTCACGAGCTTGCCAAAAAAGCCGCCGGTTGACTTTCGTTAGTCTCTCATTGACGTAGAATCGGCGGTGCGGAGCAGGTAACCCGGTGCCCTCGGTGGTGATGCCGCGACGAACGCGAGTCGCCGTCAGCACCTGATCCTTAAGAGCGCGTCTGCCGAGCTTCACGACTATAGGCCTCGGGCGCGGCTCCGGCACAGATTCTGAGGACACATATACCCTTCCCACCCGTGTGGCGCTGACTAAATCGTTCTCAGAAAGGTTGACACCCAACTTCACGGCCAGAGTGGTGACAATGTGTATTAAGTTTTCACCCTTCTCTTCAGGGATGCTAGTAATCTCTATATCATTACACAAGAGTTCCTGATCACGCTCATTGAGATCACACTTTAGTTGCTCAATTGTATCCAGCAAAGAACCAACATCGGTCGACGCACTACCATCAGCAAGACGACCTTCCAGGATACCCACACGGGCTTCTAGCTTTTCAATTTTTCCATCGGCTTCATCAATTCTAAGCGCTAAACCAGCCAAAGTGCCATTCAGTAATTCCATCTGGAGTTGTCAACCTCATCCTGGGTTTTTGTAAGTCCATTCTTAGTTTTATTATTTCACTTCTCTACTCTTCCACTTTATGACTAAGCATTGCCTTCGATAAATCTGGTAAGCTTTGTGCGCTGTCTGAAAGATAAAAGCTTGAAGAGATGTTTAAGGAATTGTTCTTACAGCTGCTATGACTGCTTACACCTTTAGGATTTTTGCATCTTTGCGTGACGTTTCTATCACAGGAATCCATTATTTCCATCAACGAACTAAAGTGTTTAAAAAAATATGTATATTGTAAAATAGTTGCTCGGTCACGCACTCTGCAGAACTTCAGTTTTATACTATTTTATTATACGTTTGTTTTGTTTATAGTGTTTCAAATTCAAATTTAAAATATTCACAAAAAGTCATATGTAAAGGTTAGATTCGAACCCGGTTTCAATATACCAACTCGTGTGCATAGCCAACTCGCCACCTTGACTTCTTACTTGGTCACTTAAAACAGTGCTTCTATTACAAATACGAAATGACAGATTCGTTATGAGTGTTTTGTATTTGTTTGAAAAATTTTTTCTTCAACCGTCACTTTAAATCACAAATTAAGTTTTTAAGTTTCTTAATTTATTCTTGTGTTATATTTCTGTTTTAATTTGCCTCAACTGTTTATCAATGGATATTAGATGTATTTAGTTATATATCAAAATAGCACATTTAATCAGTTTTAATGCTTTTGATAGTTCACTATAACATTCACAATAATGCAGTCTAATTTTTGTATTATATGTCTTGATAACACTCTCACACATGTATTGAACACTTTTTTCCACTTTTTTGATAAATCTAACGCGATACAGTTCAATATACTATTTTAAAAACAATTATATTACGGGAGCACAATGTTTACATGACAGCTCTTCCGTTCCGCTTCAAGAAAAAAAAAACTTCATATTCCTATTATACTAAATATATATATTAATCTACTTCCAACCTTTGAAAATTATTATTTTCAAAGCGGTAAGTTAAAAACTAAAACCAAAAACTTAAATTAACATACAGTCCTACTCCCCGTGGCATCGTACCAATGGCTATGGCTATGCTTGGTCTTTGAGCGAAAAAGAAACAGCTCTGATATCACTAGCAGCAATGCCTAGTCATGGATACGGTTCCTTTAGAAGCTTCACCGCACGTGGAACCCTCGGATTGATACTTAATTCAGCTACCTCTGATGCCGCCCCGGCTCTAAACAAGGTAGCCCTAAAGGGAGAGGCTGCCAAAGTGCTACGCAAGTATTATCCCATATAAGGGCTTTACCTATCTCCCATGGGACCAAAGTTATACCGACGGGTATCTTGCCATCGGCACTAAATATTCCACAAGCCTATAAAACCGAGGAAACATTTTTATAAAGACAAGAGCTCTTCGGATGACATCGCTCAAAGAAACGTGATAGGACAACCTGCCAGCACTTTTCTCGCGTGGAGCCCAAACTCGTCGACGTTGTCCACTGGTTCACTGATGATGTTGACAAATGATAACACTACACGGAACTACACGTCAAATTATAACAATTATAAATTAATCTTAAGTATAGAATAATAATAATAAATATAGCAATTTGAATTCTTAAGCAAAAAAAAAATATTACGGGATTAGGCGAAAATGAAATTTTACAGAAAGTATAAGAAATCCCGGTCAAACTTTTCAGAAATTCTGAGGGGAAACATTCGGAAACAGTACAAAGGCAACTTCATAAAAACGACGAAACTTCATTCTTTGTATAGTAATCATCTCCTATTCCCATTTATAACTTTTTTCATCATTGTTCACATCTGTTTGGATGCTCAGTGTGCCGTTATTCGATTAGCTGTATTTATTGTTTTGTGCAGATTACGTTTCTGTTAATAATTACATTACAATAAACAAACAAAAATACTTTCATGCTTTTATAACTAATTACATTACTGTTTCTTTGAAAGAAAATCGTACTTCTTATCCAAAATTATTGATTGGGTAAAAAATAATTTGTATTATTAATAGACAATTAGAGTACCTTTAACTGACTGTATTTAATGTTTTGTCCAGATTACGTTTCTGTTAATGGCATTAGACGAAACAAAAAAAATCAAAATTTTATTAAATATTTTGTGTATTTCATGACTAGATATTATAAATTAATATTTATACATAATAAACTATTTTGTTTTGGTTTGACTGCTTCCCCTAAGCTTGATTTCCGTTTCTGCCTACCCCTCTGATTGACAAGAGTTAAGAATTTGTGTTTGTATGTATCTTATAGGCAATTTTCGAAATTATATTTATTTTTTAAATATAATGTAATTTAACTTAAAATATAATAATATAAAGTAAAATTCCTTTACTATTTAATTTGGCATGGTACACAGGTACAACTATTCACGCTACTAAGGATTTGTAAATTTAAGGACTAAATCATTACGTAATTTTTAATTATTTTCTTGTAGTATAAACACTATATAACGAACTTTTTAAATAGATACACAATATTTTCAGAAAACAACAGTTTTACATTGGTAGAGCCACGCGACAGCTTTTGCTGTCGCACGGATGGGCCGGCTCGAACCGGGTGGTACCACGACCTCACAGAATACCAGCGTGAAGTAGAGATTTACCTCTGCGTTTCGCTTGGTGAGTGCAGGCGGCCGGAGGCCCTTTTTACTGGAAAGGAGGCATTCCATCTTAGTCCTCACGGGTGGCAACGCATCTGCATTTTGATTCGCAAACGAGGATAGATGTAAATGTATATGGGCCGCAGCAACCACTTACCATCAGGTGGACTGTGTGCTCGTTTGTCACCCTTATCCTATAAAAAACATCACAACTCATTATAAATAATATTTCGATATAAGACATCAGTCTACTGTGTAGAGCAATAATACGATAGTCTCCTAGTCTCTGATAATTAAAGGAGGCTATACAGAGTAGTGATAAAGGTACAACGTGTCTCATACTGTAATCACTTATGCACTTGCTTAATGTAGTGATTATAACAAATTTAAAGTTTCGAAGGTAACTATATTAGAAAAGTAAAGTCGATACTGAAATATAATAATAATAAAATATTAATTTTGTAATTAAGAAAAGTCGCTCCTTCGGAAAATATTGCACAGAAGAAAACTCAAAAGAGAAAAGTTTAAGACATCCAAGTTTATATAGAAAACTTCGAAGAGCCACTGCTACTTTTTGTTTAACTGGACATTTTATTACCGTCCTTTATTTTGGAGAAAAATGTTAATAATATGATATATAGATTTAAAAAAAATAAAAATATGATTAGGTTTTTCATTTTGAATATTATATAACAGTAAAGTGCATTTATGTACTTGAAAAACCTCTCATCACTTAATGATTAACATAAGGTTAATGTGTCATCATCGATACATACAATAATATAACTTTGAAAATCGGTGAAGAAAATGTATGCAAAAACTCGAGGATGGGTTTTATTGTAAATAATTTATATATTTGTAAGTAGACCGGGCTGTTAAATATTTTATAGAAATAGGTTCCCACACTTTAACGAATTCCCGTCTTAAACATTGTCGGCGATTGGTCGAACAGGGCTGCAAGTGTCTTGCGACGTGAGTTGAAAGTAGATCTAAGAAAAATGTTTATCGAAGTGAGGATACGTTAGATTTTATCTATTTTCGTAGAGCGCGTAGGCATGAGCTTTTACTGCTAACGGCTTAAATACTTACTTCTTATATAGGTAATCTTAATATACACTTTGAAAATTCTCTTTTGAATCCGACAAGTCGTCATTAGTTAGTTCTTAGCTATTGTTACTTTCTCCAAAATTTTAGCATATTTTTATATCGTCTAAATATAAACTGGCTTTTACCATTTAAAGTGGAATAAAAACATAGGTTAACTGCTCCTTGAGAGTAGAGTTAAGAGGAAATGCTACATATCCATACACTCTTACAATAGTATAAAAAGCAATTATTTGAGCATTCTCCTCTTAAAATCTTTTATAAGTAGTTCTTTCTTCCAAAATCTTAATATTGTTATAATGAGTCAGTGTAGTTTAGTAGGTCGAAGCAGTTACTATAAAATGTGAGATTAGTTTCGCCCCGTGGATGATGTCAGAGAAAAACAAAACAGGAAATGGGCAGCGGCGTCTTCCTAATAACAAAAAAATAAAAAAATTGCGGTTGCCAATCTGCCAGCCAAGTGTAACAAGTATGGCAAATATCGTCTTAATATATGGAGGAAGCCTTCGTTCTTCAGTGGATTTATGAAAGGCTGTAACAGTATCCATGCTGAAAGGCGAAGTGAAGTCTGTTTTTTTGTCTGGCACACTTGGCGTTGCGAGCTTCTTTAAGATATTTAACAATCTGCTATGCAAAAGGGAAAATTTCTGTATAAAGTGATGACCTGATAAAACACGCTAAATCATGTTTCATCAGGTCGTCATGAATGCAGTTTTACGTGGTTTGTTGCAGTCTTTATGGGAGGTTTATGTTCAGCGATGAACTGATAACTTCTGCCTCTCTTCTACTTCACAACTACACTTTTCTAGGGGAACGTATCGAGAAAGGTAACAACTGCTACTGTTTCCTACCAAGGCGCTTCCATTGTGGGCTCGCTAGACTGAATTCGAGGCGGAAAAGATGAACTTAACACATTGTGAATTTTTAGCAAATATTTATTTAACCTTATTAAGATAAAGGAGCAACAGCTTTTTAAACAACAAATAGTAATGTAAATATTACACCAATACGTAATATTATATCCTTTGTTATAAGAATATATTTATATGATATTACGCATAGACTTAATATATCATAAGTTTATAAATATTATTATAGAAAAATTAATTAGTCATTAGCACTTAATTTCTAAGTAAAAGAGACCAGTCTTCCAATAAAACATATTTAAAGAGATCGGCAACAAGAACTTGCTAGGGTATTATGTTAGCAAGCAAACACTTGTCCATGATTTATTGAATGTTCTGCCTTTGTGTCGCGCATCCCTCGTGCGAGCTAAATATCAATGACAGTAAGAAAGATTTATTATGCTTCGCAAGAAACAGAGAGGGGAAAGTTTTGCTGCAGTTGGCTAACCGATAGCTTGGAACCGAGAGCCGCTTTTTAACAGTCTTTAATCTGTAAAACTTCAGTGCAAAAATATTATTTATTTATAATATTTTGACATAAGTTGAACTGCTAAAAAAATCAAAACATTACATATATAAAGAAAAATACGGTTTTGTTTTATAAAAATAGGAATATAATATTTTATATTTATAAAAAATACTTAAGTTAAAAAGAAGGAAAGAAAGAAATAAATGCGTTTATTCTAGTTTAAGCATGCAGCGTATTATGTAAGAAAGTAATTTTAGTTTTAGTTGTTGCTGTATTGGGTGCTTGGTCGTGGAGGGTAGCGGGATCCGAAGCACGGTGTTCCGCTGGCCGACCGCAGGTAGTTGGGGGCCCAATTAGTGAATTAACTACTCACGAAAGGCTGCCCCGCCAACTGGCGAAAAATCCCAGGGTGGCCCCATCGTGCCGGTTAGCGACCGGGCGAGAGGACCTGATGGCGATCTCAGGGGGGGTTCGGGCGTCCCCGCAGTCTCCAAATCAAGCACTCATGATCACAGTAACTCTGTAAGTATCGTTTGGTTGCTATTGAAACGCCTCGCTCAACTGCCATTCTCCAACCTTATTCACTCGCAACACTTAATATGTTCATAAAAAAGAAAAGTAGTGTTAAACAGCGGTTGCACGTCTTCTCACTAAAAGTGCACTTCACTAATATTCGAGGATTGCACTCTAATCTCAGTGCAGTCCATCACCATCTTGAGACAGAAAAGCCGCACCTACTTTTCTTGACAGAGGCGCAAATTGGATGTCCATTGAGTGCGGTGTACCTTGACTATCCTGGATTCTCCCTGGAGCACAAATTCCATCCACGTGCCGGAGTATGTGTGTACGTCCGCAATGACATCTGCTTCCAGCGTCTCTGTCACCTTGAAGACTCCACTTTTTCGACAATCTGGGTGATGGTAGATACAGGTATTGATAAAATCCTTTATACCTGTGTCTATCGATCGCACAGCAGTAACCAGGAGACAACACGATTATTTGATCACCTTAGTGAGGCTGCTGACGTGGCCCTGAATCGGTTTCCTACTGCACAGTTGGTCTTTCTGAGGGACTTTAATGCTTGTCATCAAGACTGGCTGTTCCCATACCAAAAGACTGACCATGCTGGAAGAGGATCGTGGAATTTTGCTTTGACGCTAGGTCTTTCTCAGATGGTAAAGGTGGTGACTAGGATACCCGATGTAGAAGGTCACACCGCAAATTGCTTGGACCTTCTGCTGACTACCGAACCAGACAGATATGAAGTACAGGCTACTTATCCTTTGGGTACATCTGACCACTGTCTGGTGAAATTTGTATCGTCATATTCTCCACCTGATTACGAGTCCCAAGGTGTTTGACGATTATGGCGGTATAAGTCAGCTGATTGGGATGAGATGCGACACTTTTTTGCATCTTATCCATGGCGGGAGGTTTCTTTCTCTTCTGCGGATCCGTCGAGCTGTGCGGTTGCGATAACAGATGTGTTGCGTCAAGCTATGGAGTACTTTATCCCCTTCTCTGACGCTCCCTCTGGTAGCAAAGCTCGCCCATGGCTTAACGCTGAATGCGCCCAAGCTGAAAAGCCCAAGCATTTAGCTTACCTATCCTGGGTTGACGCTCGAAACCTCAAAGCTCCGGATATTATCTCCAAGAAGAGAACTTTCAACCAGCCCGCCAAGTCCTACAAAAAAGCATTACGGAAAGCTAGTCTCGATCGCATTAAACATATTGGCGCAAAACTCCCTGCCAGACCATTCGGCACTAGAGCTTTCTGGCCTCTCGCCAAAGCGGTCGAGACAAACTTCTGTCGGCCTACACTGCCTCCGTTGGTAAAACCGGATGGCTCACTGGCTCATACGGCTAAGGAGAAAGCGGACTTGTTCGCGTCTCTCTTTGCCTACAATTCACGTCTGGACAGTGGCAACAACGTTCCACCAAAACCTCACTGCGGGACCTCTATGTCGGAGATTCGTATAACGAATAAGGAGGTTCTTAAAACCTTGCGGTGTCCAGACGTGAATAAAGCTAGTGAACCAGATGGTATACCAGCTACAGTCCTAAAGGCTTGTGCACCTAAGTGGTCTTCTGTGTTGACACGCTTGTTCCGCCTCTCATTTAGTACTGGAATAGTGCCAAAAGCCTGGAAGCTGGCAAACGTGCAGCCTGTTCCAAAAAAAGGCAGCCGCGCCGACTCTGTCAATTATCGTCCAATCTCAATTACCTCCATACTCTGCAAGATTATGGAGCGTATATTGAATGCCCGCTTAATGGCATACCAAGAACAGAATGACCTCCTTAGTGACCGGCAATATGGGTTTCGCCGAAATCGGTCAGATGGGGACCTTCTAGCGTATGCCGCATACGTATGGGGCGAGGCACTCGAGAACAGTGGGGAAGCACTTGCTGTTTCTCTTGATGTCTCGAAGGCCTTTGACAGAGTTTGGCACACTAGCCTTTTGGGTAAGCTTCCAGCGTACGGCTTATCCCCTGGTTTGATTGAATGGGTAAAAGACTTTCTGAGTGAATGGTCTCTCCGGGTCGTCATCGATGGCTGCTCATTCGATCCTATGGCGACAAACGCCGGTGTTCTTCAGGGGTCCGTTCTCTCCTCAACTCTCTTCCTGCTTCATATTAATGATCTGCTTATGCCCGGTATCTATGGGTATGCAGACGATAGCACAATTGTTGAGAGATACCAACCAAGTCCTCGTGCCAGTCGGGATCAAATCCAGTCCGAAAGAGAAGCTATGGTAGAGCGTGTGAATCTCACATTACAGGCAGTCTCCGATTGGGGCGATGCCAATTTTGTGAAGTTCAACGCCTCCAAAACACAAGCGTGTCTTTTCACTGCAAAAAGGAGCCAGTTCACCTTGGCTCCTTCTTTCCGAAATGTATCACTGAAATATACCGACCGCCTTCAGTTGTTAGGATTTGAAATATCCTCAAATTTGAACTTCGGGCGGTTCATTGAGTCCAAGGCCAAAGCAATTGCAAGGAAGCTGGGAGTCCTTGCAAAGGTGCGGCGATACTTCACGCCGGGACAGCTTCTTACTTTATATAAACCGCAAGTCCGGTCGTGCATGGAGTATTGCTGCCATATATGTGCTGGTGCTGCAAAATGCCACCTAGCAGCTCAAGACTCAATGGAAAAGCGTGCAAAGAGGCTTATTGGTGATCCGAATTTGGTTAAAACCAATCTTACCAGCCTCGAACACAGACGTAAAGTAGCCAGCCTTTCGGTTTTTTACAGGATGCATTTCGGAGAGTGTGCGCAGGAATTACATAATTTAATTACACCCTCTCCCCTCCACCATCGGACAACCAGACGTTCGACCAGTCTCCACCCTTTCGTTGTTGACTTACCACACAAAGGCGAACCAAATGGTTCGCCACGTCGTTCATCATGCGTACAGCAAAGGAGTGGAATAAGTTGCCAGCATCTGTCTTTCCATCCGATTACAGTGTGGGTGTCTTCAAGGCAAGAGTGAATAGGCTTTTGTTAAGTCAGTGCGTTTCACCATCTTAGGCTACATCACCACTTACCATCAGGTCGGATCGTAGATAAGCGCTGGCTTAGTAAAATATAAAAAAAGAAATATGTGCAAAAGAGTAAATAAAATTAAATATGTGCCAAAATTATAAATTTAAGAAAATACACTTAAAAAAACCCTGTGCTGTAGCATCAAACTGTGAAAAAGACCGGTCTCAGTAATAGCACTGTTTGATAAAATAAGGTCACGAATAAATAAAAAAATACAAAAATTATCACTTTGTTCCACTATTGTATTTCTTGAAGACAGGTTGAGGACTTATTTCCCGTCTAACAGCCATGCTATGAAGAGGGTGGTCAAATAGTTTTTTGGTTCTTCTGCGATGAGTCTTGCAAAACTCAGACAGTTTCCAGGCGCTTGTCAATTATATAGTCTACTGCATTTCAATTTTCTAGGCTCTGATATCGAAAAAACCTGAAAGATTTAAGTACTTTTGATTAGGGCATGTACAGAACGGAACGTTGATTTTACTAGAAGTGACCTCTCCAACTTAATAATAAGATTCAGTGTACCTCTTATCATTTGGTGTTTGCTACCAGTTTTACCATTGCAATCACTGAAACATAATAGAACAGTTACCTGGACGTCATGATAATGTCAATCTCATTTTTGTCTATTTTTCGTGGACCTGCTGTTTAAAGAAAGTGTTAAACTTATAGTATTCCTTCTTCTCCATAAAGTCGGTTAGCTGTTTGGGCTATGGGCTCTGTTGCTCTATTCTAAATTTTTCTACATCCAGCTTGCCATATTCTCTTATGCCTAGTTATGCGTTGAGCTCTTCCATTAACACCGTATTCTGCCACCGCCTCCACCTCATGGGGATTTGCCAATGGTGCGTATGACCTTGAAGGAATATCGTTTAGAGATTTTGAGTATAACGTACGCAATGTGTCACGTCACCCTCCCGATATTTCAACGAGAGTCTTGTCAACGATAAATCTAATACATCCGTGAGACAGATGGTCACCCTCTTGATAATAGAACAAGTTGCCGGATTCAAGGATTACCGTGTCCTTTCATTTATTTCGGACCTCAGATAATCCTACAATATCGGAGCGCAACTTGGATATATCTTTTTTCGAGCTCCCGTAACATTTCGTCAATCATCAGTCTGTGTGCGTTAATTATTGTAAGGTCAAGTTGTTGAAGGTGGAAAACCTTTAGCAGAGTTTCTTAGTACCCCCTTCCCTGTCGTTACCATCCATATCTCCATCGTTACGGGTATGGTTAATTAAATATAAAAAAAGAATATATCTGTATTTATCGTGTATAATCGTGCTCGTTTTATTTTCCAAAGGGCAATTCGATCCATATTCTTACTGCAAGTTAGTGTAATTTATATACAACTCTTCCACACTTGACAGAATTTTCCATAAGCGTCATGCCACAATCGCTCGGCAGGCGATTGACGATCGCAGTATCAGAATTTTTTGTATATAGACCCTGCTCTCTGCTATTACTATAGATAATATATTTTAGCTCCTTTATATTTGCAGCATAAATGCCAACTAAAAAACTTGTAATTTTGGTTGTTACCAAACGAATATTGTTTTAATTCAACTTTAATAAATTGTCTTACGACAACGTCTTGAGACGTAGAAGAAAGTAGTATTTTTTGCTTTCTTGCTAGATTTTGTTAAACATATTACTCTGCTAAGTGACCTAAAAAAGCTTACAATAGGTACAACAATGGAGTATAGGCATTTTTCCAGTGAGTTTACTTTTACGATAACTGCCCACGACCTTTTGGCAGCGTGGTGCTGCTTTCTTTCAATGAAGGATACCGATTTCAGTTTCTAAAATAATTCTTAACTTTGTGTGTGAGTAGAAACTACAAACTCTGCAGCCAAAAATATGGTTTATAGAGATGTATTTGGGTATATATTATGTAATATAAATTATACGTAATTTTACAATTTTACATTTCGAATAATATTGATTCTAATATGTACGATATTTATATCATTAAATAATCAATATTTAAATTTAATTCATACATTCTAGTATTAAAATTAGCTTTTTTTGGTAAAATAAACCTCTGATAAAATCAATAGTCGTTATCAATACCGCAGCCATATTCGTAAAGAAACAGACTATCACTTGGTAAAGAATAAAATGCGATCAAATTAAATTTACGCCAGTAGAAAGTCTCAAAGGGCTTAACTATAGCGGTAATATCTCAAGCCATCTATGTAAAGGTCAGCCATCTTAGACTTTTTTGTTTAGAGTTAGAGTTTTTATAATATATTATTCATACGTTTTATCAAACAACTAAACAATAAACGACCCCACAGTCCAACTGATAGTAAACGGATGTTGAGCCCGATAAATATTTATTCCGTCTAAAAGGAATCAAAATGCAAAAGCCTTGTCACAAATGAAAGCTAGTATAAAATACCTGTTCAATTACGCCCTACTCTCCACATGTTAAAGATATCCTTATCATAGATAGCTCGTTATTTTGGGTTCCTCATATGACGAACCTTTTGACATATATAAGGTTACAAAAATACGCTCAAATATTTTTTTTTATAGGATAAGGGTGACAAACGAGCACACAGTCCACATGATGGTAAGTGGCCGCTGCGGCCCATAGACATCTACATCTATCCTCTATTACAAATCAAAATGTAGATGCGTTGTCACCCGTGAGGACTAAGATGGAATGCCTCATTTCCAGTAAAAAGGGCCTCCGGCCACCTGCACTCACCAAGCGAAACGCAGAGGTAAACCTCTACTTCTCGCTGGTTTTCTGTGAGGTCGTGGTACCACCCCGGTTCGAGCCGGCCCATCCGTGCGACAGCAAAAGCTGCCGGTTTATAGCGGTTTAAAAATTTTCTGCTCTCATGTTCAAAGTTATTGCTGTTGCAGTCATTGGGACTTTCCCTCATCGACTGTTCTGATGTATGTTACTCTGATGTCAATTATAAAATATATAAACTAATTAGAACCATTTCTAAACAAATGCATCAGGTTTATTTTTGATCTCAGAAAATTTGACAATATTTCTTACTTCTGTAGTCGACTAAAGTAGTTGCCTATTCAACAACGTAGATTTTCTTGGATATTACGCACCCTTTATTCCATTTATTCGATCCACGCACTCCCATGTACCTTAAAACTAAATTTTCAATTTTTCGTGACGTTCACGATTAACACATTCGTTGTGATTAAGTCTTGATTATTGACTTCCTGAATGTCTTACCAAGTCATCACTCCATCTAGTCGGAGATGCCCTACACTTCGCCTGGTGGTACGAAGCTGCCACTCGAGAATCATTTTTCCCCATTGTCGGTCAGTTGTCGGTTCTTCGAGCTTTATGGCCTTCCCATTGCTACTTCAGGTTACTAATGCGCTGGAATATTTTGGTCACTCTATTTCTACTGCGGATATCCTCGTTTATAAGTCTATCACGCAGAGAAACTCCGAGCATAGCCCTCTCCATAGCTCGCTGAGTGATCTTCGTCATACGGCCATCAGTGAAGGACCACGTCTCAGATCCATTAATTACTGGCAACACACAGTGGTTGTAAAGTCTTGTTTTAAGATGTGTCGTAATCTCCCGAACGCTGCCCAGCCGAGCTGAAACCGCTGATTGAGCTTTCAGTCGAATTTGGAATAACCTACTCGGTCTATTTGTCCCAGGTAAACATAGCCGTCAACAACTTCGAGCTTAGTGCTCCCAACAACTACCGTCATAGGTGTGACATGACTTTTGTTTTGTCCATGTTCATCTAAAGACCTATCCGTTGGGAGGAACTATTAAGGTCATTGAGCATAGTGCTTAGGTCCCCAAGTAATTTTACCATAAAGACTATATCGTCGGCAAATCGAAGGTGAGTAGTGTACTCGCCATTGACGTTAATACCGTATCCTTTCAAGTCCAGTAGCTTGAAAACGTCTTCCAATGCAACGATGATTAGTTTCGGGGATATTACGTTACCCTGTCTTACACCTCTCTGCAGTTGGATAGGTTTCGTACTCTGGTCTGTACTCTGATTGCCATCGTATTCCTACTATAAACATAAACACTGCAGTACTTCTATATACCGACAGTCTACTTGGCACCGCTGAAAGGACCACAGCACCGCCCAAATTTCGACGGAATCAAAGGCTTTCTCATACTCCACACACACAACACAAAAAAGCCGATTGTACTCTTTGGTCTTCTGTACAATGTGCTGAAGGGTATGTATGTGGTCTATGGTTCTAAAGCCTTTACGGAAACTGGCTTGTCCGGGAGGCTGGAAGATTTATAATGACTCTCAAAAACAGCACGTGGATGCAGCTCAGTATATATATGTATGTTTTTGTATGTTTATATTTATATATGTGTGCAATGGTTTATGAATGTATAATTGTATAAATAATATATATTTAAATAGTTATTTTGTTAATCCTGAATATTTTTTCTTTCAAATCATAATATAGCATCTCCAAATTAGTGTTTTCTGCTGACTTATTGGTTGATATAGATGATATTATATGAGAAGGCGGTGCTCGCAGGTTGAGTCAACACATAATACTGTAGCTTTATTAGAGCTGCTGGATGGCGAAGTGGCTATTTCTACTGCGTACAAATAAATTCATGTCCATGTTAATTCATTTCCGGTTTTTACAGTGCGTAAAAATGGTGTCAAAACAAAAATAGGCGTGTGAACCAGTTACTTTTCGCTTATCATCTTAATAGTTTGCCAAATTCTCTCCTCGGACGTTTCCTTTCGTAGAAACCTTCCGATAGGTCGGTAAGTGCAATATCAAAAAAAAGATCGTTCTTGCTCAATCCGAATATAAAATAGCAAATAGAATAAAGAGTCATGATTTTTTATTTGAATATTAAGCAAACCTTCTTGTAATATTTTCTGTTTTTTTTTTATTAATATTTCTCAATAAACATATTTAGTGGAGGTGTAAAAATATTCACTACCCCATATACCGTGGGTGTCGTTAGAGGTGACAGGGGGAAACAAATCGAGTGATGGGTAGCAGCGTCTTCCTAATAACGACTAAAAATAAAAATAAATCTGCGGTTGTCAACCCGCTTGCCAAGCGTGGCAACTATGGCAAATATTCCCATATGATGCAATCTGTGGGGGAGGTCTATGTTCAGCAATAGACTTTAATAAGCTGAAACGTTACATTATAAGCATGTGCGAATTAAAGTGAATTATTTTCATTGATAGTTATATAAATTTTAAAGATAGATATTAAATTGAATAAAACTACTTTTACGGATTTTATCGCATTAAATAACTTATTTTGCTTATTTTTATTAATTCCCGACGTTTTGAGCGCTTTCCAGCAGCCATGGTCACAGGGGACTGAGGTGATTGACGTCCCGATGTCAAAGTTAATCCCGTGTACCTTCAGCTTTTTTAATTATTAATTTTGGTTCGATCTACGAAGAATGAACTTACTGTATCTTGAAGTTTTGCATTGGTATGCTTGGGCTTAGTTTTAAATTTATTAATTACAGGATCCCAGGCAGTTGGTAGTACCCTGCCTCCCGCTCTATTGAAATTAGAATGTTTTTTTTTTTAATTTTAATAGCCTTACGTATCCTTGGCAGGAATCGATGTTCTTTCGCGAGAATTTGTGGTTTATCAAATCTAATGTAATGGCGGGGGCCGTCTAGGATATGATCACAAACTGCAGACTTCCCGGAACGTTGGTGCTTCACGTCAGCTAGGTGTTCTTTTACGCGGGTTTTATGGTAGTACAGCAGGCACACGCTCGACTGTGGCCGGCTTCACTCGGTCACTGTGACGCAGGCGCGGGACACGAAGCTTATTGTGGTGCAGAACCTGCTTGACGTGCTGAAGCTCGGCGGCCAGGTGTTTGTTGTCACAGATCCCTCGTGCTCTCTGTAACAAAGATTTGCCCACGGTAGCTAACTGTGAAGGATGATGGTGAGATTCACCGTTTAAATATCGGTTTGTAAAATAATAATTTATATAAATATATTATATATAAAATAATAATTAAACGCGATAAAATCCGTAAAAGTAGTTTTATTCAATGTGTAGTGTTCGCGTAAATATAAGAATCATTATAAATATATAAATCAGTAATTGTATTGATTATTATAGGTTATATAGGTATTGATTATAAAATCCAAATTTTGAAGACAAAAAATTTTAAATGTGGCATAGAATTAATACTTTAATTGATTATTTTAAAAGAAACCATGACCACTACTAAGTTACGAATATACTTCCGCCTAGTTTTACTAGGGTTATGAAGCAAAAAAAAAAGTCTGCCACGCCGCTCCTGCGAGGGTTTTATTACAATTACTATTTTATTTTTTGTCAGCTAGTTTCGCATGTTAAATTTCAATCCTAACCTGTTTTTATAATTTACTCAATTTAACACAATCATTGACAATCGCAACTTACATGTTCTCTAACCAACGTACTTCTATTATACCTTCAACTTTAAAATTCATAAGTAAGGATAACAGAGTAAAAAATACAAAAAAACAACAGCAAAATAATATAAAATAAAAGGACAATATATAAACGCATAAGCTAAATAAATAAAGGATGAAACATTGTAATTTGTGTATATTTTTATTTAGGTATATAACATTACACTTCTACATCTATCTCTCTTGTTGTGGTAAAGTACTTTTTTTAATATTTATCTATTACAATAATAATCTATATTCCAGGATTTTTCATTCGATACCTCGGTGTTAGAATATCTACTACTCATATCGATTTTTGTCCCGTGGGTGTCATGGGAGGCAAAAGAAGGGAACAAGCCAGTCGATCAGGAGAAGGGCGCCGGCGTTATAATAACAATCAGAAAATAAAAACTGCGGTTGTCAATCTGTGATCAGCATATAGACTTTGATAGGATGTTATAAATGAGTGATTGAAATGTGCTTATACTCGGAACAATATCATTACATCTTGATAGTTGGCAATTGGCTTGGCAATTTTTGAAATTTTCTTTTTGGAAACAATTCAGTCACACACAGTTTACAGTTCGTAGTAAGTAGGCGTAATATTATAAACGACCTTTAAAATATTAATGCCAAAATTATTTTAGTCGACCTAAATATATGAGTTTAAGTAATTTGTTTTTGTTAAAAACTGGCCAAGTGCGTATCGGGTTACGCACGATGTAGAGGTAGGGTCGTCAGGCATACGTGAAAACTTCAAAGCAAGACTGTACGATCGGTGCGTGTTATCGCCGTGTTAACCAAAAGTTTAACAGTGAAAGAGCCACGCTGCAGCTTCTGCTGTAGCATGGATAGGCCGGCTCGAACCAGGGCAGTACCACGACTTCACAGAATAACAACGTAAAGTAGAAGCTTTGCTTCTGCGTTTCGCTTGGTTAGTGTCATGTGCCCGGAGCCCCCCCCCCCCATAAGATGGTAGCGGAATTAAAAAATAAAGAACTAGCCCAGGAGGGTGCCAGCGCCCTTGGTAATGGAGAATCCCTCACTGAGCATCCACGGTAAAGCTACCCTCTTCTTACTGAGAGTGTGTGCTCTGGCTGCCCCGTGTTTCTTGGGGGGGAGGAGGGGGAGGAGGCAAAATCCCGCTCTTTACTATCACTGCATGGGGCAAACAGAGTGACAAAACCATGGCGACCCCTACCACGATACCCGTGAACTTCTGCAATATCAGGGGACTTCACTCGAACATTAACGCCGTCCTCTAGAGATGGCGAAGCCGGCCTTGCTCTTTTCGACTCTCCTTTTTGTCCTCTCCGGATGATACTTCGTACCTGTCCTACACGGGGTACAAATTAGAATACTTCTTTGTGCCCCAGGCTGAAGTTTGCGTATACATCAGAAAAGATATCTGTTCTCGACGTCTCGGCAGTCTTGAAGGTACGGATCTGTCTATTCTTTGGCTGCGCGTAGACAGCGACGACCATCCGCGCGTCTACGGGTGCCTGTATAGGTCCCATTGCGATAAGACTGTCTCATCAACCACGTCCATATGGCTAAAGATTTTTTGCTACAACAGATCGTGATACTTGGCGATTTTAGCGCCCACCACGCCAAATGGTTCGGTTCACGTTTAACTGATCATGCGAGGAGATCTGTTTATAACTTTAACTTGGCATATGGTGTGACACAACTTGTTACTTCGCCTACGCAGATTTCTGATAAGGAGGATCATACACCTTCCCTGTTGGAACTACTGCTGACCTCTCATCCGGACGGATATCAGGTTTCCGTCGATACCCCTCTCGACTTAGTGTGGTGCCACTAACTTTCCCCTCCCGGTTGCGTTCTGCAGGCTGCCGCCGTTTTTGGCATTACAGATCGGCGAATTGGGACGGAATGCAGTCTTTCTTTGCATCTTACCTATGGTGGCGGGTTTGTTCTTTGCCGGATAATCCCAGTACTGTTGCTGACTCTGTCACTAATATGCTGCTACAGAGAATTAAAATATTTATTACATCATCTGTGGTACCAATTCGGAGGCAGATCTCGGCCTTGGTTTGGTCGCTCCTGTAAGACTGCATTACACAGTAAGCAGGAGTGTTATCGGGCCTGGGCTGAGCCTTCGGTGGCTCGCGATGTAAACACCACCATATTTAAAAAGAAGTATAACTTCGCCTCCAGGTGCTTCAAGTTATTTGTAATTGCCAAGGCAAAGTTTAAAAACATTTGTTTAATTGGCAAAAAATTAGTTTACCTTCCTTCGGGAACCCGTGCATTCTGGTCTCTCGCCAAGGCTGTTCAAGGGAATTTCTGTAAGCCATCACTACCATCTCTGCACAGGGAGGACGACTCACTGGTCCACGCCGCAAAAGAGAAAGCCGAATTTTTAGGCTCCCTTTTACCGTCCAACTCGTCTCTCGATGACGGGGGGAACACACCACCGACCAACCCGTAGTATGAGTAATTTATGCCTGATGTGCGATTTACACAGTGCTCAGTACGGAAAGCAATTTTCTCCCTGGACATATACAAGTCGAGTGGGTCTTACGGAATCCCGCCAATTATGCAGAGGACGTGCACTCCATTGTTGACACCGGTTCAGAGGCGTTTTTTTTCGGTACTGCTACTCTCTAGGCATTGTACCGAACTAACGAAAGACAGCTTTCGTGCACCCGTTCCCTAAAAAAAGGTAACTGCTTAGATCCATATAACTACAAGTCTATCGCCATCACCTCCTTTTTCTCGAAAATAATGGAGTTCATTATTAACTGCCAACTCATGTGGTACATTGAGAAGCAGCAGTTGATTAGTGACAGCCAGTTCGGTTTCCGTCAAGGTCGCTCAGCTGATGATCTTCTTCTTTACCTAACACATATATGGGCGCAGGCGATCAAGTCCAAGGGGGAAGCATTGCCCGTTAGTTTGGACATAGCAAAGGCCTTCGATTGGGTCTGACATAAAGCGCTTCTTTCGAAGCTTACTTACTATGGACTTCCCGAGAAATTTTGCAATTGGATCACCAGTTTTCTGGCTGATTGGAGCATCAAGGTCGTTGTAGGCAGTACATGCTCCGTTTACAAGAGATTTAACGGTGGTGTTCCACAAGGCTGCGTGCTATCACCAACGCTGTTTCTTCTGCATATCAATGACGTATGTTGTGGAGCGGGAACATTCATTGATATGCGGATGACAGCACTGATGATGCTCTATACAACGATATAGCCAAAATTTCTCTGGTAAATGTCGCCGAGAACCGGAAGAAAATTGTGCCTGAAGTCGAGTCTTTGCTGAACAAAGTCTCGGATTAGGGGCAACTAAATCTAGTCCAGCGTTTACCACTTAAAAGAACACCTTTGTCGTATCTCCTCAATTTTAAGGCACTCCCCGTGTTACCTCAGCCAGTATCGGAATTCTTGGCATCGAAATATCGAGAGATGTGTAGTTTCGTGGATACTTGGAAGAGAAGGCTAAATTGGCTTCTAAAAAGCTTGGCGTGCTCAGCAGAGTGGGACGTAATTCATGCCGGCACACTGTCTGCGACTTTACAAGGTGCAGGTTCGGCCTCTCCTTGACCGCATCTAGCGCAGAGCAGTTCGAATCGTCGACAACAGAGTTCTTTCCGACCGGCTCGATTCACTGGTGCTGCGAAGAGATGTTGCATCTCTGTGTATATTTTATCGCATCTACTACGGAGAGTGCTCTGAGAAATTGTCCGGATTAATTCAAAACGCTCAATTTCACCATCGTACATCGCGACAATACTCGCGATACCATCCATGCCATCTGGATGATTGGCGGCCCACCACTGTGCGATTTAGAAGATGTTTTCTTCCTCGCAAAACTTTCTTGTGGAATCGATTACCACCAGCAATTTTTCCGAACCGATACTACTAAGGGACCTTTAAAAAAAGAGCCTACTCCTTTTTAAAAATCCAGCAACGCATCTACAATTCCCCCGGTGTTGTAGTTGTTCATGGGCGGCGGTAGTCACCATCAGGTGAAATAGTCATAAAGGAAAAAGTGAAGCTATAGTGGTAATGCAAAAGTCGTTTAGTTCAAAAAAAAAACTTATATCTTACAGTTTACAATAATATAAAAAAATTATTTTAAACTTTCCATATATAATTACCCAAAACTATTTGGGTAATTTTATATGGAATTTTAACAAAATTAGTACTCGTACAAATCCAAGTGCATTTATATAAGTTGGTCAACTCTCCACTTAGCAGTTATGGTTTTACTTTAAACTTCATTGTATATACCACTAACGTACATACTTTTTATATTTCTAGAAACAGGGGTTACATAGGCAGAGGGAGGACAACGACTCTAATTAAAACACTTATTTGAAGCTAAATATTTTGCAAATGAACCCTGAATCAAAAAATGTCGTTTCATATTCGCAATATTTTTGAAATACCTATACAACGTCATCCCACACGATGAAATAGACAGCTAAAAAAATATCCTCCTATTGCCTATATGGGTAGTAACCAAAATAAAAATGTTTTTCAAGATTTTATCTCGTCAGTTTTTTAGACGTGATTAATATCTATACCTATGCCAAATCACACATTTGTAACACCTAGGTTCTCTGAGTAAAACGAGATGAGAAAGACAACTGGACGGACGGACCGACGAACGGACGGACGGACGGACATGGCGAAACTATAGTTCCTTGTTGTTTAACTATGGAACCCTAAAAAGGGCACTAATGCAGTATTTTTTTAATCTCTCGACTCGATTTCGATCTACCCCATGATTTTTTTTATGGAATAGGGGGCAAACGAGCATGCGGCTCACCTGATGGTAAGTGACTACCGCCGCCCATGAACAACCGCAACACCAGGGGAATTGCAGATGCGTTGCCGGCCTTTTAGAAAGGTGTAAGCTCTTTTCTTGAAGGTTCCTAAGTCGCATCGGTCCGGAAAATTCGCTGGTGGTAATTGATTACACAAGGAAGTCGTGCGAAGGAGAAAACTTCTTCTAAATCGCACAGTGGTGGACCGCCAATCATCCAGATGGTATGGATGGTAACGCGAGTTTTGACGCGATGTGCGATGGTGAAATTGAGCGGCTGGAATTAGTCCGAACAATTCCTCAGAGCACACCCCGTGATAGATGCGATAAAATACGCAAAGAGATGCAACATCTCTACGCAGTGCCAGTGTATCGAGCCGATCAGAAAGAACTCGGTCGTCGACGATTCGAACCACTCTGCGCTGGATGCGGTCAAGTGGAAGGAGCTGGCACTGTGGTGCCCCGGCCCAGAGATGAGAACAGTATTCCATGCGGGGCCGAACTTGCGCTTTGTAAAGTTGCAAGCGATGTGCCGGCATGAAATACTGTCTCGCTCTGCTGAGCACGCCAAGCTTTTTAGAGGCCAATTTGGCCTTCCCTTCCAAGTGACCACGAAACTGCACACTATTCGATATGTCGACGCCAAGGATTCCGATGCTGGCTGAGGCAGCAAGGGGAGTGCCTTGAAACTGAGGAGATACGACAAAGGGGTTCTTTTTAGCGGTAAACGCGCAAACTTGTGTCTTCTGGGGATTGAACTGGACTAGATTTAGTCGGCCCCAATCCGAGACTTTGTTAAGCAAAGACTCGACTTCAGACACAAGTTTGTTCCGGTACTCGGCGACGTTTTCGCGAGAAATATTGGCACGGCCGTTATATAAGGCATCACCAGTGCTGTCGTCTGCATAGCAATGAATGCTACCAGTTAGCAACATATCATTGATATGCAGGAGAAACAGCGTTGGTGATAGCACGCAGCCTTGTGGAACACCAGCGTTGATAGGCTTGAGATCAGAGCATGCACCGTCTACTACGACCTTGATGCTCCGATCAGCAAGGAAACTGGTGATCCATTTGCACAATTTCTCGGGAAGCCCATAGGCAGGAAGCTTCGAAAGAAGCGCTTTGTGCCAGACCCGATCAAAGGCCTTCGCTACGTCCAAACTAACGGCTAATGCCTCCCCCTTGGGCTCTACTGCCTCCGCCCATCTATGAGTTAAGTAGACTAGAAGATCACCAGCTGATCGACCCCGACGAAAACCGTACTGGCGGTCACTAATTAGCTGGTGATCCTCAAGTTACCTCATGAGCTGGCAGTTTATAACGGCTTCCATTATTTTGGAGAACAAGGAGGTGATGGCGATAGGCCTGTAGTTGGACGGGTCTGAGCGGTCGCCTTTTTTAGGGATCGGGTGCACCAAAGCTGTCTTCCATGAGTTGGGGACTATCTTGCTTGCAGAGTTTAACTTCAAAACATGTCCAGTTATTATTGTAATCATTACAGCCCTTCACAATTCCACTGCTGAACTTAGGCCTCCCCCAAGTAATGCCACAAAGCATTGTTCTAAGCCATCTGCATCCATCTACTTCGGTTCGGTTGTCGTTTCTTCGAGCTATATGGCTGGCCCATTGCCACTTCAGCTTACTCATCCGTTGGGCTATTCTTGTTCTACTGTGGATATCCTCATTTCTAAGTTTATCACGCAGAGAAATTCCCAGCATAGCCCTCTCCATAGCTTGCTAAACGACCTTGAGCTTCCTCATCCAGCCAGCAGTGAAGGACCACGTCTATGTTCCATAGGTTTTGAGGTTCATTTTAAGGTTTTAGGATACATATGACGAGAAGATGTGCCGTAATTTCCCGAACGCTGCCCCGCAATGTTTAATCCGTCGATTGACCTCTCGGTCGAAGTTGGACTTACCTAGTCGGACTATTTATCACAGGTAAATATGCTCGTCAACAACTTCAAGCTTAGTGCTCCCAACAACTATCAGCATAGTTTGGACGTGGACGTTATACATGATCTTTGTTTTATCCATGTTCATCTTAAGACCTATCCGTTGTGAGACACTATTGACGTCATTGAGCATAGTGCTTAGGTCCTCCAGCGATTCTGCCAAAAGGACCATACCGTCGGCAAATAGAAGTTTAGTGATGCCGTTGATGTTAATACCGTATCCTTTGCAGTTCAGAAGCTTGAAAACGTCATCAAATGCAGCGGTAAAGAGTTTCAGGGATATAACGTCACCCTGTCTTACACCTCTCTGCAGTTGGATAGGTTTCGTACTCTGGTTCTGTACTCGGATAGCTATCTTAGCCCTACTGTACAAACACTTCAACACTTCGATATACGGAAAGTCAACTTGGCATCGCTGAAGGGACTGCAGCACTGCCCAAATTTCGCCGAAATCAAAGGCTTTCTCAAAGTTCCACATACGCTAGACATAGTGGTAAATTGTACTCCTCAGACTTCTGTTCGGGAGGCTGGAAGTCGTTGAGTCTGCATGCGAGACGATTCGTTATGAGTCTCGAATACAGCACATAAACGCGGCTCAGAAAGGAAATCGGTCTGAAGTTCTTCAAGAGAGCGTTGTCGCCTTTCTTGAAGAGCAAGACCAACGCACTTCTGTCTCACGCCTCCAGCGTAGTTACACCATAGAAGACGGAATTATGGAGCTTCTGAAGGACTTCGAGTACCGGTTTTCTACCCGCTTTCAGAAGCTCCGCTGTAATTCTTTCCTCGTCTGGAGCCTTGCCATTATTAAGGTGCTGGAGAGTCATTCTAATCTCGCCATATCCGACACTGTTCAGACAGTGTCGGATATGACTTTCTCTTGGATCGTTACTCACACTTACGTGTGGCTCCAACGATGATGTTTACAGCTACCCATAGAACCTCTCAATCTCACTCAAAACCTCTGGTGTCCCGATAAACGACACTGCAACACTCGGTATTCAGCTTCAACAGTTGGCTCTTTCTGGCAGACAGATCTCTGACTTTGGAGCCCTGATTCCGCTCGATAGCTTCTTCAGTGACCTAGTTGTCTGTATGCTGTCAAAGCTACTGAAGATTGCTGCTTCATTTTCCGTTTAAAAGCCATGAGATTAAAAGTGTTATCCGAAAATTTTGTTGTTCTTCTGCGGCGGGTTTTACATAACTTTGCTCCAACCACATGAACAGTTTCCACGAGCTTGTTATACATATCTACCACTGCATTACAATTTTCTAGGCTCTGAAAATGGTTTTGTAGCTTGAGTTGAAAGGTTTCGGTACTTTGGATTATAGCACGAGGTGGACGGAGCGTTACCTTCATTAGACGTGATCTCTCCAACTTAACAACAACTACAGGAGCAACATTTAACGAAATTATAAATAAAATTCTAATAAGTAGCCATAGTTTTTTTTTTATAGAATAGGGGGCAAACGAGCATGCGGCTCACCTGATGGTAAGTAACTACCGCCACCCATGAACAACCGCAACACCAGGGGAATTGCAGATGCGTTGCCGACCTTTTAGAAAGGTGTAAGCTCTTTTCTTGAAGGTTCCTAAGTCGTATCGGTCCGGAAAATTCGCTGGTGGTAATTGATTCCACAAGGAAGTCGTGCGAGGGAGAAAACTTCTTCTAAATCGCACAGTGGTGGACCGCCAATCATCCAGATGGTATGGATGGTAACGCGAGTTTTGTCGCGATGTGCGATGGTTAAATTGAGCGGCTGGAATTAGTCCGAACAATTCCTCAGAGCACTCCCCGTGATAAATGCGATAAAATACGCAAAGAGATGCAACATCTCTACGCAGTTCCAGTGTATCAAGCCGATCAGAAAGAACTCGGTCGTCGACGATTCGAACCGCTCTGTGCTGGATGCGGTCAAGTGGAAGGATCTGGCACTGGGGTGCCCCGGCCCAGAGATGAGAACAGTATTCCATGTGAGGCCGAACTTGCGCTTTGTAAAGTTGCAAGCGATGTGCCGGCATGAAATACTGTCTCGCTCTGCTGAGCACGCCAAGCTTTTTAGAGGCCAATTTGGCCTTCCCTTCCAAGTGACCACGAAACTGCACACTATTCGATATGTCGACGCCAAGGATTCCGATACTGGCTGAGGCAGTAAGGGGAGTGCCTTGAAACTGAGATACGACAAAGGGGTTCTTTTTAGCGGTAAACGCGCAAACTTGTGTCTTCTGGGGATTGAACTGGACTAGATTTAGTCGGCCCTAATCCGAGACTTTGTTAAGCAAAGACTCGACTTCAGACACAAGTTTGTCCCGGTACTCGGCGACGTTTTCCCGAGAAATATTGGTACGGCCGGTATATAAGGCATCACCAGTGCTGTCGTCCGCATAGCAATGAATGCTACCAGTTAGCAACATATCATTGATATGCAGGAGAAACAGCGTTGGTGATAGCACGCAGCCTTGTGGAACACCAGCGTTGATAGGCTTAAAATCAGAGCATTCACTGTCTACTACGACCTTGATGCTCCGATCAGCAAGGAAACTGGTGATCCATCCATCCATCCAGTCCTTATAGTATATTGATACTTCTTATTGGGAGAAGAGGCAATGTGAATGAAAAACGATTATTGGATTATATTGAAATTCTAAATAATTTAACTGTTCACAAGATTGTTTTGTTTACATTGCCTTACTTATGGGGTCTGCCACAAGAAAATAAATTAAGACTTAAATATCCAAATGAATAATTTAATATGCAATAATAATGTAAAATTGACATATAATTGTAATAATTATAAATTTAAATTTATTAATTTAAATAATTTAATTAAGAAGTTTTTGACAAAAGATTGAAAATTGAAAGAAGAAGAAAAGAAGTATTACCTATCAAAGTATAGTTTAAGACTGGTAGCAAATACACTATCTTTTTATTTATATTTTAACTCAGCTAATGATTGGCTACCTTGATACCTGCTTCTTTTGAGCAGGTCAATAATTTTACATTTGATTTGGAACCAGTTCCAAGTAATTTAAATTAGATAATAAGACAATAGCCCATACCCCTCAAACCCCTCTACCATCTCAAAATCCAATACGGTTCGTCACCGCGGGGGAGAAAAATGGAATAGATTTTTCTCTTGACTACAACCCTCCAAAAATACAAAACAGCGCTGTAAGCACTACGAAAAATAAACACAACCTCTACATTGGCACATACAATGTAAGAACGCTGGCAAACCCGGACAAGCTCATTGAACTCACGAACGCGCTTCAGAATATTAAATAATATATCATTGGACTGTCAGAAATGAGAAGATTGGGCTACGGAGTGGACGAATACGACGATTTCATATTATGCTACAATGGACAGATAAAGGGAAGATTTATTATATGGAGTCGGATTTATTATAAAGAAACACCTAAAAACCTGCATTAAAATCTTTAGGGGTTTTTCTGATCAAGTGGTACTTCTGGTTGTCGATTTAAATGACCTTCCAATCACTATTATTCAAGTTTATGCACCTAGTGAGGAGTCTGAAGAGTCAGAAATCGAAACCTTCTATAACGCTCTACATAGGATCTATGAAGCTTCAAGAAAGTATATTATAGTTATGGGCGACTTTAACGCAAAAGTGGGGAAGAGGAACTCTGAAGAAAGCAAACATCTTGGAAAGTATGGATTTGGAAACAGAAGCCCTAGAGGTCAACAGTTAATACATTACGCACAAGAATATAACCTGTCCATTATGAACACTTTTTTCAGGAAACAGAGCAGTCAAAAGTGGACGTGGAAGTCTCCTGACCATGAATGAAATAGATTATATACTCACAAATTTTCCCAACCGATTCAAGGATGAGCATGTTTTGAATAATATTATGTTCCCATCAGACCACAGAATGGTTAGATCAAAAATATCTGTCATATCAGTGAAAAAGAGCCGTTTAAAATTCAAAACTCCTATTTGCACACTCAAAAACCAAAGTGTAACAAATTATTATCTTGAGAAACTAGAGAAACACTTAAAATCTATAAAACTGGAAGAAACATACACGGTTCAAACCTTATACAATAATCTAGAAAACTGTCTATTAGAAAGCATGAAAACTGACAAATAAGTAGAGAAACGGAAACTATACAATATTCTTACCGAGGAGACATTAAGTCTTATTAAACAACGCCACAAACTACAAAATCTACAAAATCTTAAACAAAAAAGCCGCGAAGACAAAATAAAACTCAGCTATGTCTATAAAATAACAAACAAAAATATCAGGAAAGACTACAAGATACATAGATCAAAGACAATTGAAGAGTATGTAATGACTAGTGGAAGCTGCAAACGTGCGTACAAATAACTTCGCTCACACAAAACTTGGATACCCAGCCTATTAGAAAACTCTAGTCCATCAAATAATAGAGAAAACATTCTCAAAATAGCAACAAAGTTCCATCAAAACCTCTACGACCAAAAAGACCTTGGGAATTTTGAAACCATAAATTTCTACTCTCAAAATCAAACGAATATTGATTGGAACGATACTGAAATAGAAAAAGAAATAAAGAGGCTAGAATTAGACAAGAGCCCAGGACCAGATGGTATCCCCAACGAGGCACTAAAGCTGGCAAGAACACTACTAACACCTGTGATAACCTATTTATACAATATTATAAATAAAGAACAGAGAGTTCCCAAGCAATGGACATTATCGACCCATCAGCTTACTACCTAGTATTTACGAACTTTTCTCACAGTGTATTTTAAGTCGAATATCTGCAAAAATTGACAAAAACCAACCGATAGAGCAAGCGGGTCTTCGAAGAGGATATTCAACTGTAGATCATATTCAAGCTCTGGAGAACATAATTGAGAAATATAAGGAATTTCAAAAGCCTATCTATTTAGCATTTATAGATTACCAAAAAGCATTTGACTCTATCTCACAAATTTCAATATGGGAGGCGCTGAAGGCGAACAACATAGAAGACACCTATTGTAATATAATAAAAAACATCTATGAAAGAAGCACAAGTAGAATTACCCTGGAAACAAGCGGCCCAGATATAAAAATAAAAAGAGGCGTAAAACAAGGCGACCCTTTATCCCCTATGCTCTTCATCGCCGTACTAGAGATGATATTTAAAAAACTTCCCTATAAAATGTTGGTATTACTATAAATAAGAATTATCTCAGCCGTTTACGTTTCGCTGACGACATAGTATTATTCTCAGAATGGAGTTCGCAATTAGAGCAAATGATACAAAATTTACAGACAGAAAGCGCTCGCGTAAGACTACAAATGAACCTGCAGAAAACTAATCTGATGACCAATTCTACAAAACCAAAAATAAAGATAGGAAACGAATAACTTGAATATGTAGACACTTATATCTACCTTAAAAACAAGTATCATTCCACCAGAATAATAACATAAAAGTAATAATTAGAAGAATAAATATTTCATGGAAAAAATACTGGGCTCACAAGGAATTATTGAAAGGAGACCTGCCGCTTTCTACGAAAAAGAAAATAATGAATAGTTGCATCCTTCCCTGCCTAACGTATGGTTCGCAAACTTGGACATATACAAAACAGGCGAAAGAAAAAATCAGAAAATGTCAAGCAGCTATGGAACGATCCATCCTAGGACTCCGAAGGAGAGATAAAATACGCCACACTAAGATAAGAGAGAGAACAAAACAAATTGATTTCTTAAGCCACTCGATGAAATTGAAATGGAAATGGGTAGGACATCTAGCTAGAATAGAGGACGCTCGGTGGACGTGTCGTGTCCTTGTATAGAAAGAGCCGAAGGGTAAAAGAAAACGAGGGAGGCCATGTAGAAGATGGATTGACGATATCAAACATATAGCAGGAGATGATTGGCAAACAAAGGCGAAAGATAGAAAACAATGGTCAAAAAATGGAGGAGGCTTCTCATTAAATAACTGAAACTTTTATATATTTTTTAAAATGAAATTTTTATATTTACTTATCAAATTATAAATTGAAAAATAAATTTAAGCATATTAAACATTATAAATTACAAATTTAAATTAATTATGAAGCTAATAATGTGATTTTTTAATTTGTTATGATTTATTTATAATTGTTGAATGTAAACATAAAATATCAATTGTAAGACTGCATGAAAAATGTGAAATAATAAAAGGCTTATTTATTTATTTATTTATTTAATAAGACAAAAGAGGTAATCTCTAACAAAGATAATTTAAATAGCTTAGAATGCAACCTACCAATACATAATTATGCGATTTCACAAAATAACAATAACAAAAAACTGTATCAACCTGGTGCATTAAAATATACAAAGTATGTTAGGCAAAGAATTAGAAATTGAATTATTTTTAAATAGTAACAATATACATATTTTATGTATTACTGAACATTGGTTGAAAGATTACAATTGCATATTTAATTTCAGTAATCACCAGGTGGTCAGTTCTTTCAATAGAGATATTAAATTACGTGATGGCTCCTTAATATTAGCTAATAAATCCTTATGAAAAAACTTAAAGACATTGTGAGCCTCTCTGTTGAGCGTACTGTAGAAATGGCATGCGTTGAGCCTGCCAGTGTTTACAGACCCCCATGTTCAAATTATGATACCTTTGAAAAGGTTATGAAAGAAGTTTTAATTAAGCTTAATAACAGTGGTAGAGCCACGAGGCAGCTTTTGCTATCGCACGGATGGGCCGGCTCGAACCGGGGTGGTACCACGACCTCACAGAAAACCAGCGTGAAGTAGAGGTTCACCTCTGCGTTTTGTTTGGTGAGTGCAGGTGGCCGGAGGTCCTTTTTACTGGAAATGAGGCATTCCATCTTAGTCCTCATGGGTGACAACGCATCTACATTTTGAATTGTAATAGAGGATAGATGTAGATGTCTATGGGCCGCAGCAACCACTTACCATCAGGTGGACTGTGTGCTCGTTTGTCACCCTTGACCTATAAAAGAAAAATTATTCTTTGAAGCTACACGTATTGCAGGGTGTAGTGCAACTTGTATTGATAATATTTTTACAAGTGTTGTACCAATCAACAAAACAATAATTCAAAAACTTAGTTCAGATCACTGTGGACAACTGATTTCATTACCTTATATGTACAAAAAACAGGTAATTGATAAAAGTGTGTTTGTTCCTATAAATGCAAAACGCCTAGAGAGATTTAGAAGTAATATGGTAAAAAACCTTCCTTCGCTTTCTTATAAAAACAATGCAGACTATTTATATGGAGAATTATTTACCCTTATAAGTAATGAATTTAAAAAAAAATTACTTCTAAAACATTTTCCAGAAACAGTCGCAAGGCATTTATTGAGTGGGCGACAGTAGCAATTTATAAAAGCAGACGAAAGTTATATGACCTTTACCATGAAAGATCATATAATCTTTCCGATGCTTTTAAAGAATATGTCAAAAATTATTCTAAAATGTTTATAAGAGTTTGCTCCACAGCCAAATCGTTACATATTAGCAACAAAATTAAGACGGCTACGAATAAAATAAGACTGAGCTAACACCTGCGCAAACACTTATAATACCCATTATTGATTATGCAGATGTGTGCTACCCAGATGTGAACCAAAATCTTCTAAATAAGCTAGAGCGTCTTCTCAATAGCTGTATTAGATATATATTTAGTCTTCGAAAATATGATCACATCTCTCATTATCGTGAACGTCTAAAATGGCTCACTATCCAATAAATACGAAACGCTAGAATTTTGCTTGTTCTTTTCTCAATTTTGAATAATCCAACTTTTCCAACATATCTGAAGGACTAATTCCAATATCTCTTTTCAACTCATGATAAGGTTCTTCGCTCCTCATCTAATCAAAAGATCAGTATTCCATCTCATTTCACTGGATTCACGAACAACTCCTTTACAATTCAGGCAACACTACTCTGGAACTCCTTGCTCGAAAACATAAGAAAAGCGCCAAGTAAGGATTGTTTTAAAAAGTTGGTACATGACGTTTTTTTGAAACGAAGTGATGTTGGATGTTAAGAATGATGTGTGTGTGTGTGTGTGTGTGTGTGTGTGTGTGTGTGTGTGTGTATTTTCACCTGCCACAAAATCTCATCACTCCATGGGTTGACTGGCAGAGAATGCCGCTAGGCATTAAGTCCGCTCTTTGGTAAGGTGTCAACAAATAAGATTAAATAAATAAATTAAAAAAATGACGTGGAGTATAATTAACAACGAAACCGGTAAAGACAAACCTCGTAACTCAAACTATCAATTAAAAATTAACAATGAATTGACTAAATCAAATCAAGAAGTCGCAGCGGTGTTTGAGAAATATTTCACTGATATTCCTATCTTGACAACAGAGTCATTGAATACTTCTCTAAGTAATGACTCGTCGCCGAGTCATTACTCAAACAGAATGTTAGTACCTGTTTAAAAGAATTTAGATTTGAAAAAGTATTATCGCAAGATGTTGTAAAATGCTTCAAAACTATTGATGTTAAGAAAACTGCAGATTTGTGGGGGATTTCCGTTACAGTTATTGCGTCCATAATAGATTTATTTGCACCTCATCTTGCTATTATTTTTAATACTTGTGTCGTTTCTGGTGTGTTTCCTGATTTAATGAAGTATAGTAAAGTAATAACTTTATTTAAATCTGGTAGTACATTGTACCCCGCTAATTTTAGACCTATTTCTGTACTACCAACTCTCAGTAAAATTTTTAAAAAATAATTTTGGATCAATTGTTAATTTTTTTAAATACTAATAAATTACTTTATAAAAACCAGTTTGGTTTTACAAGGAGTCGCTCGACGTCTGACGCCGGTGTTGAGCTTATGAAATATATTTTTAATGCCTGGGAGAATTCACAAGATGCCTTAGGTATTTTCTGTGATCTTTCCAAGGCTTTCAATTCTGTTTATCATGAGACATTAATCAGGAAACTACAACATTACGGTGTAAAAAATTTAGCGCTTAGACTTATTACTTTATATTTAAGTAACAGAACTCAAAAAGAGGTGATCAATGGTAAAGGTTCCTCCGGATCAGTAGTATTAATGGGCGTTCCTCAGGGCTCGATTCTTGGCCCATTTCTGTTTTTAATCTATATTTATGACTTACCTTATCTTGTAGGGGACAATCACGATATAGTATTATTTGCTGACGATACCTCTTTAACTTTCAAACTCAAACGGCAGTTAATTAATTATGACAATGCAATGCTCTATCAAAACTGGTACATTGGTTTAACGCCATCAATATGCTCTTAAACGGCAATCAGACAAAGTGTATTAAATTTACAATACCTAATGTAAAAAATTCGAATACTAATGTGCTGTTAAATGGGGAGGAGTTGAATCTTGTGGATACCACTGTTCTTGGTATTACTATTGACGCGAAAATTCAACGGGGCCCCATATATCTAAATTAGCAAGCAGACTTAGTTCTGCAGCATATGCTGTAAGAAGATTAGAAGTCTCACAGATATTGAGACAGCTAGATTAGTGTATTTTAGTTACTTTCACAGCGTAATGTCTTATGGAATTTCGCTATGGGGTAATGCGACTGATATTGAAGCTTTATTTGTTTTGCAAAAGAGAGTCGTTCGGGCGATTTATAACCTAAATTGTAAAGAGTCCCTCAGACAAAAATTTCAAGAAATAAACATATTAAATTTGGCATCGCAATATATTTATGAGAATGTAATGTATGTGCATAAAAACATAAAAAGCTTTAATAATAATAAGGACGTGCATACTTTAAACACTAGGAACAAACATAAGCTTGTAATGCCAGTTACTAGACTCCACAGAATAAGTAATTCATTTATGGGGCAATGTATACGCTTTTACAACAAAATCCCAGAACATATTCAAAGTTTCTCAATTAAAAAGTTTAAAAGTTTTATTAAAGAAAAACGGTACATAAAGGGTTATTATAATTTCAAGGAATACATGAATGAAAATAACCCCTTGGAATAAGATGACTTGTAAGGCCACCATGCTGGTTCTATGAAAAATCATTTAATAATTGTGTAAAAAATGTTATTGTTAAGTGAAATATGTTTGGAAAATAAGTCTCACTGGATTTCTTGCTGGTTCTTCCCAGGACTGGGGTGTTTTCCGAACCAGTGGTAAATAAAAAAATGACTTTCAATAAATATAATACTTAGTAATAATTAACACTGAATAAAAAATTATTCTATTCTATTCTAACGTTTAGTTTCAGTGTGCCTCTCACTGTTCGGTGATTGCTGCCGATTTTCACCTTCGCGGTCACTGAGATATCACTGAACAGTTGTCATCTGGTCATCGTAATGAAGTCAATCACATTTTTTGTCGACACTTCGGGGATTGACCAGGTCCACTTCCTGTGGGGCCGCTTCTGGAAAAAAGAGTTCCTCATAAAGAATCCGTCTTTTTCCATGAAGTCAGCCAGCTGCTGGCCCCTTAGGCTCCGTTGCCCTTTTCCAAATTTTCCTACCTTCAGCTCATCGGTCTTTCTTGTGCCTAGTTTTGCGTTGAAGTTTCCTATTAATACCGTATAGTGGGTTTTCGAGGAATGCATGGCTTTAGACATATCCTCATACATTTCTTCCACCTCCTCATCGAAATGTGTCGAGGTTGGTGCGTAAACCTGTATGACCTTTAGCGAATACCTTTTGGTGATTATGAGTATAAGGTACGCAAACCTCATCGACACACTCTCCGTCCTTACAATGTTCTTAACGAGAGACTTGTGGACGATAAATCTGACACTTCTTTGGGACAGATATTCACCCCCCCGATGATAGAGCAAGTTACCGAATTCAAGGATTACCATGTCCTTCTTTGGACCTCACATAATTCTATAATATTCCAGCGCAACTTGTCTATATCTTCTTCTAGCTACAGGATCTTCTCGTCAGTTCTAAAAGTACGTGCATTATATGTTGCCAGGTCTCGTCGCCTTAGGTGGCAACCGAACTTCCAACGAAGATTATTAGCACCCCCTGCCCCGCTGTTACTATATTTGCCAACGTAGCCAGGAATAGCGGGGCTGCCGGGGACTGGGGCCGTCTCTTTGTAACTTTATTCATTCATTGGGGGTATATTGAGATAGTTGCCCCGCTTGGCGAGCGGGTTAGCAACCGCAGTTTTTTTTTATTATAGCTTGCTATTCTCAGGGAGATGCTGCTTTTTCAGTTTCCATCTGTCGCCTCTTACGACACCCACGGGAAGATATGGGGTAGCGAGTATTCTTACCCGCCACTACGCGGTAAGGTAATTATTGTAAAAATATATTTAATGTTGATATTCTTAAAGCTCTTTGTACTTTAAAAAAATAAAAGCACTCATTTTAGAGGCTCGATCGAAGAATGGACTAATTATGCACTGAAAGTCAGTTTGCTATTTTTATTGTTACCACGAATACTACAAACCTGTTTAAGTGAAGGTATATTTAGTGTCAGCCTCTTGTTATGACACCACTTTACAAGCCTAATCAAAAAATCTAAAAATATATCTGGACTAACTGTATGTTTTATTCATCGGGCCTTATAATATTGTCATGTTCATCAGCATATAAATTAACATGCGATTTCTGAAAACGGTCAACAAATATATTGAAATTAAAAAAAAAGTGTAATGGGCCAAGTGAGATCTTTATGGTATTCCAGAAGAAATTAAAAAATATTGATTAACTTGAACACGTTGATCTTACTTGTAAGATAAAGGATCATGGGTTCATACTTTTATTAATATATAAAGCTTACATTATAGTGCTTTATTAAGTGGCGAAGCTTGCGAAGACACTTATTAAGTGGCGAAGCTTGCGAAGACACTTATTAAGTGGCGAAGCTTGCGAAGACACTTATTGATTTCGCGATGTCTGTCCGTCTGTCCGTCTGTCCATCTGTCCGTCTGTCCGTCTGTCTGTCCGTCTGTCCGTCTGTCCCACGATTATCTCGAGAACGGTTTCGAATTTTCAAATTCTGTTTCCAGCAATCGATTACTGATCACCCAGGCATCTGAAACTCCTATTTTGAAACTGATTGCTCAACGGCAACCGTTAGAAACCGCTACAAAGCTGATTGCTTCGCCACTTTGCTATGCTATTAGCTTGCTAGGTTTGTTGATAACCGATTTGGTGTTAACTCATCACAATTTTTGACAAACTCTATTATTATTCAATTATTAAATTTTTAATGAAAATACATAACCAGTGGTGTGTATACAGTATGTAGAAGATTTGTTTTAGTAAACCTTACAGTGCAGCTGTAACTTTTTTATAGAACATCAAAATTTACAAACGAGTAAACAGTGTACCTGACAGTAAGATAATGCTTTGTCCCATAAACATCTACATCTACCATTCTAATTCTCAATTGGATTTCATGGACTTTTACAAAATGTGACTTTACAATGATGATGATTTCACAAACCATCAAGTGATTGCCAACAGTCAATCTAGTTTATAAGAAGACAAATCATATATTCTTCTAAAGGAATTTCTTTAGAAGAATTATTAGACATTATATAATATACTTTAATTATATATCTAATTACTTTCTTATATATTTTAATACGGATCATCATTACAGCCCTTCACAAGTCCACTGCTGAACATAGGCCTCCCCCAAAGAATGCCGCAAAGCACGGTCCTGAGCCACCTGCATCCATCGACTTCCTGCATATCTTACCAGGTCGTAACTCCATCTAGTGGGGGGATGCCCTACACTTCGTCCGCCGGTACGAGGCCCCCACTCGAGAACCTTTTGTCCCCATCGATTCTCGGTTCTCCGAGCTATATGGCCGGCCCATTGCCACTTCAGGTTACTAATCCGTTGGGCTATGTCGGTCACTCTGGTTCTACTGCGGATATCTTCATTTCTAAGTTTATCACGCAGAGAAACTCCGAGCATAGCCCTCTCCATAGCTCGCTGAACGACCTTGAGCTTCATCATCCGGCCAGCAGTAAAGGACCACGTCCATAGGTCATCACTGAAAACACGCACTGGTTGTACAGTCTCGGATTAATATGGATAAAAGTATTTTTTTAATATTTTACTAAGTAACGTAAATAAATATTAGTGTTTTTAATCTGCATTGGACTGTACTGTGATAAATTAAGTTTTTAGTTTTGGTTTTTTTATTATGATTTTTTAATATTGTACATATTTGAATGTTATGCATACAAATGATACTTTATATTAATTAAGATATTTACAACTTTAACTAGCGTGTAATATTTTCACTATATTAGAACTAATTTTAATGGAATTAAGAGGGGCAAACGAGCACACAGACCACCTGAACGTAAATAAATGTTGGGACCCATTAGACACTTAAATCTTTCGTCGTTTAAGAACCAACGTGCAGATGCAATGTGCTTCCTGAGGACTGAGATAAAATGCCTCATTACCAGTAATAAGGATCTTCGGTTCTCATAATTATGATGCTATTCTCTGCTAGTGGTCCTTCTCCGGACGAACCGATAAATTCATCATTCATCAATAATCCAAACAGCTGTGCAATACAAAAAAGTTTTTACTATTTTATTAAGATTCTTCCGAATTCCGTACTTAAATTTTCGAAAGCTAACGAGGTAAATTTTATTGAAAATTAATTACGACATCTCAACAAAACTTCTCATACTTACAACTTTGAGGTTTAAAATTTTCTCAAGGCGGACTTTGTCAACTGTCTCCTGTAAAACTAATGAGATGACTGAGTACCTGTTAAGTCACTGTAATTTTATTACAAATCTTCTTACCCTCATGATACATGATTACATACAATTTTTTCTTGTATTTGCGTCAAGCTCCTAAAAATTATATTTTTTTTATTATGACGATAATTTCTTGTTACAAAGTTTCATTACTTTTCAAGTTTTTTATAAATATAAGGTATGTTTCTTTGTTTCTCTAAAAATCTGCTACTATTTGAAATAAGCCAAATCTCTTAAATTCAAATTATCGTTAGGGATTACAAGTTTAAATCGCTTCTCTATGTACGGGAACAAGCGTACTTGTACGTCGGTATTTGCTTGGTTGTGTGAGTGAATCACCATTAATGTGCGCGTCATTTACAAGCCCAAAAATATTACTTTCCTGCTCCCACTCATAGCTTTCTTGTAAGTGATGCCTCTGTGTGTGCAATTTGTTTAATACCGATAGCTCGTGCGGATGTGTTGGTGCACGATCCGGGATCGCGTAGCCCCCTCCAGTTGTGAGCCGGTCGAGGTGGAAATACGACATGTCTGTGTTGCAGAAGTCGATGGCTCCATGTGTCCCTGCCTATATATTCGGACAATAGCGCCGGGGATGAATTGTGTCGGCGTTTTTATTTTCTTTAGGGTTGAATAAAAGATTGTGACTCGAAAATCTATTGAGAAAATTATATAGAGCGACTTTCTTTGTCTTTAAAATAAACTTATCCTAGTACATTTATATAATTCTTGAATATTAGTTAATTAATATTTTATGATAACATTATAATTTTCATGGTGTTGCAGATTAAATAAAATTCTGGACTTAAAAGTGCATTATGTTGAAAAGGTATATTACAGTAAAATAATAACTAATTAGAAAAATTCAAGTGACTGTGAATAAACAATGAAATCGAATAAATAAGTGTTGACATAATATGGAATTAAAATAACAGTTACTTCAGCTTCAGTATTAGGTAAGGCAGATTTTTTTTAATACAAACAGTGTGTTTTTATAATCATTGAACATTGTTACTGTTTTTCATAAGAACATGCCCATTAAGTCGTATTTTTTTTAAATATGGAATGTATGACAATTAATACTTAAAAATAACTGGATTGTGGTTTAATTATATATTTCAAGCCTTATTACTTTTCTAGTGATGTAAATTACATATAAATCTGCATTTGATATAAAATCAATCAGCTTAAACATACATTTTTACATATATTTTTTAACTTTCCCCTAAAACAAGTGTATTTAGTTGTAATTTAAAAATCATTTTTCGATTGATAGGAACATTATGTTTTAAAGCTCCATATACTATTTAAAACTACACTACATCCATATTTTTAAGTGAAAACTAAGATGTCTTCTTGAAAATTAGCAAAAAGTAAGCCGTGCTTTTCTTCGTGATAAAATAGTAATGCATTGTCATTATAAATTACTAAGTGCGATTGCTTTGCTCATACTTTCTATTGTAATATAACTAAGAGTTGATTTAACAATCAATGACCGAATATAAAAGTAAAACAGCCAAACTATTTAATTCATACACTGTAATGTTTATTTTATCCTAGTTATAATTTATATGATGATTAAAAAAGCTCTATAAAACCCTTGTAATTTGTAAGAAGGGGTAAATATTTTTTTTAATTTAATAAACCTAAATGTAATATAAAAATTGTGTTCTATTTTTAGATGTTGAATATTTCACCTAACTAAGAAATATTAGCAAATAAATATTTCTGAAAGGAATTTAGAGTCCTTTCATAAATATTTATAACTGCTTGTAAATTTAAAAATTGGGTAAATTTTTATCAGCCTAATAAAAATATATCATATTATTTAAATTTATATGACGGACAAGAGATTTACTAATCCAAGTACTTTACTTTTATTTGCCATTCTAATCAATAAATTCCGTTTTATTTATAGATTATAGAGCTTTTATCATTGTTAGATATTACAGGCTAATTATTTTGTTTTGAAATATATTTTGTAGATAGTTTTTCTTTAATATTATGATAAGCTTTGAGTGGTTATCTTTATTAAGGAATCTGATCACCACCCAAAAGTGTTCAAACCATTTTAAAATATTATTGTTACAAAAGTACAGAAAACGCAACGTCATATACATTTGCCTATAACAGTTGAATCAATTCTGTTGTTGTTCAAGCCGTTTGTTTGCAGAAATGAACGATACCGCAATTGACTGAAGTCATTGTTTGATGCGGGAAGCGTAAATCTATTGTAGAGGGAAATGTCATAGAACCTGCCGAACGCACAGGTACCATTACTTTGAAAACGTTTTTGATGGCTTAGCGCTTTGAAAACAATCTTTGTTTTATATTCGAACTAGATATGTATTTCAATTTATTAAAGTTTTCTTTTACAATCTATAAGCTTAATTTCTAATGCTAAACAAAGAATATTCAATGAGCTATGTTTCTTTAATGAAAACTGAACATGACGTACAAACATTTCGCAAACTCTAAGTACTTGCATTTCATGATCTAATTATCATACAGATAACTGAAATCAAAAATTCATAATTTATTATTAAACATCAGAAGCAAAACTGAGGACTGTAGTTATTTGGTGTTACAGTGCTCTCACTGCATCGGTGACATAACAATTTGCTGAAGTATTTATATAGTAAAGCTTTGATGTGTATCCGAGTACGGAACCTAAATACAAAACTTATCCAACTGTAGATGGTGTAATATAGAATAACATTGTACACCTGATACTTTTCAGAATATCAAAAGAAGTTTTCAATCCAAAAGATTGGAATAGATATCGTATTAAAACTATAAATAAAAAACTGCAGTTGGGAACACACCTGTCAAACGTGGCAACTATAGCAAAATCCCCCTAGAAGGCACTAGAATTTTGATAGGGTGTAGTTATTAATGAATGAATATACACCTGAGCGTATTGTTAGTGATGAACCGTGTTCCTTAACTATTGGCCATATAGGAAGCTTAGCTCAGTCAGTCAAAGAGTAATGGAGAGTGCCATGCTCGGAATTTCACTGGGTTATAAAATCTGTTACGAATATATTCTCAAAAAAAAAACAAGTACAACTATGGGGAAGAAAGGTTCTTTTATATAAGTAAAGAAAACATTAAACCAGAATGCAGAATGCCTCGTACGAGCAATTTTAAATAAAATTTAATAGTTACGTTATATCGTATTGGGGTGTAAAATGTAATACAATAACGCCATAAGCTGCCGCTTTGAGAATGTTATCATGACCGCGTCTAACTCACAGTACTTTCAACAAATATTTTCAGAAAATTGAATTCAGTGCTTTCGTGGTATATTTTTAAAGTTGTCTATCTTAAGAAATATTCGAGCTTCCTAACACGAATAAACAAACTATATTTTTATATTCTGTAAATAAATAAACAAGACTTAACTAATTAACAAAAATTCAGTTACGGTGCTTACTAATAAAATATGTACTATAAAAATATTTTTTTTCTTTTTCCGCAATTTCGTTCACGGGAACTTTGGTTTAGCAACATTATTAATATTCTGTACGACTAACCGTATCACTTTCTCTGTCTGTCACAACTACTTTATGTAGATAAAATTTAGATACAGACGTAAGATTCTAATTTGAATAGCCTATGTCTGAAAGGTAAAACGGGAAGCTAAAAAATATTATTTCAAAACTATCGTGTAGGGTGCATCTAATAAGGACTTTGAAGTGCCATTTAAATAAACAGACATCAATTATTAATATTCTTAATATGTTTATTTTATTTCACATTTTTCAAAGGCAATATGTTTACACAAGTACCGATACAAAGATCTGAAAATAATTGAAAAGAAAATCTTCAGAATTGCGTTTATTTGATTTTACTCTTTTTATTTATTTATTCTGACAAAATAATGTTGTTATTAATGATCTCCCTTAATTTAGGGCTTAATGTTTGCTAGTGATATTTAATCTTTATCATTGGCCCTATTAACAAGCACCGTATAAGCTTTATTTACTAGTTAGTAAACTTTCTACCAACAATAAAATAATCATTTCCATAGGGAGAATAAGCAGCGTAAACAGGACACAGTTATTTAGATGTGTATATCTTATCTGTTCTGTGTGTGTTCTGATGTGTGTATCTTATTGCTTAAATTTTAACTCAGCCGAGGTTTTGAATACACAGAGACACCTGCTTCTATTAAGCAACTTAATAACTTGACATTTAATTTGGATAATCAAAAGAATCAGGCGTTACTTTGATGAAATATATTCAATTTAAGATGTTAAAAGTTCATCATCATCATTGTTACATCCTATAAAAATCGTCATCATCTTTACAGCCCATATACAAGTTTACTGCTGAATATGGCCTCCCCCAAGGAATGCCACAAAGCACAGTCCCGAGCCAACTGCGTCTATTAACTTTCTGCATGTCTTGCCCGGTCATCACTCCATCTAGTAGGGCGACGTCCCACACTTACCCTGCCGGTAAGAGGCTCCCACTCGAGAACCTTTCTTTCTCATGGGTTGTCGCTTCTTCGAGACTTATGGCCGGCCCTTTGCCACTTCAGCTTAATAATCCGTTGGGCTATGTTGGTTACTCTGGTTCTAATGCGGATGTCCTCATTTTTAAGTCTATCACGCAGAGAAACCCCAAGCATAGCCCTATCCATAGCTCGCTAAGCGACCTTGAGCTTCCTCATACGGCCAGCAGTGATGTACCCCGTCTCAGATCCATAGGTCATCACTGGCAACAAACTGTATTTCAATCCTCGCCCGGGGACTTGCCGATTTAAGGTGCTGAATGATTGAATAACTAACTGAATATTTGAATAGTGTCTGATTAGACTTACTCTTGGACTTGTTACATACACTTTCATGTGGCTCCAACGATGACTTGTACAGCTGCCCATAGAAACTTTCAATCTTACTACAAATCTCAAGTGTCCTGGAAACGATGCAGCCATATTCGATCTTCAGCTTCGACAGTTGGCTCTTTCTGGCAGACATATCTCTGGCAAAGACTTAAGAGCCCTGTTTCTGCTCGATCGCTTCTTCAATACGACCAGTATTAAAGTTGCGTAAGTCCCGCCACATGCATTTGGAGATGTGTCTGTTCAGTTGCTTGTAAGCTGTCAAATGTGCTGACTGCCGGAAAATGAAACTGAAAGACTGCAGCTTCATTTTTCGTCTAACAGCCATGAGATTAAGAATATGATCGGAGAGTTTTTGTGTTCTTCTGCGGCGGGTCTAGCCGAACTTAGTTCCGACCACATGGACAGTTTGAACGAGCTTGTCATTCATATCGTCCACTTCATTGCAATCTTCTGGGGCACTGAAAACGGTTTTGTAACACGAGCTTAAAGGTTTCGGAACATTGGATTAGAGCACGAGGGGGACGGAGTGTTGACTTCATTAGACGAGACCTCTCCAACGTAACGTTTAGGTTCAGTGTGCCACTCACCTTCCGATAATCGCTACCAGTTTTTATCCTCGCGTTCTCTGAGATATCACTGAATAGTTGCCGTCTAGTCGTCATAATTAAATCAATCTCATTTTCTTCGAACCGTCGGGGCTCGACCAGGTCCACTTCCTGTGAGGCAGCTTCTGGAAGAAAGAGTTCATCATAATGAGTCCGTCTTTCTTCGTGTAGTCGGCCAGCTGCTGGCCCCTTGGGTTCCGTTGCCCTATTCTAGCTATCTTAACATGCCATTTTTGTTTGCTGGAAATTAGTGTGATAAAATCAAAATAAAATGCTTTAAAATATAAAGAGGGTGGAGGTTCAGGACTGAGTCACTCGTGATTCATTATTTTATTTATTATGAAATTACTTTCTAATAAGGAAACCTTTTGGAAAAGAAAGTCGTGGTAGTGCTTATCTATCTAAGTGTTGAAGTTCCTAAAATTACTTTATATATATACTGCTGGTTACCACTGGTGACACAAGGGCTGATTCTTTTCGCATCGAAAGGCTATGTAAGACATTCAGAAAATAAACGAAACTATAGTTATTTTAGTTAGTTTATGTTGGTCTTAGATTTCAGTTTCTAGTTTATTTTAAATTTTGCATAATATAACTAAGTGATGTAAGTAAATAAATTGTAGGTAATTATTCAAGGTGAAAGTTGTATAATATCAAACAAAAATTGTTCAGATAGAAACTCAATTAATGTAAATATTATTATGAAATTTATTATGACTAATTAACGCAATTTTAATTGCTTTTTTATAGGATAAGGGTGACAAACGAGCACACAGTCCACCTGATGGTAACTGGTTGCTGCGGCCCATAGACATCTACATCTATCCTCTATTACAAATCAAAATGCAGATGCGTTGTCACTCGTGAGGACTAAGATGGAATGCCTCATTTCCAGTAAAAAGGGCCTACAGCCACCTGCACTCACCAAGCGAAACGCAGAGGTAAACCTTTACTTCACGCTGGTATTCTGTGAGGTCGTGGTACCACCCCGGTTCGAGCCGGCCTATCCGTGCGACAGCAAAAGCTGCTGCGTGGCTCTAACTATTTAAGAATTTTTATTAAAGAAAAGCCTTTCTATTTAAGAAAAGCCTAGGTTATGTTTCCAGAAAAACAATACAGGGATGTATATAATACGTGGATATAACCACTGGCATTTCTTTATCAAACCCGTAAATTTCACTGCTGCACACGGACTTCTCCCATTGTACGAAAGATTTGCCTTAATTAACACGTTTGGCAGACGGATTGGCTGGCGGTCGCAGTACTGGATATCAGTAAACGAGTTGTTTATATCGCCATAAATCAAAGTGTTTCTGTAAGGACTATGTGGTAGGCCTACTTTTCTGTCTAGGAGTCCGTAGGGGTAGGTTCCATCCTTTTACCTGTTTCTGCACTAAATGACAGTGCTTGCACTGCTGTGTTCTAATCTGAAGAGTACAGAGT
Organism: Parnassius glacialis; assembly: GCA_033319125.1. Taxonomy (NCBI): domain Eukaryota; kingdom Metazoa; phylum Arthropoda; class Insecta; order Lepidoptera; family Papilionidae; genus Parnassius; species Parnassius glacialis. Next base: position 23,002,160 of record JAVANC010000027.1, on the reverse strand, counting down.
CAATATAATAGACTGTGAGGCATGTGAGTCCTCGGAGGTGACAACACATCGTTATCCTTCTTAAAAAAATATTATTCTGAGATTTTATGTACTCGCCTTTTACCACATCTACAAGAAGAGATGGAATAATAGATTCCATTACGCCGCCTACGAGTACACAGGAGCATTTTAAATACATAATTAAAATGAATTTTCGGGAAGCGCGCCTAAAATATACACAACTCGAAATCAAATAAAAAATCTAGTAATATGTATATTGTATACCTATGAATCTAAAATTATTTATTTTAATGGTTTTTTATATATATGGTACAAATAGACGATCTAAAATAAAATTGTAATTAGATACGAGACACGGAAAAAAATTTTAACAGTGGTAGAGCCACGCGGCAGCTTTTGCTGTCGCACGGATGGGCCGGCTCGAACCGGGGTGGTACCACGAACTCACAGAATACCAGCGTGAAGTAGAGGTTTACCTCTGCGTTTCGCTTGGTGAGTACAGGTGGCCGGAGGCCCTTTTTACTGGAAATGAGGCATTCCATCTTAATCCTCACGGGTGACAACGCATCTCCATTTTAATTTGTTATTGAGGATAGATCTGGATGTCTATGGGTCACAGCAACCACTTACCATCAGGTGGACTGTGTGCTCGTTTGTCACCCTATTCTATAAAAAAAAACAATATATTCATTCATTTGACAACGTCAAATTTTAAAATAGTGTTGTCATGTTATATTATTTCTCATCGTCTACAATGCACTACATTCAAATTTTTACTTCTATTAATTATATTATAAATTAATTCAATTTGATTTTTTTTATACATTTTATGTATCATTTACTTAATCATATAAAATTGTGCAATAGTTAACCTCTCGGTCATTATGAAAATTTTAGTACTGTAGAATAAAACAAATTGTATAGCCAAAAACTATTAAAGATAAAATTAAGTACCTATAACGTCCAAAAGTACAAGCGTAGTGCCATTAAGCTATAGCCATTCATTGAGATTTACATGTTAATTCACGTTTGTAGTCAGTAAATTGCTTTAAACTGTAATTTTGATATATTCTACTGACGCAAATTAGTAATTGCTGCTAGACATTTATCAAATAGAGTTCTGGCAATCAGATGCCAACAAATGAAGTTCTCTTTCCCAACGAATATTTCCGAATATTGTCGAGGGTATAACCTCATAGTAGCAGTTTATATTAGTGTATTTTGGGATCGATATGACCTTAAGAAAAGATTCATCGTGTGATGCGGCGGCAATCACAATCGTATGATGAGCAAGCTCGTTTTCACCACTTCTGTAAATAACCTAAAGGAACAAACACTTATATTTGAGATATCTTATCAGTGGAAGGAGTATTGACAAATACGCGGAATTATCACAACACAACCGTATACGAAAATCAATTATAATTTAATCTCAACCGGAGTTAAAATGCGCGGCTTTTAAACAAGACCGTCGACAAAGACGTAGTAGCATGAACATCAGTCACCGTACTAAATGCCAACTAGTAACATCTTTATTTTTTATGTTTTTTTGTAAATAGGCCAGATTTTTACTAATTATAAATTAATGCTTGACTATAACCCCATTTGTCGGGAAATGATGATAAATCCGTAATAAAACGAAAAAAATAAACAAAACCTCATTCACTTTTGCCTTGAAGACACCCAGATTGAAATAGGACGGTGAGACACAGGCCGGAAAATTATTCCACTACTTTGCTGTGTGTTTGAAAGACAAAAGAAACTGTTTGGTTCGTATCTACTACAAAAGGGTGGAGACTCCCCGACCGTCTGGTTGTCTGAGGTGAAAAAACGAGGGAGGAATAAAATCACGTAATTCCTGCGTACACTCTCCGGAATGTATCCTATAGAATACCGAGATGCTGGCTACTCTGCGCATGGGCTCGAGGCTGACAAGGTAGGTTTCAATCAAACTATGGTTACTAATACATTGACTGCAACGCGTCTACATGACATTATGCAACACTCACTCATATGTAACAGTAGTCCTCCGTGCACAACCGGACTTGCACTTTACGCATTCGTATAGAAGGTAACAGGCTGCCCGAAGTGAAGTACCGCTAAACCTTTGCAATTATTCCTAGTTTTTATGTGACTACTGTGGTCCTCGGTTGAATAAACCACTCGCAGTTGAAGTTCAAATAAATCTAAATCCCTAGCAACAAGGCGGTCAATGCACTCGAAAGATGCATCCCAGAAAAAAGAAGCTAGGGCAAGCGGGCTTCTTTTTGCGATAAAGAAACATGCTTGTATTTTGGATGGGCTGAAAACCCCACAAGACCTTAGCATTGCCCCATTTGTTGACTGTTTGCAGTTAAAGATTAACTCACTTATACCATATTTTAACAAAAGACAGTACTATTAGTTCTTTATCACATTAAATTTTTGAACGTGTCTTGTTAGCCGTGTTTTATCTTACAATTCCAAAATGGAATTACGTTTAGAATCTTTTGATTTTTTACAATCTTTCTTTACAAGCATTTATTTGAAAACAAAGATCGTAATTGATTACTAGACCTTTGCTTTGAATACGAATGTCTATTCAATCGACCATTGATTACAAAATCTGTAGAAAGATAGCTCCACTGGCGATCCCTATCGATGCTCTGGCCGTAACCCTCTAAAGCATGAATAGGCCGGCCCCTTTGTAATCAAAACAGTAATCAAACGATATGAATTGGTAGGGATGTGAGATAAAAGTTTATTTGAATTTTAAATACGCCCTGCGGGTATGAATTAATGCAACAAAATCAAGAGTATACTTTAAATTCAATTATAATTACTGCAATAGCTATTTTTCTTCACTGTGAGTAGTTTTTATATACAATGACGGTGATAAACGTGCACACTCACGAAATTCAGATGTGCACCTTTGAGAACTAAGTTGGAAAGTCTCATTAACAATAAAAATGTTTCCGGTTCTCTCCAGTCACCAATAATATCGTTTTCAGTTAAAGTTCGTATTTTGACTGTAACATTTTCAAACGTTATGATGAATTTCGGGGGTATATACAGGGTTATTTTGCAATATACGGCCAAATTTGCAGAGAAAGTTCAAAACAGGTGATATAAGCGAACGGTAAAAAAAAATTAAAAAAATCTGAAACACTGTACTTTTTACCTTTCAAATTCAGAATGCGTGGTAATGCATTATTTTATTATATATTTGTTATTCATTAATATCTAACGCCTACTATTTTACTACGCAAACCATCCATTCGTAAGGATTGATCGGCCGGCAAAAACGCTGTGAATTGAAGTGTGTGTACGCGGTGGTTGTTGCCCATAAATCACATTTATTTTGGGATAATTTGAAATAAAAGTAGAAGCCTTATTTACTCGTATTTATAAAAACTGCAATAACGGTATATCATAATTTATATATTTGAATTTAAGTTTAAAATTTGACTAATCTTTGAAAAATAACCGAATATACGATATTAAAAATATAATATAAATATATAATAAAAATAAACTAAACACAGTGCAGTTATATTCAGATTAATAAGAAGTAATATTTATTTACGTTTTACATTAATTTCATTACATATATTTATTTATAATTTCACTTATCAGTAAAACATTAATAAAATACTTTTTATCTGTAATAAACTTTATACAATGTAATAAAATATATAATTTAAGTATATTATATAATATCATATGTAATTTGCCTACTCTTTTAGAAATAACCCTGTATATATACTCAATGTTCATTTTTGTAACTAACAGCTATTGCTAAATGATAAATGCTAATGCTATACGTAAGTTACACGTCATGTTTCGATACAAACTGGAAATAAAAATGTGAAGCAGTAGCTGCGATGCGACCATAAAAACTAGTATATAAATGGAAGAAACAGCATAATTCAAAACTAAAAGAAAATGATTTTAATAAAAGAAATTTGGTCTGCCCTCATCGTCTAGTTCCAATTTGGTCCATACATGTGCGTAACGTCAACCGGCGGCATTATTTTGTATTTATGTAACAAATTAATAATAATAGTGTTCTCCATACCGTATTTCCGTTACGGCGACCAGTCTCAATGGGGAATAGCTGTCGATTGAATAGGATTTTAGTGCGATAGCGTAAAACGCAAACGCAAGTGCACTATCTATTCCCTCACTTTCATAGTGCAATTCGACACGACCAGAGAGCGATCAGATGCAGGATCACCGGCTTTACGTGTTTTCCGATGCACGCGGAGAAACACCGTCAACTTCCTTACTTCGAACTGCTACTAAGAATTTCTTGAGAGTAAAAAACCAATAACTGATTCCGACACGACCCGTGTTTTCAAAAGATGTGAAAATGTTTTAAATAATGAACCTTTACAATCACGTGATTAATAATCAAATTTATTTCATGTCGTTTTCAAAAGAAAAATTCACACAGACCCGCAGACATCGTAGCTGGACTTAATTTGGAGCTATTCGCTTGCCAAGCAATTATCTACTTGAAATTGTGTCTGTATTAGAAGTACTTACTTTGTGCTGGCTTAAGCAGGATTATGTTAACCGTCTGTTACTAGTTACTATCCGAGTAGAACAATTTAAGGGTTTATGAGTTTAGTGCAATATTACGCAATAATAATAATTATAAAAATATGCGTATAAAAATATATGAACTATAACTAAATATATACTTGCTGCGAAAATATGGAAATATATTTATTTTTCTAGTCTTTAACATAAATCTTTACACATAAATTTAGAGAAGTTGTAAAAGGTCATTAGATGAAGCATTACATTTACATTATAGTCAAGTTATTCACTACATAATATAATATGATGTGCCAAAAAAAATGTATCACATAAATCTGGACCTTATAGGTAGCGCTGCCGTGTTATTAACAAAACAATTTTAATTTATTTTTATAGCTCGGTAAAGCCATATTGCAGCTTTATTATTGTGGTAGCACGAATATGCCGGCTCGACTGGGAAGGACCTCGCTCTCACAGAATACCAACGTAAAATAGCAGCATATTACTGCTGCATGTCGAAAACCGGAAACTCTTTTTATTGGCAACGAATCATTCCATCTTAATCCTCAGGGGTGACCACGCATCTGCATTTTGTTTCTTAATCGGGGATAGTTGTAGATGTCTATGGGTCAAAACATCCACTAACAATTTCAAGGTGAATTCAGGGACAATCTCACCGCGCTACCTACCAAAAAGTGCAGAACAACGTCTACCTGACCTGCTAGTATGCATATAGATAATGAACATAATAGATAAACGGCTTAAGTTTGTTAGAATAAGAATGGTCAGTGTAACATTGCCACTGTACAGTGATTTGCTAACGATTTCGGGAAACTGGATCCAACCTACACGATCTAGGAATACAAGGGCCTAAGTGCACTAAGGTGAGGGAAGATCAATATATGGTCTTGATAGTACTTCAAAGTCAGTTGGTGACAGCATTTTACTGAGCAATCTATGCTGAAATCTTTAAGGAAGTGACGCAATACATAAAAATTAAGGAGACATATTGTTGAAGCTCGTTTAAAACCATTACAATATGCAAATGGCTCCATGTTCTTAGATAGAGGTACACGAACACTTGAACTGGAAGTTGAATGATTGATCAAGGGCTGTAGTAGACGTTGAGTGAACAAATATTTGTATGGCGCACAATTTTTTTTCAACGTTTTGAAAAATAATTACAAACGAGTCTCAGTCCATCTTATGGCAAATGGATACTGTGGCCCATAGAAATCTTCATTTACCACCAACCATCCAAATGCGTCCCTGACGGCTAAGACAGAATGCCTTGTTTTCAGCAAAAAGTGTATCCGGTTCTCCTACACTCACAATACTAAACGAGACAGCATTAAGCTGTTATTTCACGCTGGTATTCTGTGTGTGATTCTGAGTGTATTAGTACCAATTCGTGGTAGAACCTTAATATAGCTGCAGTCTGGCTCGATTACGCATAAATACGGTGGTGGTGTAAAGAAGGTCACATTACCTCATTTCATTGCGTGATTTTCGTAAGAGGCAACAGAGGGAAACGAAACCAGGAGGCAGCAATCAGTCCATAAATGGTGACTTTGGATAACGATGAGGTTTTAAAGCATGTTGCATAAAGACGGCGAGAGCAGATGCATAAGTACACATTCCCTATTTTAATCCAATAGAACAGGTTTGGGACAAGTTTGAACGACACTTGAGATAAAGAAATCCGTCTTCAAGCACACTCAACGAGTTAACAAATGTATGCGATGAAGAACAATATTCTCTACTATCGCATTATCATCCTTGACATAACATGCCAGATCATGTTATATCAGTATAGACAGCATGCGAAAAATAGATCTTTACGTGGTAGAGCCATGCTGCAACTATATTAGTAGTATAGTTGTAGCAAGAATGGGTCTGCTCGACTGGGGAAGGACCACGCTCTCACAGAATACCAGCGTCAAATAGCAGATTAACACTGTGGTATGGTGAGTGTAGAGACCCGGAGACCCTTTTTACTGGAAACAAGACATTATATTATAGTATATATATATCAAAGATAAATCGTTAAAAGTAAACCAGATTGGTCATGAAATAAGGCCATCAAAATGTATCATTAAGGGGTTTAGAAAAGAAGATAAAAGTTCATTAAAATAGAGCAAACAAAATAAAAATACAAATAAAAAAATACAATTTTAAATGCAATTATGGGATCGACTTGTTAAGCCCACATGCCATCTTATTACAGTAGAAAGAGCTTATGCAAATGAATGAAGGGTGTTTCAAATGGTTGTACGTCCTGGATTAAGGCAGCTGACGTACCGGTCTATTTTTACAGCATATTTTTACAACATCACTTAGTGTTTGGAAAGATTAATAAAATAATTAATTGAAATTTAGGAACTCGATGCCGGTTTTTACTTTCTCTATTATTAAATTAGTTCTCACTTAACACTTAACTTTTCTTTTAAAAATGGCATAAAACCATTCGCATGTGGTATTATTATTACAATATTTCTCAATAATAAAATCTTTTAAATAAAACTAATTTTACGGATTTTATCACGTATATTAACTTATTTTATATTCCCGACGTTTCGGGCACTTTTCAGCACCCATGGTCACGGGGGGACTGAGGTGTATGACGTCCCAATGTCATAGTTAACCACGGCCACCTTCACATTAAAAGTTATTAATTTTTGTTCCGATCTACGCAGTATGAACTTACTGTATGATGAAGTCTTGCAGTTGTATGCTTGGATCTGATTTTATTAATTATGGGATCCCAAGCAGATGGTAGCACCCAGCCATCTTCTCTATTTTCTAATTTCAAAACAAAAATTAATAATTTTTAATGTGAAGGTAGCCGTGGTTAACTATGACATTGGGACGTCATACACCTCAGCCCCCCCCCCCCCCCCGTGACCATGGATGCTAAAAAGTGCCTGAAACGTTGGGAATATAAAATAAGTTAATATACGCGCTAAAATACGTAAAATTAGTTTTATTTAAATGTGTAGTGTTCCCGTAAATATAAGAAATCGTTAAATAAAATCTTTTTTGATACAGATATAATATTAGTCAAATAAGGTTATCTGGTTCATTTATAATATATACACATTATGTATATATAGAGTGGGTGATCCGTAATAGACACGTTTAACAACTAGATTTAAATTATATAGGCTAGATTTCAGGTGGCTGTCTGAGTGTAACTGGTCCTTAACGGCTCTTAAATATAGGAAATAGGTCTAATATTTAAAGAAAAATATGAAGACACTAGATTAACCATTGTTTGTTATTAATTCGTAAAATTAACCGATGTGTATGTCAATATGATCTTCTCAATTTTTTAAATAAAATAATGAGTCGATTATGACAAAAATTTTATCATGTAGGTATATATTGCAATTATACTTTAAATTCAATTAGTAAGAATACTATATCATATTTTTTCTTGAAAACTATTAATTTTCGAATTCACCCACGATAACACATAACAGACAGATTTTTCTATAACAGTAGAATCCGTCTCTACTCCATCAGTACAGACGGAACTCAAAACGTGAAGGTGTACTAAAATTTGAACTTTAAAATAACACACCAATTGCAATAACTTCCACAAGCAAGGTTAATACATGCGAATGAAAACATTATGTTCTGTGACTTTATTCGAAAAAAAATTATTTCCTAAAGCTTTCTTAAATGCCGTGTAGTGGCGGTTAAGAATATCCACTACCCCATATCTTCCC
>JAVANC010000027.1:22896169-22993805 GCA_033319125.1 Parnassius glacialis | reverse complement strand
TTTTAAAATTGCGGGTAAGTGTTTTTATTTTTTAAATTTCTTTTTCTTAATGTCCTATATATATATATATATATATATATATATATATATATATTAATATTAAAACCAGCCAGATACAAACAGTACAACCAAAGAGATTTTTATTTCAAATTTATACAAACAAAATACGAAGAAACTTTTTCACCAACCAATTATAATTCAATTTTTTCTTATATACAATATATTGTATAAGCTTGCTTGTAATTAATGTCATAATACTTTTACTTCTCAAAAATTCCCTTTGAAGTTGAGTCTCAATTCATTCGATAAATCACCGTCATTGGGTATTTATAAAAGCAAGCAATGTTTATATGAAGAACACTATGAAAAGACATATTATAATAACAAAATATTTAGACAATATATCAAAAATTATTCGAAAATAATGATTTCTTGTGTTTAAGCGAACACCACACACTTTAAATAAAACTAGTTCTAATGGAATTTATCGCGTGTATTATCTTATTTTATAGTCTTGACGTTTCGAGCTCTTTACAGCACCCAGGTTACGGAGGGTCTGAGGTGTTCGACGTTCGATTGGGGCCGGATCGAATAAAATCCGTAAAAAATAATTTTATTTATTATTAAATATTTAAAAGAGTATGCTACACATCCGAGTCTTTACTTTTAAGCAACAAAATTAAGTCAGATCTAATAAAATCAAAATTTCTACTAGTTTTGATAGTAAAACTGATTACATCAGGCCTTGCAGTTGTAACTATGAATTAAATTTTAACTACAAACTTACTTAATCAAATCTGAGCCCTTTCTAATAAATGTTTCATTCTGACAAATTTGTAAAAAATGTGACATTATTGTAAAATTGTACATTAAAAACCATACACAGGTACATGTGCCCATCAAGTAGCTATTGTTTTTAAATTTTCTACCCTGTTAATGAAAAAGGCGAATTTTCAACAATAACCACTCACAGAAAAAAATTAAAAAAAAACGCGTATACCAAATTTCTTAAAATTGTGGTGCTATGCTAATTTTTTTTTATTACGCATTATAGGGTGTGACGACATATTTCTTGTAAAAATAAGAACCAGAGAAAATTAAATACTTGGACAATCACAAGCCAGTATTACAATTGCTCCACCCCAATTGGTCACTAATTCCTTAGTCCAGTATTCCATTATTCAAGTATGCTCTTTTACAAAACGTACCGAAAAATATTCAAAGCAAATCGTACAAAAATTTCCTTTTTTTTAGCAAAACCTAAAAGCTAAAAAAGGGTTATAAAAATATTAAAGAATACGTGCAAACAAAATTTTGTGTAAGACATAAATAAAACAATTTATATCTAAATATACCAATATATTAACTGCTTTTCAAATAATTCTTCATTTCATTTAAATACATTTGTAAAAATGGATCATTGATCTGTGGGCATGTTATTCACGTGCTGGTTAAAAGCTGTTGCGGCTTCTTATTGCTCCGTAAACGTCAAACTTCTCATCAAGTTTATTTTTTATTTTTTGGTAAATAAAGAAAGTTCATGATGTGACGTCTGGACTGTATGGTAATGGAGTCAGAAAATTGGCATTGTTTCTCCACCGAGCCAGAGAAACCGCGTAAGCCTGATCTCTTTCCAGTGTTGTCCTATTGCCGTCCCATCGGACAATGAGAGTGATTGAATAGAGGTAACCTCTATTCCCCTATCGTTACTTGTGCTGTGTATGTAACACATTCGTGCATAATAATCCTTTCCTTTCTTGTGCAGATGGCTGATCTCAATTGAGACTGACTACCGTAATTCCGAACGAGATTCAGTCTTGAAGACACTAATGTAATGCGACAAAGTTTTGAGCATTGTAGCGTATTATATGTTATATGACGCCATCATTTTCTGCCAATAAATCCAGTAACAAAAATCTATTGCATAAATTCACAAAAAAAATTAAAATGGACATTTAAACTGAATTTGGCAATCATTTATAACAGTGGGTTTATCCGTCAAGAGATTTTTTTAAATCTCGGTTTTTGTAAGCGCGCATTATCAACGCTTTGTTAGCCATTAATTAGTCACTGTCTAACAAATTATCTTTATTTATTTGGAAGAAAATTAGCACGGATTTATCTTTTTACTTCAGGTTAGCCTTAAGTTGTTACTTTTTATTATGAAAAAAACGTTTTTGTTTAAATACCATGCCCCTTTTAAAAAGTTGCGTTTGTTTCCCAGTGCTAGTATCACAGATACTGCTAATTATACTTTTACGTTCTGACTTTCTACTTGCCAGATGGTAGGAAAGTTTTATGCACGATACTCTTCCTTTGTTTATATGTGGCCGTTTGCATTACTTTGTTAAATAATTTTAAAGAAACGACAATTGTTAGATTTACGAACATGAACGATTATAATATGTCACAATTGTATCGGCAAATATGTGTTTTCGCACAATTGTCAGTTTCGGCTGGGATTTGAATACGGTGTTGTAGCCAGTTACTGTTATTAATGGGACAGATACTTATTGTGTATTTATGCATTCGTATACGAAAATAATAATAATAATTCAGGTTCAATAATTTGACATAATAATATGATCTAATATTTTAACTAACGCGCTTTACTTTACATTGTCTCTATATTTCGTTTAATCTATGAAATCTGAAGTAATGAGGGCTAATAATTTTCCACTCACCAGATGTCGCTAGGTGTGACTGAGGTAAAGTTTTTTTTTTTACACAATTTCAGTTAATTGAGAAATTAGTTTTAAATAATAGTTTATCATATTCTAGAATATTATATTAATACACAACACAATGTTTCAGTGGTTTGATTTTTAATTTTTTGCACATTATAAATCCTTTTTTTTTTAAAGTCGTCTTTTAGTTATATTTATAGTTTGGTTAATTCATTTCCAACGTAATTAATATAAAATATAACTAATAATACAAAAAGAAACCTTAAATATTACATTTTCCTAAGAAATTATTGTCCCCGCTATGAAATCTGTCAAATATTTTACCTCACTCTAAAGTGGCGCCGCCCTGGTGGCAGAAAAAGTCGTGAATGCCCTCATTGGTCTATCATTTTTAAATAAGTGTGTTGAGAATGGGACCTTAATACTTATGTCCATCTTTAGCTACAATTTTTTTTTTATAAAATGGCTAATGCTGTTGGCTTGTTGATTACTTAAACTAATGGTCTTATTTCAAAACGAGGTTTATCGATAAAAATAAATAATAATAATAATATTAAAGCCATTTCGATGTGAGCAAAATTATTTTAACTAACTTTAATATAATGGATTTCTGCAAAATAACGTCTGATTCTATTAAAATAATAATTAAAAGGTTTTTTTTATAGGATAAGGGTGAAAAACGAGCACACAGTCCACCTGATGGTAAGTCGTTGCTGCGGCCTATAGACATCTACATCTATCCTCTGTTACAGATCAAAATGCAGATGCGTTTTCACCCGTGAGGACTAGGATGGAATGCCTCATTTCTAGTAAAAAGGGCCTAATAGTTTAAAACTTTGACTATCGATAAACATTTTTTGTGTGAAAATGGTAAGATTTGGCATGATTTTTACATTGTAAATAATTTTGGTGCCTATGATGAGAATGAGTACTTCGAATTCGTATCGTGCTTGTTTAAGACGCTGACCTTTAAACGAACAACGTACCAATCAGAAAAGTGGATTATTTCCACCACGTCCAGCGGTTTGCTTTCAAACAGACCTAAAAAGTTCAGCGTCATAATGCGTGCTGATTTCTACTAATAGTAGAAATAAAACTCCGTCATTAAAGGTGGTACTGGACCTCCGTATTCTTATCAGCCCTAGCTGGTCGTTATGGTGGATACTACCATAGCCAGGACTAGTGGAGCCACCGGACATTAGGGCCATCTCTTAGTACACTTCATGGTTACATCGCCAAAGTTGCCGTGTTTGACAAGCGGGTTGACAATCACAGATTTTTATCTTCTTCTTCTCTTATCAGAAAGATGCTGCAGCCCATCTCCTGGTATAATTTCACTGTCTCATCTTACAACACCCACGGGATAATATGGGGCAGTGGAGATTCTTACACCGCCACTATACGAAAAAGTTATCGTTATAATATTTGTAGTGGTCCTAAGCTACCGTATGGTAATCGGAATATTAAATTACTTTACATTTAAACATATTTGCGTAATTGCTATGATAGAATCGCAAATTTAAACCCTTCGCAAGCACTATGCATTTGAAAACACAAATTTGCTTTTACGGTCATTTGCATGTTGCTGGTGTCACAATTGCCGTGACTTCTGAATTGCTACTGTTAAATTGTGTTAGCTGAATTCGCTTTAATAATATTACGTGCAAACACCACCATTCCTAAATATTTGCTTTGAATCATGACTGAGTGTCTAATTTACCCTTTAAAAGAGATACTTTGTCGCCCTATTTAATAAAATCTTTCACTTTGCGAACAACGACAATATAAATTTATTAATATTCGTCTAACCTAACCTATGGACGTTGCAATAAGAAAGGTTTCAGTAAAATCATTCAGATTATCTTATTGATTTGAAATACAAGAAACAGCAGCTAATCAATCATTCATTTAGGTGTCCATAGTTTGCCTCATAGCAGTGATTTTGCCATAGTGTCGCCGCTTGTCGGGCGAATAGGCAACAGGACTTTTTCTAGTTTTTTTTGAATTGTTATCTGAAAGATGCTCAACTATGTGGTAGAACTCCTCTTCTACCTTGGAGTCCATCTGGGTAGGTGATGCTTGCACTGCTTTGTTCCGGATTAAAAAATATCCATCAATCAATTCATATATTACAACCTATAAAAGTCTGCTGTTGAACACTTGGCATGCAGGTTAAAAAAGGAGTACTTTTTTAAACTTTTAGTGGTTATCAGAAAGATGATACTGCCCATATCCTAATCCCTCTGTCGCCTCTAACAACACACATAAGGGGAAGTGGATATTCTTTCACCCCGTTACAAGGTTAGGATTTGAAGGGTATAGAGATCTAGTACTATTACATGCTGTGAGGCATTTCATTTTAATCATGATTAATGATAATGCATGTGTCTACCCGTATTCTAATATGGGGTAGTGGATTTTTTATCGCCTTCACTACACGGCGTCAATAACAATTATATAGTTGGACTGGATAGAAACCTTTCCCAAAATTACTTTTTTTTTCCTTCTGTTCCAGTTTTTCTTAAATATTTGCATTAAATTCCTAATATACAAAATTACTGGGCTATTATGGCCGACTTTATTCTAAAACGGAAGACAACCAATAGTCAGTTAAGTAATACGGTGAAAAACTACCGAGTTTTGCTTTTAACGTTTTATTTAAGAAAAATTATATCATATCTCTGTCGTAACAAAAATAAATGTCATTGTGTTCGCAGCTATATGAACTAATATATCTACACATATTATTATGGTAAGTGCGAAAGCAAAATCGACCCTCAGTAAGTAGGGCAATACATTCAGCTACCCTTGCCGACATGTGTGCAGACCATAAATAATACTGCGCACCTGTAACTAGTTAGATTGTGCCTAGATAAAGAAATTTAATATTCGCATATGCAGCGCCACTGATTTATTATGCAGCGAAATATTCTCTATGATTTAGTGAAATGTTGTTTCACACAATACTGTGAAGTAACTGCTAAGTTTTATTTTATTAGCGCTGATTTACCAATCATCAGATAAGACTATACATCGAAAAAGTTAACACCCGACTTTATATAAAAGTGAAACAATTGAAGTGTTTTGTTTATACAACTGTGATTGTTAATTCGTTTATTTTGTATTTTATCTCATGCATTAATTTTATCTGAAGATTAAAAAATTGGCCCAAAATTAGCATTTATTACCGCATTGACTTTATCATTATTATCGGAATATATTACATAGTATTTCATTTACATTTTATTTTTTTGCAATCACATTATGTTTTTTTTTATAGGATAAGGGTGACAAACGAGCACACAGTCCACCTGATGGTAAGTGGTTGCTGCGGCCCATAGACATCTACATCTATCCTCGTTTGCGAATCAGAATGCAGATGCGTTGTCACCCGTGAGGGCTAAGATGGAATGCCTCATTTCCAGTAAAAAAGGGCCTCTGGCCACCTGCACTCACCAAGCGAAACGCAGAGGTAAACCTCTACTTCACGCTGGTATTCTGTGAGGTCGTGGTACCACTCCGGTTCGAGCCGGCCATCCATGCGACAGCAAAAGCTGCCGCGTGGCTCTACCACTAATCTGTCATTAGATATTTTGTTATTTAGGTAATGAAGGTGTAGCCTGGTGTTCAGAGCACCCGGTTAACTTTGTCACGGATCGAAACGAACCAATTCTGCATATTTTTAATTTTTAGATCTGGCTGCGCTTTGATATTACGTCTGACTCGGACACCCTAGCCTATCTCGGATCTTATTGTAAAATAATCACTTCGGGCATGGGTACATAGGTTACATATTTTTAATTTTTAGATCTGGCTGCGCTTTGATATTACGTCTGACTCGGACACCCTAGCCTATCTCGGATCTTATTGTAAAATAATCACTTCGGGCATGGGTACATAGGTTACATATTTTTAATTTTTAGATCTGGCTGCGCTTTGATATTACGTCTGACTCGGACACCCTAGCCTATCTCGGATCTTATTGTAAAATAATCACTTCGGGCATGGGTACATAGGTTAAGTAGAAAAAGTGTTTGTCTAAAAAGGGTTATTATAATATTAAGGAATTTATTGATGATAATAAACCCTGCGAATGTGGTGTTCGCTGCCAAGCTATTTTTAATTTGATTTGTGTTGTTAATTGTGTAACATATATGATTGTAAGCAGTTATTTAAAAAAAAGTACCGCTTGGTTTCTTGCTGGTTCTTCTCAGAACTGGGGTTTATTTCCGGTGATAAACAAAATAACTGGTCAAGTGCAAGTCGGACTCGCACATGGGAATGGAACCCAAAATCTTTGTTGGTTTCCTTACCCTAAAATATTTTTTTGACTTTGAATAAGTATTATTTATAATCTCTATGGAAGAAAAAAGTTTGTTTCTGATTCTGTATTTTAACAAACATACAGTTAATAGCATGCGTTTGTTCGGAAGTAGTCACCGTTAGCGAAAATGGACAGGAAGTGTTACACCTACCAATTTATGATTTAAAAAATAGCCGTGTTATCTACATCGCTATTATATTTTTAACACTAATTTCTTTTGTTCCAGATATGTACTCGAAAATCCATTTGATTGTTGACAGCATGACCGACAGACAGTAGCAAGGACGAAGGAATCGAAAAATAAAATAAAATGTGTTCACTTAAACTCTTTGACGACGTTAATAGTAAAAGAACTATTCTGTTTATACTTGTGCTGTTATCACTTAAATTAAGTAGCCCCCAGGACATAAATGAAGAATTTGTTAATGAAGATAGTATAGATACCATAACAGAAATAAGTGCAATAGACACAGATAATAGTGTGAAAATAATAAAAAAAATAGGCGTAGATAGTCCTTGTAGATTAAGTGAACTACTTTGTGACACAGGACAATGTATATCATTAGACAAATACTGTAATGGAGAAGATGATTGCGGTGATAAAAGCGACGAGCCGAAAGCCTGTTCACGTAAGTTTTGTTGTAAATCATTTTGTTATATCTAAATACAAAATATAATATAAACATATTTTTCTGTAGTGTTTGATGAATAAACATAATATGTTTCGGTTTAATTAATCAAAATTTTGCACTGTCTCGTATGAGTATTATTGAATAACTGTTATTTTAATACCTATAAAAGCAATGTTAAACATAGCCAACATTTAATTTAACAATTATCAAATGTTACAATTGAATAATTATTTAAAGGAGAAGGAGACATCTCTATACATATTTGGGCCCAGATGTTAACAAGATGAAAGTCAGACCATTTCAAAGCTTATACATAAACAATTCATACCTGAAAATCTGGCTAGATTTGTCAATCTAGGAGCTGAGTTATTGAAGAATAAAAAAGTGATTTATGTATTACCTACACTGTAACAGGCGATTTTTCACTGTAATAACACTGTAACAGGTTATTTTTCACTATAATTACTAAAAGATATAAAAGCCGGATCAGTATAAAATCACCAAAGAAAAGCTGTGGTTATGTAGGAAACAAAATAGTGAAACGATTAACGAAAATTAAAACAACGGCAACTAATTGAAATGAATATTAAAAATATCGATCTGAGATCGATTACTTAAATTGTTGTTGTTACTGTTATTTGTTGGCATGTTGATATGTTGATACTTTGTATTTTTTCATATTATTTTGTAGATATGTTTTTTATCTGCCTAGTTAACACAGATAAATAATTAAAAATATATATTAAAATGATTTAATCGAGAATCGATTTTATTGCACTCGTTTCAAATCAAATGGAAAATTGGTCTTTTTCTTTTTTCTTTTAAGTGAATAGTTTTGACGTTTGAACTGTCAAAACAAACTAATAAAAATTACTATTGGTACCTAGGTAGTGTACAGAAAAGAGAATTTCACTAGTGTATGCTTTATGGTAATCGATTTATTTCCATAAAATGTTTATTTATTTTTTCCTTATACGAATAATAATATACTTTATTTCCAAATGAATATATCATAGCAATATACGAGGGTGGATTGAAAAGTACTCGGCCTAACACAGATCCATTCAATTCTAAAAATCAAATCTACCCACATTATTTAGTTCAGTTCAGACTAGTTCATTGTGTGAAGTTCGAAACGTGTGCGATAATTAGTTGTGATTTTATAAATTTATTAACAAAGTTATCGGACATAATTTCCGCGAATGGAGCAAATCGAGCAGCGTGCCGTCATTAAGTACCTCCATAAGAAGGGGCTATCATCAAAAGCCATCCATGATGACATGGTCAGTACATAAGGCAATTGTGCTCTGTCATATTCATCCGTCAAAAAATGGATAGCAGAATTTAAGCGTGGTAGAGAGAGTGTGAAAAATGAACCCCGCTCTGGAAGGCCTTCGACGTCAACTACTGACGAAAATATTAAAAAAGAACTTGATTTAATAATGGGAGACCGCAGATTAAAGATTAGAGAGATAGCCGAGATTATAGGCATCTCTTATGAACGAACTCAAAACATCATTTTCAACGAGTTGGGTTTCCACAAGGTGTCTGCGAGGTGGGTTCCGCGACTGCTTTCAGTTGAACAAAAAAGGACGCGATTGACTATTTCACGCGACTGTTTGGAGTTATTTGAAGCCGATGCAGATGATTTTTTGAATCGTTTTGTTACTATAGACGAAACATGGGTTCATTACTGTACACCGGAAACAAAACAACAATCAAAACAGTGGAGAAGACCTGGTTCACCACCCCCTAAAAAGGCTAAGTCGATTTTGTCGGCAAATAAGGTGATGGCTTCAGTATTCTGGGACTCGAAAGGTGTGATTATGATTGATTATCTTGAAAGGGGTCAGACTATAAACTCTGATTACTATTGCACCTTACTACGTCGTTTACGAGAGGAAATAAAAGAAAAACGTCGAGGAATGCTCAGAAGAAAAGTCCTGTTTCATCAAGATAACGCCCGTGTTCACACGTCAGTACAGTCAATGGCTGAAATTCACAACTGTGGCTTTGAACTGTTACCGCATCCGCCGTATTCACCTAATCTGGCACCATCAGACTTCTTTCTGTTCCCTAACCTAAAAAAGCACTTGGGAGGTCAAAGATTTTCGACAAACGACGAGGTCAAAGCAGCTATAGACGCATATTTTGACTCTAAGGAAGAATCTTTTTTTTTCAACGGTCTAAATGCTTGGAAGGTGGCAAAAGTGTATTGAACTTGATGGTGATTATGTAGAAAAATAAAAATATAACTGATTTAGTATGTGTTTATTTTCTTGGTTAGGCCGAGTACTTTTCAATCCACCCTCGTATCAGCTTTATCTTTTAATTTTGTTTGGATCCGAATAAATATAAAATCGATTGCATCAATACAATCGATTTTCTAACTTATTAATTATTTTATTGTTTTTTTTTTGAAATCTAGATTGTAAAATGAGCTAGTTATTTGTATTTAGCTTTAGAAAAATATAGCCAATTTTTTAAAGTATAAACCAATTAGTTAACTTCAGGCCCAAAAATCCGCCGAGGCTGCGGGCTGTTCGAAAGAGATACCGCGGCTCCGGAACGTAAGGGCACTGAAGGAACACGGATGGTTTTTAGTCAGTAAAAGTCTGACACTCCCTTCCGCTCCACCCACAGCGAAAGGCGTCATTAGATGATTTTCCATCTGCAAAAAAAAGGTCCAAAAATCCCATTCTCCTTTATATATTTTTATACATTGCTGAACGTATGCCTCTCACAAGGAATGCCTCAAAGTACAGTTCTGAGACAACTGCATTCATCAACTTCCTGCATCAGTGGTGGACTTGTAATGGGCTTTAATGATGGTGAATATATATATTTATTAAGATATATTAGTTATTAAATTCAAATGAAATGTTTTTAAAATAATTGATGGATATTAAAATGGAATTATGCTAGTTTAATAATGTGAGTACAGCGGTTATAATATCTACTTAACAATTGAAATTTTAAATGCCTACTTAATTTATCGTCTTATATATTAATGGAAGACGCTGTCTGCCTGACATCACTGATTAGAGTTATTATTTAGTATTTATTATTACTATGTCGCTGAGAGTATCCTTGTCTTATTTCAGGATTCCTTAAAGCTTTACAAATTCCAATTCACATTTTATAATAAGAATAAAAACAAATAAAAATTAAAGATATATGATTTTAGTTATAAAGCCGAGTTATGATAGTGCAAATGTTATCGTTAATATCTCATGTAACCGCACGAAGTTATCAGGGGAAAACTACGCGACTTGTCTGTTACTTGTAACTTCGTAGCCGACCGAGGAAATTGCTCATTTACGACATTCATGTTCCAGCTAAAAGTTTATATAGAAAGGGCAGTTATGTCGGAAGTACTATATACAAACCATAGAATTAGAATTGGTTGTCGCACGAAATACACTTTTTGACAAAAATTACATACTATGGTATCTATGGTACTATAGTATATATGGATTCGTTTTATATTCCATACGAATATTAAATACATAACTACATATATCTATATTAAACAGATAAATGTTGTTGAAAACATTCAATAATGAATGAAATATGTAACTTTCAAATACGCATACATGCTTTACACTAAAAAACGCAAAGCAATAAACTTTCTTTAATTACAGAGGTTGTCTGAAACGAGCTTTCGCTTTTATCGTTACCATGTAGGTGGTCGTTAACCCAAAATATAGCTATAATTAACAAAAACACATTTAGCTTAATAACGTGTTAAGTAAATTTGTAAACGAAATGGAGTAGAATGTTACATACACTTTATACGTGCATACTACAAGAATTCAATCGACAAAATGAAAACACGTCAGAAATGCATTTACTAAAAGTTTGGCATATCAGGGGAAAATGACAAACGTAGCTTACTATAAACCACGTTCTTACTAATAAGTTTCTGTAATATTATTTGGAATTCAGTGCTTTACTTTTAAATTTTATTCTTTATGTTTTTATAATAATCGTAGGTTTTAATTTAACTCCAATATAGTAATAAAGTAATACTTCATTAAATTTATACTACATATTTTATACGCTAGTTTTATCTATGTTTCAAAAAGTACTCAGAATTAATGACGGCTCACGTATTTGTATGGTATGTATAGAATAGAATAGAATAATTTTTATTCAATATACATTACATGTGTAATTCTTATTGAAAGTCATTTTTCACTTTACCACTGGTTCGAAAAAAAACCCTCTGTTCTGGGAAGAACCAGCAAGAAACCCAGCGGGACTTTTTTTTAAATAAATTTTACAAAATACATGATTACGAACTATTTACAAAATTTATTTTAGAAACTGCTTGGAAGCGACCACCTCATTCCCAGGAGTTACTATCAACCATGTATTCATTTATACTATAATAACCCTTTTTATACAGTTTCAGCTTAATAAAACATTTAAACTTGGTAATAGAGAGGACCTGTACACTTTTCAGGACCTTGTAATAGCGTATACATTGCCCCAAGAATGAATTACTGACTCTGTGGAGTCGAGAAACTGGCATCACTAGCTTGTGTTTGTTCCTAGTGTTTACAGAATGTATATTACTTTTTTTACTAAACTATCTTTGTTTTTGTGAACATACATTAAATTTTCGTAAATATACTGAGAGGCCAAAGTTAATATATTAATTTCTTTAAATTTATCTCTAAGAGACTCTCTCGGTTTTAGATTGTAAATAGCTCTAATTGCCCTCTTCTATAAAAAAAAATAGTTTCTGAATCAGCCGCATTTCCCCATATGTTTGTTGTGAAATTTATGTATGTAAACTGCCTCGACGATACAGAAGACAATTCGTGGGAGTAACGTTTTTTTATTAAAAGTAAAAGATATACAAAATAAAATAGAGTAGTTGCTACAAATAATGTATCGTGTATGAGTGGAACATAAAGGGAATATGTCAACATTTTTCCAAATGCACTACTTCAACGTGCTGCTCTGGACGGATGACTCTCTAATGATCAAGTGGCGGAAAAACCATCCTAAAACGCTGAACTCAAATATCACATACGGTAATAGCTAAACGCTGAGCAAACGTAGTAAGTATGGACAAATCTTCCGAGTAATACTTGCCCACTGGTGTATTCTTGGAAAAGCTATGTCCAACTGTGGATTAAAAATGTTCATTAACCATTGTGTGCATGAGTGGGGTAGACTACGCGCACGAACTAACACCCGCTACCTCACGAATAAATTATGACGAAATAATGTGAGCAACTGTTTCTCTTAGGTGAGTACATAACCACGTACACAAGCACGCCTAAGTATGCCATTACTCTAGTAAAATGGACCATTTGTTTCGAGTCAGAAGGCGTATAACATAATGAAAGAAATTACGTGTTTTTGCACAGTTTTCTTTATTTCCAAAACGAATTTGTAGACCGCGTACGAGCTTTTAAATTATAATGTAGTCAGAAAATATGTTGCAGCAAATATTATGTAAATGTAACGTTACTTATAGAAAGCAATAGATATAAAAAACTAAACAAAAAAACTAAAGCTAATTGTAAAGGTAACTACTCTCAATTATTAAAAATTTGTAAGATTCTACCGGTTAGTTCAAAGCATAAATATCTACTGGCTATAAATAACCATGACTGTCAAAAGCTTAACTTGACGATTGTAAAACAGAATCAAGGTAGGTACCCGGTCGATATCCGAAGGTAAGTTCGAAGTACCTAGAATAAAAAAACTACTTTGGAGATAGAACATTAAAGAAACAAATACCGTATATTCTGAATAGTCTGCCCAAAGATATTCGACACGAGACTAAGGAAAATTTATTTAAAAAGATGGTTTATAGACTCTTTCTATCATTATGTAATTAAGGAAAAAAAATTGTACTATAGCTATCCTTTAAGTATTATTGTGAGACTCTGGATTCCACAGACAAACTGTGTAAACAGTTTTGTGGGAATATGTTTTACTGTATGGTTGTGTCGATTTGTTTAGTAAAATAAAGGAAAAAAAAGAAGTATATACACTATGTATACCACTGAAAAGTGAAATTTTATTAAAAGAAAAATTAAAACAATAAATTTTAATAAAACTAATTTTACATCTAATTTGATTCATTTATAAATCGTGACGTTTTGGGAGATACTGTAAGCTCGTTCTGCCTAAATCGGACAAAAACGAATGTAGAAAAGCTTAAGCTAGCCCGGGTCAATTATAACATCAGTACGTCAAACATATGAGTCCCTCCGTGACCATGGGTGCTATAAAGCTTGTCATAAAATACGTAAAATTAGTTTTATTCTATGTGTAGTATTCTTGTAAATATAATAAATCATTAAACAACAAATTTATTTCAAGCGAATTAATTAATGACTAGTTTTTTGTATGTTGTAGCATGCAATAGAACATACATGGGTGACGTAGGCCGAACATATGAAATAGAAGTTCGCAGGCCACGAGAAGATCACCTACCATTTATTTGCAACCTCAACTTCACAGCCACGGGTGGAAACTATGGCGACATTATACAAGTAAATATTATTTCTGCTAAGTGTACGCTAATACTAGTATTTTATGATATTGAGTAGTTTTTTTCAATCATCAGCAATAAAAAAGTTTAAACATTTACTGTTAAATGATTATGTATATATTTAATAATGTTTGTTATGTATAGGCTGTAATAATAATATTTACTATAGAAGGACCGCTACTTCGTGTCCACTATAATAATACTAAGGAAACAATAATTGCTTTGTTTTAATTGTATTCGTTGAATATTATCAATTATCGTGAAACTTAGTATTTCACGATAATTAGTGGCTATAAATAGCGGCTCTACTCATGGTAAGTAACTTGCCGATAAATCCCATTAACACATAGAATTAGGTTTTTCATACTCATAAATGAGTCCCTCACGAACTGAGTAACGCACTGTGTGTGCCCGCGCCATATTACTGAATCGAGATAGAAAGGAAGACATTTTACATCGAATTGTTACCTTTTTTATAGGATAAGGGTGACAAACGAGCACACAGTCCACATGATGTGGTTGCTGTGCCCCTTAGACATCTAAATCTATCCTCGATTACGAATCAAAACGCAAATGCGTTGTCACCGGTGAGGAATAAGATGGAATGCCTTCTTTCCAGTTAAAAGGGTCTCCGGTTCTCTGCAGTCACCATACGACACAGCAGCGTTAAGCTGCTATTGTACGCTGGTATTCTGTGAGAGCGTGGTCCTTCCCCGGTCGAGCCGACGCATTCGTGCTACAACTATACTACTAATATAGCTGCAGCATGGCACTACCACGAATGAACCTGCGATGTAAAGTGGATATCATGCAACAGTTGTAAACATTCATTACAGTAGATCCTAGTGCCCAAGCCAGAAGAAGCTTATGACTTCTTTTGTCAAGATTGATTGATTTTCGGCAAAAAAAAAACTAATAAATAACTGATTTTGAAGTTGTAATTGTAAAGTTACTTCATTTGTATATTGTGTGTATATTCTGATTTTTTGTACTACCACCTCACATGCAGTAAATTTCATGTTCTATATAATATGTGAAAATATATTGTAAAATAGTCTGAAGGTTGTTACTTGTTAATCATAAAACCTTGCGAACATTATTTATGTAACAGATTCTGAAGATGCCTAAGATAGATGTTTAAGCTAAGAATTTTCAGAAAGGATTAAAGATAAAGTGAACGGTTTTATCTTCAGCCGATATGACGAATGAATAATATTTTTCACATACAGGTATTTTTGTAAGGTCTTAATCGATGAGATTCCCGTTGTATTACTGGAAATGAGGCCTTTTTTACTGGAAATGAGGCATCCCATCTTAGTCCTCACGGGTGACAACGCATCTGCATTTTGATTCGCAAACGAGGAAAGATTTAGATGTCTATGGGCCACAGCAACCACTTACCATCAGGTGGACTGTGTGCTCGTTTGTCACTCTCATCCTATGAAAAAAAAATTACTTTTTAATTATTTCTTGACTAGTTTAATGCCTGCTCCTAAGATTTCTATTACAGCAAAAACAATGAAAATAATCAGAAAAAAATAATCGATAGTTTCCAACCAAGACTTCAACGATCATTTCCCATTGTAGATTGTAGAGACAGAATGACCTTAATCGTCATGCTTGGCAGACGTATTGACCATAACAGTACTAGACTTTTCGCATCTTTGACGATGCTTCCAACTGTCGGCTTAGGTATTATACGCCTGGCATAAACTACCGCAACATCTACATTGATTTATATGTACTACGTACTAGAGAAGCCATTCTAATCAAAAATGTGCACTACTCTATGTCTGGGCGCATGAGCGGGAGATAGTAGTCGGGCTTGCGCAGTTGCGCCACCACAGACTAACTAGTAGATTGAAACCACACTAAATGCCACACTGTACGGATTGCAGTACAGTTCAGTTGAACATAGTGTATGTTCGGAATGCGCAATCTAGTACGTAGTACATATATATCGATGGTCATCTATCATAAGCCAAAAGATCATTTTGGCATATCCCACAGGCGCCTCTTACACGACACCAAACGCAGTCTTAATACATTGCACTTAACAAAAAAATTCAAGTTTACAGCTTTTAATTACATTCATTTGTTTTAGCTAACCTTCGACACATTCACCGTAGGAAAATTTGTATCTTTTACATCTGATGGATGTCCAGATGGACATATGACTATTGTGGAACGTAGTCCGTCTCCACCGACGGGGCAATGGTGCGGATCTGCTTGGGGATATACTGTTTATTTTAGCGAATCAGATTCTATAAATATGACGCTAAGGCTGGACAGACTAAGTCAGCAGGTAAAATTACATTTACATTTTATTTAATATCGATTTACTAGCTAGATATTACACATTACATATCCTTTAAATACAGAAAAATATTAGTATAGTACCGAGTAATATTTTGTTTAAAACCGTTAATATAGCAGTAATAACGATGTCTAGAAAAATATTACATTGCTTTGCTACAGAGGATTGAAGTTGAATAGAGTTTTATCGATTTGGTAAATATGTAACAGCATTTGTATTTATTTCATGTCGAGGTCCGATGAGTCATTAATGTTAATTTACCCATAGCGTGTATTTGGTAATTACATTTGCCTTTACATGAAACCCATAATTTCATAGTTCTGACAAATAAAAAGTAGGTTTATTGTAAAAAGAGAAAAAATATAAATTATTGGTACCCATTGTTTATAAATTTAAAAAACTCAACTTCTTGTTATCTTAGTTTAGGAGGTTTGGTCTTATAATCATAAAATTATTATCATCACTAAAACCCTTCACAAGTTCACAGCTGAACATAGGCCTCCCCAACAAAACACGGTTCTGAGCCACCATCATCTATCTGTAAGGTCTTACGGGTACCGTTATAGCCAATCACATTTCTACCGAATAGTCCACTGCTGAACATCGGCCTCCCACATAGATTGCTTTATAGGAGGGATATTCCCCTTTGTTGTTATTAGATAGACGCTGCTACAGCACTTCTGGTTTGTTTACCTCTGTCGCCTCTTACGCACGGTTCGCAGTATAATTATTAAAAAACGAGCGACATTCTTTTAAAATTTCATTATTTTATGTATTATTTTATAGTAACATAAATTAACATAGATAAACATTTTATAGTAAATTTTATTTTATATTGACTTAGTATCGCTATTTTTATACGATTAAATCTAAACATCACACTGCGAACATTAATAGCAAGGACGAGCCAGGATATTTGTCTTCATTAAAACATTTCTAACGAATATGCCTTTATGCTTTACTGACACGATGTAGGTAACTAACTACGGATTTTGCGTCTTTGACTTAACTAATATTTCACATCGCCCCGCTTTTAACGCTTCGATGCCCTTCCTTTATCTGGCGTTAGCAGACGAATAATGTGCACCGAGGGCTGAACTTTCAATCAATTAATTAGGCGATGATTACGGGGTGTCCGTAGGGACCGGCCCGGTGAAATTTCTCTAAATAATTTTGTTAAATAAATCGAAACATTAATTAGTCAACGTATAGAGGAAATGTCTCTAAATTTATGTCAACAGTATTCGAATATGCCGTTTTGTTAATTTTTTAATTTTACTTGCAATAAAATAATATATTATACCCCACCTACAAGTGGTTTGAATGTAAAGCAGTAAAGCAATCACGCCGGAAATAATTACAGTTAAGAGTGACGATGCTGTTTGCTTTAAGGGTGTTGGATACAATTTTGACTTCAAGTTGGCTTACAAGTTTCTAAGACGAAGTGAAGCGCGGTTACGATACGGGAATGCTACGGTGGGGGCCTGGCGGGGAGAACGCGTCCCGGGTACTTACTGCGACCGCATTCTAAGCGACTGCGATCTAAGAGCGTGCCGCATCCAGTCACCAAACTTTCCCGGAGTGTATCCACGAAACGCTACTTGTACATACCGTATTGAACATACCAAGGTAGGTTTAGCAGGAGCTACGAACTATGAACAAAAGATCAGACTTTACAGAGTGAGGGCTCTTAAACAGCCAATAGTATTTCTAGTCTATCAATCTTACATAACAGATATTTTTTAGATTCCAGCTGATAAACACGTTTTACTTGCTGTACGACAGACTAATAGTCACAAAATACATATCAAGGATCAAATAGTAAAATATGACAGAAGTCAACGTGTTCTCAAGTGAGTACATAATTAATACTTGAACCCAAAATTTCCAAGTTGATCCCTATTAAAAATTTAAGAAAGATTGAAAAAAATGTTTAGGTTTTAAATTCAAAAAATAGTTTTTTGGCGATTTAAAATGTTTTTTTAAAACCAAAAAACGCATTAAGACGCCAAAATTAAAATATAATTCAAATTGTGTTAAATAATGCAATTATAATAATACTGATAATAGCAAATAAATATCATAATAGCTGCACTCTAAAAAGTTTAAATAACACTTTTAGTATTTACCTTATAACTTACGTACCTTTAAATAATTATCGTGGTTTGCTTGCGCATTGTTAACGCAGGATTTGGGATCAATGTAACGTGGTTCAGGATTATTTGACTGTATGGGATGGCCCAACTCGTGATTCTCCAATATTGGTTCGTCTATGTGGTGGTGATGCTGTCCCTGATATAGTAAGCAGAGGTCCAAACATGTTGTTGGAGTTTCATACATCGCCATACGATAACCCTTTTCATCCAGTTCCCTTGAGTTATTTGCCTGGATTTGAACTAGAAGTGCAGGTTAGTTTACGATTTATTAACAAATTTTTACTATTTATAATATGTTTGCTTTGGAATAGGGACGTCAATTATATTCTTGTACGTGGTAGAGCCATGCTGCAGCTATATTAATAGTATAGTTGTAGCACGAATGGGTTGGCTCGACCGGGGAAAGACCACGCTCTCACAGAATACCAGCGTAAAATAGCAGCTGTGCTAATGCTGCTGTGTTTCGTATGGTGAGTGCTCTACACCGGAGACCCTTTTTACTGGAAAAGATGTATTCTATCTTAGTCCTCACGGCTGACAACGCATCTGCATTTTAATTCGCAAACGAAGATAGATGCAGATGTCTATGGGCCACAGCAACCACTTACCATAAGGTGGACTGTGTGCTCGTTTGTCACCCTCATTCTATAAAAAAAACGTTAAAGAATATTAATGCAGCTAACTAAAACCAAATTTTAACAGAACGAGATTAATTAATTATTTCTTACGTGCAGTTATATCCGCGTCAAAAACCTATCACTGCCATCTACGTGTGGTACACGAACTTGATGGGTGTTGTTAACTATATCTAATTAGAAATTAAAGATTTTTTTATCTTTTTTAAACTAATTACTGGTATTTTTGCAAAAAAAAAATAACATTTTTTAAACAAAACAACTTAAATTTATTTATGTTCTTAATCATACGCTAGCTAATGAAGCGGAAGCTATTTTATCCAACCATCCGTAAAACTAATAAAGGTGATAGTAATTTGACATATATTGATAGTTCGTATTACGTGCTGGTATAAAATAAAATGATGTTACTTTAGCGTGCAAATTTGATTTGCTAGGTCTTATACGTGGATAAAGATTCACATTCGTACGTGCGTGCCGACGGCCGATGTCGATTTATTCTGCGTTCCTCTGACAAAACAAGTGGAATTTTAAGAAACCCGCGGCATTCACTACCACCTAATACTTCATGTGTTTACTTCTTTCAGGTATGATTTTATGATTACTTTCAAATATTTGACTAGTCACAATCATAGTCATTTATGTCAAAACTAGACTATATTAAAACCATAACATAACTTTTTAACCTGATAATATGTTATAAAAATTTTGCTATTTTTCTATACACTAGGAGAAAAGTATAATACTAAATAGTAATGAATAGTAATCATGCTTATCCAAAATTAAGTTAAAAGCAATGATTAGATAAATTATAGTCGATTACAAATTCCTAAAGAAATAAATTTAACACAAGTCAATGGCAAAGACATTTTATCCAAAAGTACGGTGAAAGATTTCCTTATTTCAGGGTCGGCCCAACGAAATTGTGTGGGTGTCATTTGTGAAATATCACGCAGCTGGCACTGATCCGGCAGGTTTTGATCAGCAAAAAGACTGTTCGTCTCAACTCACCATTTGGGACGGAGCGGCGCCTGACGCTGACTTTGACCGAAAGGTATTCATATTCTTAACTGTTTTTGTCCCATGTCTGTTAAATTTTTAAATGTAATTACATTGATTCGTGGAGAAAAATAGATTCGTAAAGGCTATCTGTGAGCATATGGGTAAAATTATGACATATAATAAAGCGTAAGGATTCGGTTTAGTTTTAAATCGTTTACAGCATAACTTTCATATCCTAAAAGATCAATGTAATGATACAAATAAAGAAGCGGTATAAAATTAGGTAGCGTTTCGCCGCCTTTATTCGTACCATTTCACTTTGCCAACTACTGCTACCTTACCACTTGACGTCGGGAGCCAAACATTAATTTTCTTTAATGTGTCTGAGCACTCTTACCAAGTTCTCCACCGACTGCAGTGCGGTGTTTCGTTCTATTCATTCGCAATTCCTTTACTTGCATTAAGAATGGATGAACGCTTAAACTTGGAAAAACTTTTTGGCATTCAATCAGTTCTTTTACTGTATAAAAGAAGGTAATATTTTAATAATGTTATCTATTCTTTATTTTGGGAACATTTTTGTTGCAATTAATGAATTAGTTTAAAAGTATTTAAGCAATTGAAAATAAAACTTCAAAACATTTAGATAAATAATTAATAAAAATTAGAATATTGAAATTACATTTTAATCTTTTAAGTTAAAACCTTACGCTTATTTATTTTTCTAACAGTTAGATATGAGCGATAAAAAATTACTTTTGGGCTCATTCTGCCGTGAAGAATCGCCTCGATTATGTGACCACGCACTTCTTTCAAACGCAACTAGAGCCACGCGACCTTGTGCACCGAGCGAGAGTTACATAACTACAGGACCAGCACTTACAATATTACAAGTAAGTTTTAAAGCAGATATTTTTTTCTCATATTTTATAGTAATTTTTATATACATAAAAATTGCAGTAGAGTTATTGCTCCTCTTGTAGATAAAAATAAAGATTATTGGGTGAGCAGTTTTAAATAGAAATAGACATTAACAAATAACATAACTCAAAAATAATATAAACTGTAACGTTACATAAAACGAACCTCTCAGTTTTCCACGGAATAAATTTTGTAGTGACCGCGGTATATGACTTGACTCTCCCCTCACTTTTCCACAATCAGACAACCAGACACTTGTCGGCTCAATATCTTTGTTACTGACATATCACGTATAAAAACCAAACGGTTTGCTTCGTCTTTCGTAATGTTTTTTTTTTATTTCCCATTGGCTTCCTCTCCTTCTGATTTCAATGCTAAAGTAAATAGAAATTTAGGTATAGCTAAGCCAGTGCGCTTTATCATCTGTGACTTCATCAACATTTATCAACAAGTGGGATAATAGTCAAACACTAGTTTAAAATTAGTAAAATAAATCAAATACTAGAATAGTAAAGTTTTAATTACATTTTTCCTAAAAAAATTCATATTTGCGATTCAAAAAATCATATAATCTCAAATTCAGTATAAACATTATCAATGTCCAAAATTTGTCAAATATACTATAACAGCTTTGAATCTAGAGTTATCTTCTTGGTAAAACATTAATCGGGAACTAGACAGATAAGTCACGCGCGTGCTGAGCATTGCATTTGCCATAGTGAATAATGCAGGAGACACGTGCGGACTCCACTCTACTCTCCATCCGTGATGGAATGTTTTAGTGTTATTGCAACTTGTATAAGTACTATACCGAAAACAGTAAAATAAACAAAATTTTATATTAGTTTTTTATCTTGCAGTTGATCACAATATTATGTTATTGAAATACAATCTTTCATTACGATAGGTTCATATTACGATAGTGCCCATTGGCTTATTTTGTGGCAGTGAGGACATTAAAAATCCGTTGTTTTACGCCTACTGTCCACAACGGCGTCATTCGAAAATTGCATGGAATTCTTACATATTTTGGTTCATCTTGTTATTATGTTGTAATGTTGAACGCAATGTTTAACTGACTGACTTGTATGAAGATTGTATGTATTTGCATTTGTAAGGTGTGTCTAGTTTGTTCGAAATACAATTTGCATATTTTCATTTTAATACCTCTGACTGCGGACAAGTTACATGAGAAATAACAAGCTGTTCACAGAATATCTCGGATGAAATTCTATTTTCCATTTATGCCTTTGCTTCTATATTATCTCTTAATTAAAAATTCCTTACAGAAAATTCGTCTGTGAATACAGAAACGAAGATGATTTTATAAGTATTCCAATTTTAAGGAGAGAATACTAAAAGAAATGAACTACAGTTGATTTTGAGCAAGTTTGGAAACTTTCTCTTGATATCAGTAAGCTAACGTGTTCGTTGTAGACAAGGACTTCCTACTCAATATAGGAAACCTGGTTAAACTAAGTTGTTAAAGTTACTAGTCGAGAACTGCTTTATTATTCAATATTAAATTCAGCGAAGGAAGGACCCGGGCAAGTTCTATAACTAAATGCTTAAAGTTTTACTAAAACTAAATGTCTAAAAATAAAACCATATTTTTGATAATTTTAATATAGATATTGTTATAATAGTAATAATAATATCATGATTTGTTAATGTGAAATACCGAAATTTTTCATTTAGAGTGTAAACCTTATATAACGACACTCAGGGGACAATGCATATTTTGACGTTATAGAGAGTTGTTGTTAAACGGAATGAAGAAAAATCTGTATTAGAAATAGAAAATGTTTTTTTCAGACCAGTGTTAGTAATTACATAAAAACAGTTGTTATTTGAACGCTATTGCGTATAATCTGTTATTTTCGTCTGACGTCTTTTGCTGCGCCAGTAATTGTGTTGTATTTTTTTACTTATTTTATTCATATCTTGCGATATTGAATCATCGTGGTGATAAAGAAAGTACTTTTCCAATAATTTTGCTGCTTCAAGAGCTTCTTTAATGTTTTGCTGAGGCTCAGGCACATTATCTTCATCTCCTTGTTGGAGATCCTCAGTTTTTCTTACCGAATCCAAAATTTCTTAATCTGTGAGTAAAGCCGTTGTAAGCAGGCAGTCGTCTACTTCGATGTTCGTTTGAACATTTTCTGTAAATTTTTCTGCCATGTTGAATTCACTCAGAAAATGAAAAGTTGTCGTCGCTATCAAACTCCGGTTCCGTTGACACCTCATCACTCATAGAATTTGTACAAATTGAAAGAGAACAAGTTTCTCGGCAATTCTGCCGATGTGCTCTGACTTTGCCTTGGCAATGTCACTTTTGAAGGACTTGGAGGCAGAATTATACTTCTTTTTAAGAGCGCTGGTGTTTACATCCCGGGATGTTGATGCGTCAGCCCCGGCCCGGTAGGACTCCTGATTATAGCGTAATGCAATTTTACAGGAGTGACCAAACCATGGCTGAGGTCTGCCTCTGATAGGCTGCCTATCATAGACAACACAGATGATGGAATAAATAATTCCATTCCCTGACGTACCACATCAGCGACGGATTAAGCAACTGCGTTGAGATCATCCGGAGGGAAGCAAACCTGCCCCTAAGGGTAGGATGCAAAAAAAGACCGCATCTTGTCCCAATCGGCTGACCTATAGTGCCAAACACGGCGGCAAGCTGCAGATCGCAACTGCGATGGAAGCGTGAGTGGCACCGTACTGCGGATCAACCAATGGTACGATGAGCCAAGAAGGGCATCGTGTTTAGGTTTCTTAAATTTTTTGGAAGATTTTCCATCATTTTCTGCTTGTAGATTTTTTTTTATTTTTCGATATTGTGAACACAGTAAAGCGACTAAATCCAAACCGTCTACCAGCATCACTTATTTTCTCGCCCGCCTCTATTGCGCGTATCAGTAGTACTTTTTCGTCAATACACTGTGATTTTCTCTTACTTGCCATGTTTACAGTTTGAAAGTCTGTGAGCAACTAAAAATATGATAACGTAAAGATAATTCATGACTCCTACTAAAAACAGTTTACACGTGCAAGCAATCCCAATTTGTAAACAAAACAGCGGATTTCTTAGAAAGTTCGGTATGTATGATGCCGATAGTCGATTTTATTACGGGGTAGGATAATAAAGCGACAAAAAAACAAAAGAACGTACACAGCTGAGCAGTTTTTACTAATTTTTGCAATTTAAAAAGTACTTTTTATTACTTAATTGTTGTCATTATTGAGAGCGGGTGTAATGCTATATAGAGTGTATAATTGTATGGAAGACAAGCTAAACCAACCAAAGTCGAGTGATGTCGACGCTTAAGAGCCGTCTTACATTTCGGCGTTTCGCAAATTTAGGTATTTTACGCACCGAGCGGGCGGCAAGCTACGCGACCGATACTTTCTTTCATATCTATTCACTCGCTCGCACTATAATACTGTGAGTATGGCGATTAATCGATCTTGATCTTCCATAATACAAAGTTTTCTTAGGATGGACTTCAGTGGATGGAATATTTTTTGGTGTGTCATTTTAATGTTATCTTATTAATTTATTATTATATAATTTATTATTTATTATTATATACCATTTTGATATATTATTCATTATTTGTGAAATTTAGTGTCAAAATAAGTACACATAAATATTTTAATTGTTACGCTGTAATCGAATGTTAATAATCGATTATGTCTACTACCGGTAGAATAGTGGTATAAATAAATAAACGGTTGCAACCTGTTTTAATAAATATAACAACCAAATGTAACTAATATTTTTTTAATCGGTACTTAAAGTCAATTACTATATTTTTTATAAGAAAAATATTTGCTGCGACGGCATTGACCGAACTTTTCTCGATTCGATAATTTCAGGCAGTACACACTTTTCATAAAAAGCTTTTAACTTGGGTAACATATTGAAAATCTAAAATTGGTCGTATTTGTAAATTTTTAGTACTTTTACTGCATTAATCTGGGCCAATACATATTATGGCAAGTATTCAGACATTTTTATTTACTAAATGAAGCTGGCCTTGGATTTCGTAAAACCAGTCATTATTTTGATTTAATGTTACACTTGAATCACTGAATTTATAACCTTTAACTTTTTTTTTGTCGAAAGGCCGTATCAAAATCTATTCCGAAAGCTGAAATAGGATATTTAACTTCAATAACACCGTTGCTGTATAAACCATTAGGTGAAGCCCTCAAATAACAATGATCTAGGTCAATGAATAGACCACATTTTTCTATAATAATATTTTTTTGTTTGCTCAATTGTGCACATGCTGCAGACTCGTTGTCCCTACCATGTTTAATGGAAGAGACGTGATCTAAATTATAACTATATAAAATAGTTTTAAACCGATCGATCAAAAATTGCGGTCGTAGTTGACAATGTTCTAGTATGCAGGCAATCGACGCACACTACGATAGCAATCTACGCACACTACAGTAGTATCGAAACCATGCAACGCCCGAAATAATCTGACGCAGGTCCACCCTCGGCAAGCGCTCGCGCGTTAATGATCTCAGATGGCCGGCGCAGTTAAATATATAGTACTTTTATTTAATTAATTATAATATAATAGTAACGATTTTAAAAGTAAAAATAATAGCATAGTTTAAGCAAATGTTGATGATTATTTTGGTATAAATTTTACGTCTAAGTGATGTAGAACTTCGGAAATATAGAGGCTTGCATCGAAGCTTTTTTGGTCGTTTTTTGAATTATGTCGAATTTTTTTCCTAGTGTGAAAAGCATATAACGAAAATGTATTCCATTGTTATTAAAGTGTAGGATATTTGGGAAATAAAAATATTTTTTTGATGGTAAATATTCAATAGAATCTACAAATTAGAGCTCCCAAATCATGTCTTCGAGAGTTTTTGCTTAAACATGCATCGGGAGAATGATTATTACTGATTAAATAAATAAGTTATCTAAAATCCATTCCGAGCTTATTTGAGGAGAGAAAACGAACTATTTTTACCAAGTAATTGTTATTTCAAGAAATGAACGATAAACATAAAATTTCAATGAGGAAACCTTGTAATTTCGCGTTTTTTTGTAATACGCCTCTTAAGGGAGTTTGTCGTTAAATCTTGTGACTTTAAATGGAGTTTACACTATATTTCACTGCCTCATTGAAACAGCGGTCTTAAGTAAGATTGCTTAATCATGGGTCCGGATTCCGGGTCAGACCAAAAATAAGTCAAAATAAGTAGTTTTGCTTTCATTAAATTTCAAATTGCAGTCCAGAGTCAGAGTCAGGTAAACGGTGTTTTACCTCCGTGCTTTGGAAAGCACGTAAAACGATGTTTCTGTACTGGATCTCTTTCCGGTCGTGTCTATATTATGAATATAGGAGTGAGAGAATACTGTTCACCTGTGCATAAGTACACTCGTGCACTATAATCATGTCCTGTATGGATAACTAGTTTTCGTTAAGACTGGCCGCCATGATCGAAATTCGGTTTAGGTGAATTAGTTATAATTATTTGAGTGACACATTTATTAAACCAATTTCACAATATATTTTAGAGTTTATCATAGAGTTCTAAGGAGCTCCTTAGAATCTCTAAAATTTAAAGTATTGAACATATTTATTTCTGAACGATACATGTATTTAAACTTCTTATACTAACCGACGTAAGAGCAAAACGCCAACTTTTTCTCCAAACACCCACCTCATCAGCATGATCTGAATCTTGCTTGTAAAAAGACGTGGTACTAGCATTTAACTGATGGCGAAAAATGTATATCCAAAACGCTTTGTTCGACGATCAATCTAATTGCATAAACTGATGATTTTCAGCAACACTACAAACATACTAGATCGCGTAGCGTTGTAAATATATCAAATTCTCTAATTAAATCATGCCAGCTGGGCATCTGTCGGAAATGCTGTACCCAACTGATGGCTTAAAACAGCGATTATGGTGATGTACTTTACTCATCATCATCATCATTACAGCCCTTCACAAGTCCACTGCTGAACATAGGCCTCCCCCAAAGAATGCCACAAAGCACGGTCCTGAGCCACCTGCATCCATCGACTTCCTGCATATCTTACCAGGTCGTCACTCCATCTAGTGGGGGGACGCCCTACACTTCGCTTGCCGGTACGAGGCTGCCACTCGAGAACCTTTCTTCCCCATCGGTTGTCGGTTCTTCGAGCTATATGGCCGGCCCATTGCCACTTCAGCTTACTAATCCGTTGGGCTATGTCGGTCACTCTGGTTCTACTGCGGATATCCTCATTTCTGAGTTTATCACGCAGAGAAACTCCGAGCATAGCCCTCTCCATAGCTCGCTGAGCGACCTTGAGCTTCCTCATACGGCCAGCAGTAGTTTCTCATAGTCTGCATAGTATGTGGACTATGAGAAAGCCTTTGATTCCGTCGAAATTTGGGCGGTGCTGCAGTCCCTTCAGCGGTGCCAAGTTGACTGTCGGTATATCGAAGTGTTGAAGTGCTTGTACAGTAGGGCTACGATGGCTATCCGAGTACAGAACCAGAGTACGAAACCTATCCAATTGCAGAGAGGTGTAAGACAGGGTGACGTCATATCCCCGAAACTCTTCACCGCTGCATTGGAAGACGTTTTCAAGCTTCTGGACTGGAAAGGATACGGTATCAACATCAATGGCGAGTACATCACTCACCTTCGATTTGCCGACGATATAGTCCTTATGGCAGAATCGCTGGAGGACCTAAGCACTATGCTCACTGACCTCAATAGTGTTTCCCAACGGATAGGTCTTAAGATGAACATGGACAAAACAAAGATCATGTTTAATGTCCATGTCACACCTATGCCGGTAGTTGTTGGGAACACTAAGCTCGAAGTTGTTGACGAGTATGTTTACCTGGGACAAATAGTCCGACTAGGTAAGTCCAACTTCGACCGAGAGGTCAATCGACGGATTCAACTCGGCTGGGCAGCGTTCGGGAAGCTACGACACATCTTCTCGTCAGACATACCTCAAAACCTTAAAACGAAATTGTACAACCAGTGCGTGTTGCCAGTGATGACTTACGGAACTGAGACTTTACTCATAAATAAATAAAACTAAAAGTACACAACAACAAAGTTTATTCCTACAAATTACGTTCGACGTTATAAAGGCATAATATATTAATTTATAACTAGTTATTACCATTAAATTACTGAGTAAAATAAAAAAAAAATTGTCATAAAATTTACTTCTTACATAAAATTAATTTAAATTATATACACATTCTAGTTATTTATATTTTTATACCACAGGAACTTCGTCAAGGTTCAGCACTTTATCCCGTATCATTCTTTCTCCGTTACGAATTCGTTGACGTAAGTGAACAAGGACAGCCTTTAACAAACTCTCAATCAGCATGCGATAGAGTTTTTAAGTCTGCTCAAACTTATTCTGGAAGATTTCAAGCTCCTCGGGCTATATTTTACTATGGTAGAGGAGGTGCTCAAAATCTTACATGTATTTTAAGGTAAAGTACAACATTTTTGAAATCAATTTCTTATTTATTAAAACTGTTGCAATACACATGTAGGAGAAGGGGTCGGCTATGCTAAATAAGAAGTCAGGGATTACAAAATAATATTTAGTTTCATCAAGTATAAATTGCACCAGGGCACCCCTATAATTAATGATAATAATTAATTTCAATTTAATTATCCGTGAGCGTCTAGGATAAGCTAGCTTGGCACAACCAGTGCACCGAGTCACGTCAAAGCCAAGACACCCCGCTACGCTGTCGTTTTATACCCGTTGCAAAAGAAGTCGAGTAGTGGGACGGTGGCGGAAATCGACTAGCGCGCTGGGTGTCGTGATCGGTTCACGTGTTATTTATTAGTTTTGCTATGCCGGCGTACTACGACGTCTCAATCATGCCATCACACATTTATTAGACTACATTTATATTATATTTATTTACAGATTTGAAGCAAAATATGGTGAGCGAATACAGCTTACCTTTACCAATACATATTTTGGTAATAAATATTGCAATACCTACAAAGACAGCAAGAGCAGTCGTTGGATATGCGATAAACCAATAAAGAGAACCATTGGTGGTGAAGGGTATGCTCAAATTATAATTACTGAATTTCCTTGGGAAGGAGTACCAATACAAAGAGACTGTCTGTGCACAAATAGATCAGAACCATTAAATATCCATACTTTAACTGCTCCGGTTGTTGAAGTAAACTTTACAGTTACTATGATGAACATTACTGAAGACTATGATGATTTTGCGTTCGAAGGCGAATTTAAGTTTATTACAACTGGACCTGGGGACGAATCTGTATGTTCGTCTGGGTGGGGAGATAGGCGTTTAAGGGGAAGTAGTGGAGAAATAAGGCTCTATGATAAAAGGCAAAAGTCAATTTCATCAGAAATTGTTGGCGATCGAAACGTTATATCAGAAAGTGTCAGAGCAGAAGTAGTTTGTGTTCATAGACCATGGCTTATAGAACCAGGAGGTGATGAAATAACTCCACTGCAAGGTAGATATTTATACATAAAATTACCCGGATTTGAAATTTCTTCATCATCCAAGTTCTGTCCGACTCTCAATAGACTGTATATATATGAAGCTCACGATACTTCTAAATTCCGAGAAGTTTGTCCAGATGAAAACGAATCAATGGAATTATTTTCCCCTGGCTGGAAAACGGCTGAAACTACTTTAGAATCGACACTGAAGCTTCATGCACGAAGTTACGTAATTGATTTTCTACAGCATGAACCAGCAGATTATTCTATAAAATGGATAGAATTGATTAAAAAATCATCAATTGAAGAAGATGACACAGCTTTTTTTCCAAACTCTGTTTCATTAGAGTGCCGCTATAAGTAAGTTTAAATATATTATTCATATTTTAGATATATTTACACCTTTTTTATAAGCATAATTTTATATTTTATTTTAGGTGCCCAGAATTAAATGCTTGTATACCATTTACTCTATGGTGTGATGGGAGCATACACTGCCCTTCAGGTTTTGATGAAGAAGACGCAAACTGTTCTTTCAGAATATCTTTACCGCCACCTTATGTTGCTGCAGCAGCAGGAGTGGGCTTACTTTTATGTGCAATCGCAATAGCTTTGTGTGCATGCCGCAAACGAAGAAGAAAAGAAAAAGAATTTAAGGCTAGACTAGATGGAGCATTACCTTCCGAAGAAAGGCCTTATGACCAGGTTAAAAGCAATGGTGTTTCAGAAACAACGCCTCAATATGCTACTGTACAAAAATATGCTACTTTAGATAAATACAGCTTAAGCCAAAAGTATAGTGCTGGATTAAATGACGCGCGATATTATGACGAAGTTTCACAAAGAGATAAACTTGCGGATTCACGATATGCTAGTTTAGGTCGCGCGGGTCGTAGTGCTCGTGTTGATAACTCTAGAGGTAATGGATCTAGAAGAGCAAACCCGGACATAGGATATCCGGATCTGAAAGACGGTTTTTGTTGACATGTTTTTAATTTTATAGAGACAACGTTTTAACAATGCTAACGTGTTGATACCGAGAACCTTTACTTATTACTTTGAATTAGTGTTTTGGAAAAGTTAGATTCAAGACTGAATTGGCGTTAGTGCCTCTTTTAAAATGTAATGCATTTTGTCAAGGAACAATTACTTTTCGAGTATTTAATGAATTGAGGTTTAGTATTATGTATTATATTATGTATGTATAAGTTACCGCTGAAACTAAAAAATCTATTCGCACAACACGTTTGTAAATGCTTGTGAAATTCTTTGAATTTTTGTTACTCTATCTTGCGATTTTGCAATGCGTGGCACATAGTATGGTCGCTTGTAATTTTTACCATATGATTTTGTAATGTGTTGATTTCGTTTATTCTGTCAATATTATGTATAAGTTATGATCGCATATTTAAAAGCGTCTGTTATTCGTAGGGTGTAATGACATTTTAACACTGAAAATCATCATAAATTAATATTTGCCTCACATAATAACATATCGGATTGTAGATAGAATGCTTGACAATACAATTTAAGGTAAAATGTTCATTCTGTAAAGTTGTTTTAATAATTGTACTGTATATTAAGACACGATACACTGCTGTTAAAATAAATTTCCGTGATCTTAACATTATAATTTATCAAAAAAACTGCGGTGATCCTTGAATTATAAAGCTTGTATAGGTATTTTATTACATACATAATGATAGTTGTTATGATTTTAGATATAAAAGGAAATGTGATATAGACTGTAAAAATAGTGAATAAGAAGTCATGAATAATGTAACTATATCTATAACAAATAATTTAATCATAATATACATATGTATAGTACATTTTACCGCGAAATGAAGTAAATAGGAATATAAAAAGGCATTGTACATAAGATATTATGGTATAAGGTTTTTAAAGTGTATTGTGTAAGTAAGTTACATCAAGCTAAGCGTGTCATTTCCAAGTAAAAGAAAACAAATAAAAACGTTTATAAAAATAACTATTTTTATAATTTCTTGTCAATTACTTCAAAGTTAAATTCTTATTAGTTTCTCGCACACATAGTAGTTTCTATCAACACTTGCGGTGTTAACGTAGCCGTTAATAATGATGGAGTTCTCTTGTGTGGTTTC
Source organism: Parnassius glacialis (assembly GCA_033319125.1). Lineage (NCBI taxonomy): Eukaryota > Metazoa > Arthropoda > Insecta > Lepidoptera > Papilionidae > Parnassius > Parnassius glacialis. The sequence goes on along the minus strand of JAVANC010000027.1, from coordinate 22,961,981 downwards.
AGCATAGTTGATATATTTCATATTATATCGTTGGTATATATTTAAAGAGTACTTAGAAAGACAAGTTCTAACCTACTGGTGCTGCGTGTCGGCGTGGCAGTGTTGATGACTCTTGATGTTTTTTTTTTTTATTTACAATTCGTATCGACCAGTGGATGTCGCAAGAATACTGGCATAGAAGTGCTATGGGTAAGTCCAAAAGACCTTATAGCCTATGTGATGGCGCATTTTTATTAATATCAACTAACTAGCTGTTTCCCGCAACTTCGCCCGCGTGTCATTTAGGTTTTTAAATTGAATGCGCAGAAAACTAATCCTTTTTCTTAAATAAAAGTAGGCCAAGTTACTTTTTATAACATCAGCTGTCTGCCAGTGAAAGTCCCATAAAAATTGGTCCAGCTGTTTTTGAGATAAGCCGGAACAAACAGACAGAGACAAAAATTTTAAAATTGTGTTTTTGTTATAAGTACCGTATATAATTTCATATGCATTTAGTGAAAAGCTGTTAATTTCTATATAAAGTCTTGTAGATTATCATAGAAATATTATTTTGAACAATTTAAATGCAATAAGAATAGTTACAATAGGCAGTCGAGACTGACTTGTGAAGTACTGTTGTCCAATATATGGTAATGGTTCCATATTAAGGACATATGATAGCAAAGTCTATGAAACCAAAGCAATAATATAGAAGATCACTAAGATGCATATGCATTCTAATACCAGAGTTGGGGCTTGAAGTCCCATAAAAAGATATGAAAGTAGGGCGAATGAAATAAAGCAGATATACGGAAGGTAACAAATATATAAAAGCTTTATATTCATAGGAATAGGACTTGAAATGGATAATTATAGTCTCGCGTAGACTGCTTTACCGTGAGACAGCGTTAAAAGTGGACTCGATAACTGATATGACTTAGGCATATCATCTTAGTGTCGGTGGTGAGCGACTTTGTTGTAGCAATACGGCTTGCCCCTGTGGACATTGCGCAACCCTACCGATTGTGAGCAGCGTCTTAGAGCGTTGCGTTATGATACGTGTAGATCTCAGATCAGTGTGTTTGGTAGTACTTTTAACTAACTCCATTTTACTTAACTCCATGTCTTAGTGTAGTAGATCTATGATACATGGATGTTTGGTTACTGGCGTCTTAATAGCGTGCTACAATGATAGGTTAGTGCTATTGTTAGTTAACAACATTAACAACTTTGTTGCCAAAGTCGATAGAGATCATGTGGGAGTTTTGTGAGAGCGCGTAATCCGTAAGATGAAAGTATTATGGTGCTAAAATGTTATTCATAATCAATATCGACATTCATCACAAATACATCGATATTTTAATAATATTCTCGCTCCTTATTCTGTATTTCATAGCTCGTCCTCCGCAGGTAGAGTTACGAACATTTCAAAATACTGCAGACTACTACTGCATTACCCTACGTAAGCGAATTTGACGAAAAAGGATTGCGGCACGAAATGATGGGAAGCCGAAGTGTATGCGATCAGTTGTCTCGTTTGTTATGTTCATACGGTTTAAATGTGATTTGCTTTTATGTTTGAATATACTTCCGAAATTTTGACACCGTATAATATTATCGTACGTTTAAAAGGAGGAAAATGAATGTATATATATATATATATTCTTATATTGCTATTCTTAATCTCATTTTAACACTCCAAACGTAGACGACCACTGCTGCTCTGTGGCCCAGACAAAATAAAAAAAAAAATTAAAAAAGAAACTAAAAAAGACGCTTAAACGGTAAATCGAACTAAATAGGTATAAATTTTTTTTTTAGAAATAAGAATAGTATAATTAATGAGGAAAAATATTATTGTAAAAAAGTGTGGTGTGCAACACATGCTGTTAAGAATATTTCATCGGTACAATTAGTGTAAAGATATTGTGAAAAAACTTTTTTACAATAATATTTATCCTCATTAATTATATTATTCTTATTTCTAAAAAAATATTTTTATTTCTTTAATTCAGTTTACCATTAATGTGGTTTTTTAGTATTTTTTTAAACTATAATTTATTTTTTTCACTTTTTAGTAACCCTGGCGATCCTGTTCAGAATAATGGGACGAGCTTATAAAATAGAATAGAATAATTTTTAATGAATATTGATTATTACATAATACTTATTAAAAGTCATTTTTTATATTTTTAACAGTGGTAGAGCCACGCGGCAGCTTTTCCTGTCGCACGGATGGGCCGGCTCGAACCGGGGTAGTACCACGACCTCACAGAATACCAGCGTGAAGTAGAGGTTTACCTCTGTGTTTCGCTTGGTGAGTGCAGGTGGCCAGAGGCCCTTTTTACTGGAAATGAGGCATTTCATCTTAGTCCTCACGGGTGACAGCGCATCTGCATTTTGATGCGCAAACGAGGATAGATGTAGATGTCTATGGGCCGCAGCAACCACTTACCATCAGGTGGACTGTGTGCTCGTTTGTCACCCTTATCCTATAAAAAAAAAAAATTTACCACTGGTTCGGAAAATACCTCTGTCCTGGGAAGAACCAGCAAGAAATTCAGCGGGAATATTTTTTCAAACATATTTCACTTAACAATAATTTCGTTTATACAATTTTTAAATGACTTTTCATAGAACCAGCATGGTAGCGATTACTTTATAATCTCATGGGTCATTTTCATTCATGTATTGCTTGATAATATAATAACCCTTTTTGTACAGTTTTTCTTTAATAAAACTTTTAAAATTGTTTATTTATTATAACTTTGAATATGTTCTGGGATTTTGTTGTAAAAGCGTATACATTGCCCCATAAATGAATTTCTCATTCTTCAAATACAAATTACTCTATTGTTATCGGTCCTTGATAAGTATGCTAAGTTTCAATTTAATCTGAAAACAAATAATAATATCGACGTGATTTTATTTCATTCGCGATTATGTTTATAGAATCTTATTAAATTATTATCAAAATTGATTTCGCGTGCATAAGGATGTACATCGTTCTTACATTTTATTTTATTCCACTATTTTTGAGTTAACTAATTATATACAGCGTAGTGAAACTAATAATTAGCCTTATCAATTTATATTCCTCTAGAAAATGAGATTATAGACTCAGGGTGCATTAGTCTGTCCACTTCGCTGACGCAACTAGCGCTGTGTAAGCTAAATTATCCGATTAAATAATTAAATCTTGCGCGGAAAGAGAACTTGGATATATTTTCAAACAAAATCGCTGAAAATGCAATGTTGAATAATGTAATGGTTCTAATATTATCCGAATCAGAACAATTACAGACAATGTGAGTATTTTTTTTTCAAATTATGTGTTATATAGTTTAGGGTACCTACTTTAATGGTATGTTTTAATGTCATGTATAACTTAATAAATATTAAAATGTGTTTTTGTAAAATAATTTTTGTTTTTGATGCTATTTTGTCACAACGATAAAAGAATATCGTTACAATAAGTAAATAATCAATAGGTTATAATTTTAAATTCATCAATTAGTTTTGAAGTGGAGTTATTTAATTGTTTAACTTTATAAAATAAAATAATTATATTTAATGGTTTTACAACGCAACATATTCAAGATAAATTCAAATAATAAAATTTTAACGTTTATTGAAGCATACAATGATCAATCTATTTTATTGACTAGATATTTCTTAAACCGTGAGTAAGCATTTTGATTGTATACACCTATTAATGATACCATTCATGTTGAATTAGTTGGGTATAATTGCAAAATCAGAAAACGAATTTAGAGAAAATAATTTAGAAAAAAAGAAATTATGAATGTAGTAAAGGCTGTCCAGCGGGAATTTTTCTATTTCAAAATTAAATTAAAAACAAACGAATAATTAAAGAACGTTTATTATAATTTAAAAATGTGATATAGGTTAGCGGATTTTATTTTTTTAAATAATGTCGTCCAAATGATGACTATTTCTTGCAACACACTCTTGTAAGCGTACATCTACGCGTAAAGTTCCCATATTCCCCATTACGCGGTAACAAAGCTCTGGAAAGATGGCAGCGATTTTACGTCGAATATTTTCTTGTAGGGCAGCTATCCGGCGGAGTTTATTACATTAAACTTTTGATTTAAAATAACCCCACAAGAAAAAATCACACCGCATCAAATCTGGCGACCGTGGTAGCCAGAGTATGTCTCCGTACTTGGTTATAAATATTCCAGGGTTTTGGTATTTGGTAGAGCCATGTTGCAGCTATATTAGTAGTATAGTTGTAGCACGAATGGGTCGGCTCGACGGGGGAAGGACCACGCTCTCACAGAATACCAGCGTCAAATAACAGCTTCATGCTGCTGTGTTTCTTATGGTGAGTGTAGAGAACCGGGGACCCCTTTTTACTGGAAAAGAGGCATTCTATCTTAGTCCTCACGGGTGACAACGCATCTGCATTTTGATTCGCAAACGAGGATAAATGTAGATGTCTATGGGCCACAGCAACCACTTAACATCAGGTGGACTGTGTGCTCGTTTGTCACCCTAACTTATAAAAAAAAGGGAAAATTTTCCTTAACTTAAGCAAGGAGGCTATGGCAGTGTGTTGAGTTAGAATATCGTCGTTTTTGGGCAGTGTAAAATCTTCTGTCGCCGTTCCTTTGTATTTGCGGCATTCCAGTATTGCATATTTTGTTTATTAACATACCCCCCGATGTGAAAATGAGCCTCATCACTAATAAATATGCTATCGAGCACTCTGAGAGTCCAAAAACGTTCCAACATCGTTCTGGCGTATGATTCTCTCAAAAAAAAATCACTGTTATTCACATTTTAAGCATTTTATAGGGGTCAAGTGTGTTTATTTAAAACCATATGCAAAGTTGACTTTTAAATTCCTATGGAGGCTGCCATTTGTTTTTACTGATTTTCTTGGATTTCTAACGATTTCTTGACGCACCTCTTTTTTGCTTGCACCACACGTTTTGGCGTTGCTACTGATGTTGACGGTCCCAGAGGCGGCCTATTAACACCATTGCTACATCTTGACGGGATCTCTGCATCCATCACCAGATAAGCTGCTGCGTACTCATCGCTTAGTCGCTGAATGTCAAAGTGGAAACAAAATGCACGACGCGCTCAAACCAGCGACTCACCAAATTGCAAATATTGTTCTGCCGCAAATGCACGATGGGCACTCGACCAATGGTTACTAACTAATCCACAAAAACCACGCAACGAGAGCTACCTCTCCTGCACCGCTGGCCCTGCTAACGCACGAATAACAATAATTTAAAGTTGAGAATTTCCCGCTAGACACCCTTTACATATAATAATTTTTCGTTAAAAAGTGAATCAAATATTTGAAAAGGCGTTCAAGAGTAGTTTATCACTGTGTAAAATATCATTACCATCACACACCGCCACTCGATGGCTCAAGACCATGCTACAAAGCATAGTCTTGCGCCACCTGCATCCATTGATTCTTTGCAAATTTTTACAGGACGTCAGTCTATCAAGTTGGGGATTGCCCATAGATAAACTTATTTCCTCGACCGGTATCTGTTCTGACTGTTATAGTTTAAGGTTTTATTGTTGGGATATTTTACTCTTGATCTGCGGGAGATAACCCGTTATTTAAGTTATAATGCAGTGAAAATCTGAACTCTCCATTCCTTCTTAGTTGTTTAAATTTGTTTCATCAAACGAGCACAAATAAAAAACCACACCTTATTCAAATAAAACAATATGAAATGACATCTTAATTTTTCCAACGTTTTACAAACGTCCTTTTGTCAAAGTAAGTAATATTTGTGTCGAAATCTTTCGAAATCCTAATTTTCATTTAAAAAGGTTTTGTTTGGGATTTAAAAAGTAAAATTGAAGTATGGAACTTAACTCTTCTTATGAGAAAAGTTTGTTTGCACTCTTGTCTCGATTCTATATTCAACTAACATCCACCGTACTATGTACATTTTATGATTTCCAAGTACTTAAAATACCTTCTCCAAATTCAGTCCTAGTTCTTTTTAAAACATTATTTTTTAGATTCATCTATTCATGTTAATATAATTACGATTTTTTTAATATTTAAGTTATATTAAATATAGTTCTACTATACATTGGACTAATAGCTAATGGGTATCTATTACTTAGCAACACAGCCGACTGCAATGTCTTTCTGTCGTGTATACACGACCTGAATTTCCATATCTAAATGGAAAACGGCCTTCCACAATCAATTTCGTTCCCACATTCCATTTGAAAAGTGCACCTGTACCTAGGTAGCATATAAGATTTTTTTTGTTTTTGTTGGAATTGGAATTGAAAATTGAAATCTATGGCCAATAACTCTTGGTATAAGTGCGACGTTTGCTTTGTAATCGTGCAAAATGCCAATAGCAAATATTTATTCGGAATTCAGTGTAGTGTGGCACGCATTAAATTTTGTTTTGTTTTGCAGGCAAGGTTTAAGCTTTTCATGTACACCTACGAGTGTATATTTATTTATTTTCATTTACTTTCACATTTTTTATTTTTTACATTATTATATTGACATATATTATATACATTATATACATATATTATTGACATTATTAATTCTAAAGAAAGGAGTTTTCTGTATCACTTTTTTTTATAGGATAAGGGTGACAAACGAGCAAACAGTTCACCTGATGGTAAGTGGTTGCTGCGGCCCATAGACATCTACACCTATCCTCTATAACAAATCAAAATGGAGATGCGTTGTCACCCGTGAGGACTAGGATGGAATGCCTCATTTCCAGTAAAGAGAGCCTCCGGCCACCTGCACTCACCAAGCGAAAAGCAGGGGTAAACCTCTACTTCACGCTAGTATTCTGTGAGGTCGTGGTACCACCCCGGTTCGAGCCGGCCCATCCGTGCGACAGCAAAAGTTGCCGCGTGGCTCTACCACTGTTAAATATATGTTTATTGAAATAAAGTTATTATAACTTCCCTGAGTACTTTTTTAAATAAAAAGAATAATTATTCGTGAGTATTGATGACACAATACAGTAAAGTTAAATTGCTGTTCCTGAATAGGCGTCAAATCAAAACGTAATTACTCTATTATTCCGATGGGTGAGCGACATATGAGTAATAGAAGGAAATATAAATGTACTGGAAAAGCTTGCATTAGACCGCTGGACAATGTTTAAAATATTTTGAGTAGTAAATATATATTTTAATGATTTTTTAAATTATTTTATTAGATTTACTTTACAATCATACACGTTCATATGAAAAAAACTTTTAATGTGCACCAAATTAAAGTATTAACTGCGTAACTGAAATAAAATGAATTTAACACGTAGAATAGAAAATATGGAGAAAAGCCGAAATTTCCTAATATATAATAAGAAAGGTAAATTAGGCTACTTTTCTCTTAACAGTAACAATTTACCTAAAAAGTTTTAAGCGCTATTTATGTACAGACAGGCAGTGTCGATGTTATTTTTGATTTAATTTATAATTGAATAGAATATGAAATTTTTTTATGCACAATATACTATCAAGCGTACCATTCTAGGTGTAGTTTTAATTTTCATTAAATAAGTTCCAGGATTTCGTAACGAGTATATCGGCAGTAGAACTAGAGTAACGGACAGATCAAACAGACAAAGGTTCAGTAAGCTGAAGTGAACCAGCAGCCGATGGGAAAGAAAATTTCTCGAGTAGCGAGTGAGTAGCCTACATTTCGCTTGCCTCGTAACGGCAAGCGAAGTGTAGGCTGGCCTCCGACTAGGTGGAGTGTCGTCCTGGTAAAAGATGCAAGAAATCGATAGATGCATGTGACTCCGGACCGTAACTTATGGCGTTCCTTGGGGTAGACCTATGTTCAACAGTGGACTTGTGATGGGATTTATTGATGATGGTGATGTTAATGTTTCAGGATAGCCGACTAGATCAATAGTGGCGGTACGTTTCACTGATAAGTAGCTGAGTTTGCGGACATCGGACTTCAACGGAAAAACATATTTTTTTAAGAAAATCATCTCTTCCAGATTTCCAATCATAAGACAACAGTGTGATTCAGTGTAATCGTTGTTATTTATTGTTACTCATTTTGTTAACCAAGGTCGTTGAAATCGTTCATGGTTCTTTTCTACAAGTGAAACCCTATTTAGTTAACTAGAAGTTATTCGAGCGTAGCATGAACTTTCGAGTAAATGTAGCATGTGTTTAACCACGGCCATAATTCCAGCGTAACGACCTTCTACGAGAGGGAGATAAGTCGAAGTTTTCGGCAGGGAACGTATTTCGACGGGTTTATCGCACGCACGTTGTAAGAAATTTTAATGAATGCGCTACAGTTTACAAAAAGATTTATTGCGTTAAGTGGCTTATAGTACTTACAGTATTTATTTTGAAAAAAAAAAGTTTTTACAAAGTGAAAATAATAAAAATTTATTATATAAACCTTTAAAGTTAAAATTACAGACTATATACGTCCCAATGATGGGCCCAAGCCTCCTCCCAATTCTGAAAGGGATTAATGACAAGGAAAGGAAGAAGGAGAATGAAAGAGTCCATCGTGCTGGCCCAATGCGTGTTGGGGAACTTTAAATGACTTTATAGTATTTTTTTTCTTCATTCTCATACATGCAGGTTTCCTCACGATCTTTTCTTTCACCGCCGAGCGCCGGAGAATCTGGTCGATGGCTCCGCCGCCAACCAAAATTAGGCTGTGGAGGGTAGGGAGAGCGGTGCCTCGCAATACCGACACTCCTATTCCTCCGTAGCCCCACCAACACTGCATCAACGGCGCGGCCCCGTCAGAGTCGCGGAGAATAGGGCGAGCGGCGCATCGCCATAGCAACACTTCCTCCTCCGCGATTCCACCTCGGCTGCAGCGCTAGGGGGAGGACACCCTTCTCACAAGACCAAGACATATCCGAAGTGGGCTCGCCATGTCCATTCGGAGTGGCGAAGTGGCCTCCTCGGGCCAGCCCTTCACCTCGGGTGACCAAGCCATGGCTACTTAGTCCCCCCGCCACAACAAGGCGAGAACCCGTTCAAGATTAAGAGAGCCAACATAATTACAATCTGTGAAAAAGCTTAGTCCTCAGAGGTTATAACGCATCCGTAGCCTTCTTTAGTTTAACAGTAGTTAGTTCTTAAGTTTACACAGTAGTTAATTTTTTCTGGATTGTAACACTAACCATTGTGCCATTTGTTGACCCCGAGAGACGTATTAGCGTGGGTTTTCTATACCTTGACGGTAGTAGTTATGGTTTGGAAGGGGATTATATGCCAATATTTCTCTAAATTCTAACTCACCTATATGTGGAGCATCTTGCTCTGTAAACGGACCAAGTTCAACCGACCAAGTGTTGGCGGCGGAAAATACAACCAGAACGCTGAACCCAAATTCAAGAACTCGTTATGTATTGAAGCATTGGCATTACAAGGGCACAGCGCAAAACTCTCTTTTTAGGGTTCCGTAGCTAAATGGCAAAAACCGGAGCCCTTATGGATTCGTCATGTCTGTCTGTCTGTCTGTCCGTCCGTATGTCTCAGCCACTTTTATCCGAAACTATAAGAACTATGCTGTTAAACTTGGTAAGTAGATGTATTCTGTGAACCGCATTAAGATTTTCACACAAAAATAGAATAAAAATAATAAATTTTGGGGGTTCCCCATACTTAGAACTAAAACACAAAAAAAATTTTTCATCAAACTCATACGTGTGGGGTAGATAGGTTTTCAAAAATGATATTGAGGTTTTTTATATCATTTTTTTTCTAAACTGAATAGTTTGCGCGAGAGACACTTCCAAAGTGGTAAAATGTGTGCCCCCCCCCCCCTGTAACTTCTAAAATAAGAGAATGATAACACTTAAAAAACAGCTGGCGTTTTTTTTTAAGAAGACTATCTCCAATAGTGAATCAAAATGTTTTTGTATTCTCATATATATTCATAGTCTAGTTAATATATTCGGTTAATATTTATCTATAAGAAAATTCATGTTATGAATGGATCAAAGGTCATCATTCCGTAAGTAATGATGGAAGTAAATGAATGACAAAATTCACACAAATCATTACAAATTTGTTACACAAATACTAAGTTATAAGATATTTTAATGTTGATGTTTTCAATATTAAAATCTATGATATTTAAGTACTCGTATGATTTAACAATATTAAATAACTAGCGTTCCGCCCCCGCTTCGCAAGGGTAATGTCTTGATATTGACAACAGTGCTACCTACCGGCTTTAATCGTGAATCAAAACCATTTAGGGACCCATTCAAACACATACAAAAATAATATTCAGGCCAAGTTTTATACCTATAAGAGCTATAGTTTAAAAATATTTTTTTTTATTAATGCTCCCTCCATCCCCTTGCGGGTGGAATTTCGTAAAATCCGTTCTTAACTCAGTCTCTTAGTAATATTCTTACCAAAGTTCAAGTCTCTAAGACTTATGGTTCCAGAGATATCGATATGATTCTATGCATAGGTGGAAATCTCTTATATATATATATATATATATATATATATATAAGATAGAATAGATAAGATTAAAACAGATTATTTAAGTCATTAGTGCATAGTAAAAACGAGGGTCATGTCAAAAGTACGAGATACTTAAAACATATATTAATTCTTTATTTCTGTTTCCGATCACAACAAATTATTCAGGAAGAGCAAAATACACGTATACCTAAATCACTAGGAAAAAAGCTTTTGTAACCATCTGAAAAATCTCGAATTTGTAAGCAGACAGCAGTCTTCTTTACTTTCAAATCTATTGACTTTTATTTTTGGAAATATGTAATAGTCATAAATATATTAAAGTTCACTATAGGCATCCCATATATATTGGCCTCATGGGGGAATATTTGTCACAGTTGCCACGCTTGGCGAGCGGTTTGGCAAACGCAGTTTTTTTATTTTTAGTTATTGTTAGGAAGATACTACTGCCCATCTCATGATTTGTTTCCCTCTGTCGCTTCCAACGACACCGCCACTACATGGTAACAAGTAAATAATAAAAAAGTGTGGTTGTCAAAACGCTTGCCAAGCGTAGCGACTATGGCCACTTATGGCCCATATGAGGAAATTTATGTTAAATATTGGAATTTTGATAGGGTGTAACGGTAAGTGTTCCGTCAAACGTCTGCAGCATTGCGTTGCTATGGTACCAGAGAAGGGGTCTGATCTCTGAATTTCTTATTTCTTATTTATATTGTTTAAAAAACGTTACCGCTACACTAGGATTTTCTCCTGTGTAGTGGAGGCACTTTACAAATATAAATTGCACGAGGACAAACATCCTGAGCCGGAAAAATTATTTGTAAGCCATACAAATACTTGTTCCTTTCGGGATTCGAACCCGCGGCCCCTAGCGCAACAACTCAATGCTAAGCCACGGCGCCACGGAGCCGTCAATTTAGTACAAAATACAAAATTTGACCTGCTCAAAGTTCAAAAACTTTATTAAACTCAGTTTGTATAAAAAGGGTTATTATAATATTAAAGAATTTATTGATGATAATAACCCCTGGAAATGAGGTGATCGTTACCAAGCTATTTCAATTTTTTTGTGTTGTTATTTTGTGTAACATACATGATTGTAAGCTGTTATTTTAAAAAAAAGTCCCGCTGGGTTTCTTGCTGGTTCTTCCCAGGACAGAGGTTTTTTCGAACCAGTGGTAATTATACAAAAGAGTGACTTTCAATAAGTATTATTTATAATCTTTATTGAATAAAAAAGTTTCTGTTTCTGTTTCTGTTTCTGTTAGTCACTTGTTCCTGAATTTTAATAATACTTTTGGGGCCCAAGCTGGCGCATGTCATTTCGAATTAACTTTGATACCCAAACAACACACTCCTTGCAAAAACGAGGTGAACAATTATTGTGCTTAGCGCACAGCGATATTTCGTTGCAGTGGGTTTACTTTCAAAGAACTGTACTGTAGTCTGTCGCTTTGTTTTGAGATTTTTCTCTATCAGGAATTGAAACCAATTCACTAAACGGTCATGCTCATAAGTAAGTATGTGTGCACCCATCGCGACTTCCGGAGAGAAATTTATCCGTGAATGATAATTTACGTCGCTGTTGCTCAAATACCCAGTTCTCGCTGAAGATTAATACACATGTGTGTTATTTATAGCGATCGATTTTTGAGAGCTGGAACATTTACTTTTAGTGACTGTGGTTAGTTTTTTTTATAGGATAGGGTAACAAACGAGCACACAGTCCACCTGATGGTAAGTGGTTGCTGTGGCCCATAGACATCTACATCTATCTTCGAATACGAATCAAAATTCAGATGCGTTGTCACCTGTGAGGACTAAGATGGAATGCCTCTTTTCCAGTAAAAAGGTTCTCCGGTTCTCTACACTCACCATACGAAACACAGCAGTGTTAAGGTGCTATTTTACGCTGGTTTTCTGTGAGAGCGTGGTCCTTCCCCGGTCGAGCCGACCCATTCGTGCTACAACTATACTACTAATATAGCTGCAGCATGGCTCTACCACGTAATATAGTGGATGACTTCTTTTATGATGACGATTTTAATTTAAGTAAACTTATTTAAAAATATTGTCGGTAAAAAAGTAGACTCATTAAAATTTATACCTACTCAAAAGTTCAAAATTTTTTTGAGCGTAAATATTTTTTATAGTTATTGTAAGTCATAGCGTAGAAATTACGTTCACCGAGCTTTACTGCTATCAGCATATTCCCACCAGATTAGCCAGATGATTAAGCTAGGTAACGCAGTGGCTAAGCATTTGGCTGCAACAGTGGGGCCCTGGGTTCGAATACAACACGGAACAAGTGTTTGTATGGCATACAAAACTTATTCCGGTGCCGGATTTGTCAATAAGCAATGTATGTATGGTAAACTTCTTTACTGTATAGTCTTTGTTTCCACAATACATTATTTAAATTAATTTATCCACAGCAAGTATCTTTTATGGTGAAGGTGATGTTTAATTGCCAAGGTCAAACAAATGAGTGAAAAGTATCAAATTTCTTTCAACTAATACGTGGTAGAGCCTAGATGTCTCGTTGGTATAGTAGTCGTAACCACGATTGCTGATCATGAGGTCCCGGTTTTCTGTCAAGAAATTCTCAGTAGCAGCCCAGAATCAGAAAGATAGCGGTGTTTTACCCCATGCCTCGGATAGCTCGTAAAGCCGTTGGTCCTGCACCTGATCTCTTTCCGTTCATATTGCATTACCTCTCATCGAACTATGAAACTGAGAGAATAGAGAGCAGAGGTGCTTGCACATACACTTTAGCACTATAACCTTGACCTACGCAGATGGTTAGGCATCGTTGAAACTGGCCACCTTGATTAAAATTCGATATGAAAGACATTATTGTTATTATAGTTAGAGCACGGATTGGTGGGTTCGACCGAAAAAGGACTATGCTTTCGCATAATACTATCGTAAAAAAGCAGCGTAATGCTGCAGTGTTTCGTTATAGAAAACTGGAGGTCCTTCCGACTGAAAACGAGGCATTGTATCTGTTACAGCAAAGACTGGTCTCTTGGAATATATTTGTTTATTGTTGTGCAGTCGATCAAATGCGATCAAAATGCGATCAAAATGCGATCAAAATGGACGAGCTTGACAAGGCTCTTTATATTTATAGTCTCATACAGCGCCATTACATTACAGCGGTATTACAATGGAACTAATTGCTTAGGTTCTATAGATAACACATTCTGTGATCGATACAATGGTGAAGTTACTTCCTAGTTACAGTACGGCGATCTAGATGTCGCTATTTTGTTGTACATGGTATGAAATAGATGGCGCTGTCTCATCTGAACATGCTCCGGCCTTGTGGCGCTCGAACATGCTCCGGCCTTGAAATGGTAATTTCAAATTGAAGAAAGTAAATAGGTAAACTAATATTACCATTTCAAACCCAAATTGCAGATTTAAATTACTCTTTGGTAATTTACCTACCCAAATATTTACCCTGTCACAAAGAAACTGCCGAGCTTTCTAAACAGTTTGTCCATGACCTGGGCATATCTAAATGAATGAAATTTGAATAAATCAAAATAAGTGAAACACCCCTAAGCTAAGTTTGAACAATAGGAAAGGCTTTCATTTTATTACCTACCTAAACTTGATCCCTACTTTGAAACCAATATTTATTTGCAAGAAATGTAAAGTAAACTTATGTACTTAAATAACATATTGAAACTTAATTAGGATATGCTTAATGATGACTACCTATATACTAGTATTAGGTACCTATAAACTAGACACTAATAACAGTCCGTTGGTAAAGGGCAAATCGAGTTGAAACTACGCTTGATGATGGCTCCCTTCGACGTCTTCATCGTTGCGACACGAACAGTGTTGTCAGGGCCCGGGTGTACTGCGATGATCCTCGCCAGCGCCCAAAGACAGGGAGGGAGGCGATCGTCTTTGACTAGGACGATCGTGCCGACAGCCAGACTGGGCCCTTTGGAGCTTCGCCATTTGCTTCGCTGCTGAAGGAGCCCCACGTAGTCACGTGACCATCTTCTCCAGAATCCCTGGTACATCTGTTGGAGTTGTTGAAAGTGTTTCAATCTCGTCATCGGTATGTCTTTGTATTCGAAGTCTGGCAGAGAAGTAATCGGTCTTCCAATGAGGAAGTGAGCAGGGGTAAGGACTTGGATTATGTCTGTGTCGGAAGTAGGGAGGGGGCAAAGGGGTCGACTGTTTAGTATTCCCTCAATTTCTATTAAAAGAGTAGCGAACTCCTCATACGTTAACAAACTTTGATTTAATGTCCTTTTTAAGTGAAACTTAACACCTTTGACGGCTGCCTCCCAAATACCACCCATATGGGGTGAGAATCCCGAGTCCAGCAAAATTCGTAAAGTGTGACGTTTATTTTTACTGTCAAAAACATAGACACGAGCGGTGGAGAGAAAAATAGTTTTGTTGTGTACGACATGTGAAGTCACCGTATTCGTAAGTGTCGCTGGTCCGGCAGCCATAGACCGCGCACTGTTTGATTTGTTTGCACTCGGTTGTGCAAATGCCTTATTAGTCTGTGGCTGTGTAGTAGTGGTTATATACTCATTGGTTACGCCAGCTGATCGCTGCGTTTTGTTCTCGGTATGATTAGTTTGTTGATTTGTATGCGCCAAATGCGAGTTTAGTAGCGTTGTTGGATGTGATTGAATTGTTTGCTGGTGTTGTATACCTTCGGTAGGTATGTGGAGAAGTGTATTATGCTTACCTTGACATTGCCTACACGTTGATGAGCGACAGTTTATCACTGCATGGTTAGGGCTCAGGCAGTTGAGGCAGAGCTTTGACCTTTTGACGGCGCGGATGCGCATCACTGGACTCAGACTTAAAAATCCTGGGCACTGATTAATATAATGCTTACCTTTGCACTGTGGACATTGATGCAAATTTTGCTTATCTGGTCTCGGAGTAACGGAGGAGGACGTGGCCACCAAAGACCTTTTGTCGCGACTGTCAGAACTTACTTCGTCGGAGTGTGACACTTCTAGCAGGTCAGCTTGAGAGCGGAGAAATTCCTTAAATTCCTGCAACGAAGGCAACTCCTTCGAGCTAATCCGCTCTTCCCACTTTCTTTGTATGGAAAGTGGTAATTTGGAACTAATAAAATGTATAATTACTAGGTCCCACTCACTAACAGGTACCGAAAGTGACTTTAGGGATCGTAAATGTTTGGATATATTATCTATGACAGACCTCAAAGAGCTAGCTTGTAATGAAATTGTTTCCATATTGAATAGCCCTTTCAGATGCTTATTTATTAATAAACGTAGGTTGTTGTACCTCTCACAGAGTAGATTCCAAGCCAAGGAGTAATTCTCGCTTGTGAATTCGAGTGAGCTGACTACCTCCAGAGCGCCACCTTGTAAGCAGCTTCGTAGATATTTGTATTTTTGAATGCTATTCATTTGACTTTGGTTAATTAGTGAATCAAAAGTTTCTCTAAATTCCAACCAATCGTTCATTCCTCCGCTAAATGATGGTAATGAAATTTCAGGATATCTAATTATGTCCTGTGTCTCTGGTTTATTTTGAACATTTACAACTTGTACTTGGTTGGGGGTATGTCCGGATTGCTTGGAATTTATCATTAATTTAGCATGAGCTACATTTTCAAAATAGGCATCATCATATTTTTGACGGTCTGCTAATTGCTCGTCTATATCGGTACACAATACATCGATCTTTTCTTGTATAGTATCTAAAATATTGTATATAGACCCTACAGCTTCGGTTCTTAGTTGTAAGTCTAATATTTGAGAGGCAGATAATTTTTCTACGTTAATTTCTCTAAATTTCTTTACAAAATGGCAGGACATAGTAAGTTTTCCTCTATAGGATTTTCGCTTCTTTTTTAATTCCCTTAGTTCTTGACACTCTAAAGGAGTTGGCTTGTCGTTAGCCTCATCACTAAACATTTTTACTAGTAAATTAGTGGGTATACTAAACCAGAAAAAATACGGAAAGGAAGGAATAAGAAAGGATGCTCACTTTTCTCTGTTTCCTCTTGTCCGCTGGCTTCGTATTCGCCTTGGTTGGTTGGTTGGCCGGCACACCACGTGCCGCCACGTGCCACGTGCCACTCGAACGACACGCGCAATTGAAGAAATTGATACACAGCGACGCCGAATTGCAGTCCTGTGAGGGAGATCGCAGCTCTTCGCTTGTAAAAGAAGAAAGGAAAGGTCTCACCAGGCGATTGAAGTCTTGTGGTACCCGATTTTCTTTCTTCTTTTTCAACGATGCACGGCACTCGGTTCCCGTGCTCGTTTTTTGTGTCCAGGGCAGCCTCGAAGCTCTGTAGCCTCGCAGCCTCGCAGCCTCGCGCCTCGCACCTCGCACGTTTGTTTCACCACCGCGCCACGTGCCACGCGCCACGTTGTCGGAGTTGCTTGGTCGGGCGGGCGTCGCTCTTCTCCTTGTGGATATCTGCTTGGCCTCTGCGTTTTCTTTTTTTTTTTTTTTTTCTTTTGCCCTTCTTGCAGTAGGGGTCACCAAAAATATGTTACAGCAAAGACTGGTCTCTTGGAATATATTTGTTTATTGTTGTGCAGTCGATCAAATGCGATCAAAATGCGATCAAAATGGACGAGCTTGACAAGGCTCTTTATATTTATAGTCTCATACAGCGCCATTACATTACAGCGGTATTACAATGGAACTAATTGCTTAGGTTCTATAGATAACACATTCTGTGATCGATACAATGGTTAAGTTACTTCCTAGTTACAGTACGGCGATCTAGATGTCGCTATTTTGTTGTACATGGTATGAAATAGATGGCGCTGTCTCATCTGAACATGCTCCGGCCTTGTGGCGCTCGAACAGTATCTTAATCCTTAGAGATGACAATGCGTAAGCATTGTGATTCTTAATCGTGGATAGTTAAACTTAGCATCAAGTAGGCTGTGTGACCGTTCATCACCCTTATTCTTTTAAAAGAAATAGGAATGCCTTTTTTAAAACAAAAATGGGGGGACTGAGGTGTTTGACGTCCCAATGTCATAGTTAACAACCGCCACCTCTATCGTCTCCGCTACATCTTGAAGCGTGCTTCCATTAAAACATACTTCTAGCCGCCGAAGAAGATAAGTTAGTTTTTACCATCAGTCAAGTGTAATGTCCCTCTGCAAGATGCAGGAGTGTACAAGCTTAATTGTGAATATGTTCTCTCTTATAAAGGACAAACTAAAAGATCAATAAAAGCCCGCGTTAAAGAACACATAGCTGCTGTGAAGAATAGACGCTCCGGGAAATCTGCAGTCTGTGACCACGTACAGGATCACCCGCGTCACTACATTAGATTTGACTGACCACAAATCCTCGCTAAAGAACACCAATTCCTTCCAAGGATGATTTGCAAAGCTATTGAAATCAAAAAACATCCTAATTTATATAGAGAAGATAGCTGGGTGCTACCATCTGCTTGGGATTCTATAATTAATAAAATGAAACCCCAACCCAAGTATACAACTGCAAGACTTTAAGATACTGTAATTACATACTGCGTAGATCGGAAAAAAATTATTAATAATTTTAATCTTGAGGTAGCCGTGGTTAACCATGACATTGGGACTTTAAACACCTCAGTGCCCTCACCTAACCCCCTCTGTATAAGGGTGCTGAAAAGTGCTCGAAACGTGGGGAATATAAAATAAGTTAATATACGCGATAAAATCCGTAAAAACTGTTTTTATACAACATGCCTGTACGTATGTACAACGACCTCGTATTGACGGCCTCGTAGCGGCCGTCAATTCTCGTCACTGTTGCCTTTAAATTTTATGATTAAGTTGACGTGTGATGGCTGCGATGTTGTAACAGACAATTGTTGGGAATTCCAGAAAAATCTATAGGGCCTCCGATAGATTGTGGTATAAATATCTCGACTTACTAATACGTCAAATAAAATTTAATTGGCTAGTTCAGCTTTTGATAAATGCAACCCACTTCGAAAAAAGTTTTTTCACTCTTGTACATCAAACCAAAACACCTCACCATCTGCAATGATACACGCTTTATATTTTTTTATAAAGATGAAGTAGCTAACGAACTTACATTCCACATGGTAAGTGGCTACAGAAGTTATTGGATACCTACAGCCTACATCAAACAAAGAAGGCCACAAATAAGTTATCTCTTAAGGCTAAGATGGAATGACTTAAAGTCTGTAATTATTTTGGCTGTCTATATCCCATAGACCTGAACACAACGCTGTAGTGGATGCACCGCTGCACGACGTTGAGACTCAAATAAGCAAGACTAACTACTAAGTAAAGTAAGCAAAATTACATAATACATCGCTGACGTAAAAGGCGACAGAAGGAAATAAAAAAAGGAGATAGACAGCGGCATATTTCTGATAACAATTTAAAAAAATTGTGGTTGCCAACTCATCTGTCAAGCGTGGCCCCTAAGGCAAATTCCCGTATGAGGCACTCTGCGTGGGAGCTCTGTGTTCAGCCTCAGACATTTTTGATACGCTGTAAAGAAAAATACAATATACATACAACTTTACCGTACTTTTGGGGCAGTGGGGTAAAAATATGTTAAGTCACGCTTTGATGTCTGATAAGATTTATGAAAAGCTTTGTCGACGTAAATATATGATAATAGTACGATGGGTATTATAAATAGTGTTTACATTTCACGAAATATTTTTAATTTATATAAAATATTACTTATTGCAAGAAATGCTTTGATATATCTTCTCTTTGGCGAGCTCATGAAATATTGATGACGGTTTTCTAAAATATGGATGTCTTAAAAGCAAAAAGTGGTTTTCTGGAAGACTTGTTCGAAACTGTAGCAGTACCTTGATTTATTGCCCTTGAATTCCCTGTCGTAACGTCTGACCAACTTTACTAATTAAGGGAAAGATTAATTTCCTTTTCCTTTTAAACAATTTCTCTTAAAAGTTAAAAGTTTTTATATTTTAAAATTATGTATAAAAGTAATTTTAGATTGTATTTTTATAATATTTATAAAATATAAAGTTATAAAACTAGTATTTACTACAATATTCGTTGAATTTCAATAAAAATTAAACCTTTTCTTTAAAATACGTTAGGAAGAGAATAAATTTCAATAAATTTAACCAACTTCTACAGAAGCAAAACAATACAAGCACAAGTAGTTAATACCTAATGATAGAATGAACCTAAATTATTAACACGCTATAAACTCATTTACCACGTCTCTAATCTTACTTTGCTATGTAGTTAGTTTCTCATTTGAGAACCTGCGTTAGCGTATAACTTGCACGAAATTAATATAGACTTGGAGGAATAGTGAACTCTAGGGTATTATGGGTTTTCATTTTTAACATTTATCCTCACAATAGTGTTTAATTACATTCTTAATATGTTTTTACATGAAAAAAATTCTTGATCAAAAAATTAAAATCCTATAATACAATATTGAGAGGTGTTACCTCTTGTGTACAAAATTAGTCACACTTGCTTGTAACTTTTAGGGTTGGTACATATTCGTAGGATATCGATGCACTGTGAATCCGTGACAAGTCAGATACGCATGAAATAAAGAAGCGGTTACTATAATATTGTCACGCAGACGAATGATAATGAATGATACAACCTCATGTCACACAGTGATCCGTCCAAAGAGTTCGTGGAACGATATAAACTTTTTATCATAACGTGGATTTAAGGCGAGTTACACACTCGCAACAATTGTGACTTTTGTATCAGTGTCACATGTCGATATCATATTATGTCATGATTCGATTCATCAAACGTCAGTTCTTTTATGGAATTTCTGTACTTGTATGGTTGAAACAACCGTTTGGTAGACACACTATCACTCGTGGCTTCACAAATTACTTATATCTACACGTGGTAGAGCCATGCTGCAGCTATATTAGTAGTATAGTTGTAGCACGAATGAATCGGCTCGACCAGGAAGGACCACACTCTCACAGAATACCAGCGTAAAATAGCAGCTTAACGCTGCTTTGTTTCGTATGGTGAGTGTAGAGAACCGGATACCCCTTTTACTGGAAACGAGGTTAGTCCTCACAGGTGACAAGGCATCTGCATTTTGATTTGTAGTCGAGGATAGAAGTAGATGTCTATGGGCCACAGCAAATACTTACCACAGTTCGGTCTGAGCGCCCGTTCGCAACAGACGTTTCGATTAATAGGGGTGCGCTCATACTTACGAATATTAGTCTAGTTGTCGGTTACTAATGTGCATGCGTTGTTTGCCATGCTTTAATTTTGAAATATTCATTGGTCTACTTTGTTCACCAAGGAAGAAAATCAAGTTTTAGAAGGGGATTTATTTTAAACAGTAAATAACATCAATTTTAACCAAAAATAAACGCGTCATAACATTGACGAAGTCATTAAATCAAAATCTGCAATTTTCTGAATTATTTCTATTGTTAACACCACAGTCACTCACAGAACAATAACCATTTTAGAGAAAAGTTACTTACTAAAAATAACCACTATCACTTTAAAAAATAAAATATCTAGGAGCTATTTCTTGCGTGCCAACTTGTGCTGACCTTTATGACATATATCGAGGCAAACTGAACAACGATACCAACGCGATCCCTGTCACGCTATCCGTGAATTTCTGCAACATCCGGGGACTTCACTCGAATCTAAACGCCGTCCACTACCATTTCGAGATGGCGAAGCCGGCCTTGCTCTTTTTGACCGAGACGAAGGTGTCCTCTCCGGCTGATACTTCGTATCTCTCCTACCCGGGGTACAAATTGGAGCATTCCTTTGTGCCTCAGGCTGGAGTTTGCGTGTACATCAGAGAGGACATCTGTTCTCGATGCTTCGGCAATCTTGAAGGTTCGGACCTGTCCATCCTTTGGCTACGCGTAAACAGCGACGACCATCCGCGCGTCTACGGGTGCCTCTATAGGTTCCATAGCGGTAATGCCGAAACAGACCGACTCATCGACCACGTCAAAATGGCTACAGATTCCTTGCTACAACAGGCCCCATCCGCAGAGATCGCGATCCTTGGCGATTTTAACGCGCACCACCACAAATGGCTCGGTTCACGTTTAACCGATTATGCGGGGAAATCTATTTATGACTTTCCTTTGGCATATGGTCTGATACAACTGGTTACTTCACCTGCGCGGATTCCAGATAAGGACACCTACTGTACTGTACTGTTCCCATCTCTGGGCAGGGGCTCCCCAGTGTCAGCTCCTTCCACTTGACCGCATCCAGCGTAGAGCGGCTCGAATCGTCGACGACCGAGTTCTTTCCGATCGGCTCGATTTATTGGCACTGCGAAGAGATGTTGCATCCCTTTGCATTTTCTTTCGTATTTACCACGGGGAGTGCTCTGAGAAATTGTTCGGATTAATCTCAGCCGCCTATTATTTCACTAACGCACATTGCGGCAAAACTCCCGATATCATCCACACCATCTGAATGATTGGCGGTCTACCACTGTGCGATTTAGAAGATGTTTTCTTCCTCACACAACTTCCTTGTGGAATCGATTACCATCAGCGTTTTTCCGAACCGGTACGACTTAAGGACCTTCAAGAAAAGAGCCTACTCCATTCTAAAAGGCCGGCAACGCATCTGTAATTCCCCTGGTTCCCTTAGTTCCCCTGGTGTTGCAGTTGTTCATGGGCGGCGGTAATCACTTACCATCAGGTGAGCCGCATGCTCGTTTGTCCCCTCTGCTATAAAAAAAAAACTATCATTCAAAATCGATTACTGAGTCATGACATTTGGTATCCTTTTATTTCCTGTATTTTTTTCCATAAGGAATTTTCTTCTCCCTTTCATACTATGTTGGTCTATACGCCAGTATATTGCGGCTGTAACAATGATAAAAAGTTTTAATATTTCTAAAGTAAAGGGTCGCTCTTCCGTTGCGACGCAGCTATATTTATAAAATTTGCCGTCGGACATTAAGTTACTCAAGGAAACTTTTTATGTAAAATGCTTTATTTCCTTTTCCTAACCTTTTCAAATATATAAACATTATTTAAAAAATTCAAGAAGTTAATGCAAATTTATATTTAGATATTTACTTGTATAATCAAGTGCTTATTCATCATCATCATCATTACAGCCCTTCACAAGTCCACTGCTGAACATAGGCCTCCCCCAAGGAATGCCACAAAGCACGGTCCTGAGCCACCTGCATCCATCGACTTCCTGCATATCTTACCAGGTCGTCACTCCATCTAGTGGGGGGACGCCCAACACTTCGCCTGCCGGTACGAGGCTGCCACTCTAGAACCTTTTTCCCCCATCGGTTGTCGGTTCTTCGAGCTATATGGCCGGGCCATTGCCACTTCAGCTTACTAATCCGTTGGGCTATGTCGGTCACTCTGGTTCTACTGCGGATATCCTCATTTCTGAGTTTATCACGCAGAGAAATACCGAGCATAGCCTTTTCCATAGCTCGCTGAGCGACCTTGAGCTTCCTCATCCGGCCAGCAGTGAAGGACCACGTCTCAGTTCCGTATGGCATCACTGGCAACACGCACTGGTTGTACAGTCTCGTTTTCAAGTTTTGAGGTATACCTGACGAGAAGTGCTTGTTATCGCTATAATAATTTATAACATTATTTTATAAGCTTTCATTAGTTACCGTATTTTAAAACAAAATTGCAAAAGGGAAATATAAAATGATTGGATGGACGCGTTACATAAAGCTTAGTGTTTCTTAGTGTTGCTTCCACTGGTGCTTATAGCGTGATGTCACTGGGTAGTCATAGAAAACCTACGAATTTTTTTAATGGTGGAAAATAACCCGTACTTTTTGCTTCAGTTTTTCAAATGACAAAATACTTTTACCTTATCTTGTTTCTTATTTTTGACCGACTTCAAAAAATTAAGAATAATTTCAATTCGACTGTATGTTCCATTTTTCGTATTTATGTTACGAGATATCTTTATTAATTGTGAACCGATTTTATAGATTTTTCTTTACTTAAACAAGTCACATTTCAAAGTTGTTCGGATATTAATTTGAAGACAAATGGAACCCCCAAGATTGGATAAAAAAGATAAAAGTTTTTAATGAAGTTTGTGGCATTCCTTAGTTTTCTCAAACGCGTCAAAATTAGACTTAATATTAAAAACATACTTCAAAGAAAAAAATAACTTCCACATTAACTTTAATTCTTCGATACACATGTCTTAGTACCGACCTCAGCTTTAAGTGAATTCATTACTTTTACTTTTGACGTTTTTTTTCAACATTTTATTGAAAGTAAAATTTGTTTTTTCTTCTTTTTTCTTTTAAAAAAAAACGTTACCCCCATACTAGGATTTTCTCCTGTATCATGGAGGCAGTTTACAAACACAAATTGCACAAGGACAGACATCCAGACCCGGAACAATTTTTGTAGGTCATACAAATACTTGCTCCGTGCGGGATTCGAACCCGCGCCCCCCAGAGCAGCAACTCATTTTAAGCCACTGCGCCACGGAGCCGTCAAATTTATTAACACTTCCGGGAAACTACTGAAACTTGAATACATACTCAAACAATTTTCACCATCAGTCCTTTTTACCGATTCACAAAAAAGATTTTAAAATTATTCTCTATTATATTTCTTTCTCATTCTTATATTCCTCTTAAAATTGATGTTAAAATATTTTTACTTTTTTAAATAAAAACGATAGGCGACTTGGTTTTGTTTAAAGTTTTGAAATATTATGTTTTAGCGCAGCAACCAGCAAATTTAATATCCACATTTCATTGTAACAGATGTTAACGTATTTCATGAGTTCTCATCAAATATGTACGGTGCCCACAACGATTTCAAATCGTTTTAGAATGACCTGTATTACCATTCAATAAGATGCAAGAAAAGAGAGGCATTATATTCAATACCTACGCAAGCGTACCGTACGCACATCGAATTCAGATCAACCGCGTACCCGCTTTCCACTTGATGGAATTTTGATGTCATCCTTTTGCAGCCATTATTTATTGCAGACTCATTGATTTTTCCCCTAAGCTTACACAGTCAGATTTGTAATAAACAAACGTAAATAACTTAAATAATCTGTAATAATTTATATCCTTATATTAAAAAAAATAACTAATTATAGTTTATTATAAGGCATTTTTGTAAAAAAAAAACTTATATAATTTATATTATTTGAATCTACAGTTTAACAAATGGTGCAAATTTTATGAATATTAATTGTAATGGCTTTCCAAATTCCAAGAGGAATGCTGAAAATAATGAAAGTATAAATATGGTTCTAATATATCTCATTAATTAATTTTAATTAAATACGTATTTAACAGAAAACAATAACATAGTTATATGTGATTAAATTCCCACAAAGAAAAAATAATCTTATATCAGCATAATAATATTTTACCTATGACCTAGGCAGCTAGCTATGTACATAAGTACTCGTAGTATAGTTGTGGCACGAATGGGTCGGCTCGACCGGGGAATGATCACACTCTCACAGAATACCAGCGTAAAATAGCAGCTTAATTCTGCTGTGTTTCGTATGGTGAGTATATTTGGAAGTAGATTGGAAGTTTACTAATGAGTCATTAGGCAGTGATCATTTGATGGTTAAGATTAATTTGTCATATTACAATAGTGACCGACAATTTAAATTCACGCTGACGTGACTCAGACAATTTTCAATTTGCCGCCAAATCATAAACAAATGACAAATTAACCATATTATTGGCCATAGACTTATAATATACTTACGCCAGTATATTCGAAGTCTTTGATATTGGCAAAGAGTTATTTTTTTATTATGTCGTTTACAAGTGGCCAGTTCTAAAAACTTTCAGTGTCGACCTCGTAATGAAGAAGATTTTGAGATTTTAAACATATTTAAAGTTTGAGTAGGACCTGGTTCATTCCAAGCATTTTAGAAGATTTTATGTTGCCGTTATAAGGACTAGACTAGATTATAGGAGTTATTTATTTGATAACAGCTGTCAAAAAGTATTTAAGTAAGTTAGACAAAATGCAAAACCGGGTGTTACGGGTGATCGGATGATTCATTAAAAATTAAAACTACTCCTATTCATACAATGGAGAGTGAGATATGCTTCCCTCTATTGCATGCATGAAGAGCTTTTTTGGCAGAGCAATTCATCTTAAAAGCTAAATCAATAACATACACTAAAACTATTGAATGAATTAGCACATTTTTGAAACAACAGATATTGGCGTAATAAAAAGAAACCGCATTATCTGTTTGTGATCACTTCCTCGATACCCGCATTCACAGTAGTCAAAGATTAGAAATGTTTAATATAAGCACATGGGTCAGTAACATAGATTTAAGTAACAAAGTTAATTTAAATATTCCGTGTATTTCAAAAGATAAACGAAATTACAACAATTTTAGTCTAAAATTAATATGTTTGGATTAAATTAACAGGCGACATGGCTCTAAAAATGCAGGCGGAATTGATGAAGCTTTTTTTGACCTATAATATTATCTTAGTTTACGATTTAAGATAAATAGTAATATATGCATCTTTGAGGCTGAGCTTGTAGCAATATGTGAAGCACTTTCATACGCTGCACTACCACAAGATAATATTGTGATAATGACAGACTCAAGAAGCGCACTCCAACACCTGGCTCGGTGCACTTCGGTTACACGAGGTACATCGACAGCCTACACCGTTCTGGATACTAAAATTGCAATGAATTCCGTCTCATTGTAGTATGGAATATAATGAGCCTGTATAAATCTTGGTTATACAGGCTACTACGGATGATATGGATTACAGCATATTACCCCATTGCATTGATTGTATTTCAATATTAAAAAGCAATGTTACATATTATGGAAGGAGTATTTTGATTTACGTTAAAAAAAAGGGATTTGGTACAAGACGGTACAGCCACAACCGCCTAAAATACCATGGATTGATAACCATAAGCTATAGCGACAAGATGCAGTAGTGATAATGGGGTTTCTTACTAGACACATTCCATCTAGGAAGTTTGCATTTCTCATGAAAAAGATTCAGTCCACCAACTATAATCGATTCGGTGTTCCCGAGGACCTAATCCATGTCTTGACGGAATGTGCCTACATTGCTGCTTTTCGTATTGATAATTGCCATCACATCTTAAAAGACTTCGCTAATTGTAACATAATTTTACCTAAGCCACATTCCGACGATGTAAAATTATTAATCCAACTTTACTAGGTCAAGTTCTCAGATCGTTCACACTTTTCTCGGTGTGATTGATCTGGGATTTTTGATTGTAACTAAATGCATAACTTCTTCTAATTAATGTAATTAATAACGGATTTAAGTGTAATTCAGTTTAAGTATACCTAATGTATTTGTTTTCGGTATTAAACTAATGGAGTGACATATTCACACTGTGATTAAGCTCATTAATTAAGAATTTAAAAAAAAAAACTTCTTACCATCAGGTAAGTGCTCTTCTGTCACCCTTATCCTATACAAAAAATATATTTGTCTTGTAATATGACTTATGAAATTAATACTTAAAATACCTCATTTACTAGTTACGGTTAACTATCAATAACTAGTCAGATTTTGCTCAGCCATCCTCTTCCCACGTCATCGGATAAACACAATCAGCAAGGCAGGATCGCAAACCAGGCACGTTCGACCGCTTTATGTCACTTGTCGTGTTCCAGCTAATACTAGTACCTAATAATTGCAAATTTAAATCCAAAGTAAGAGATAGAAAAAAATAATAGACGAAATAATTTTAATATCAATTAAAAAAATTATAAATCATAACCAAATTTCAATTTTAAGCGTACCAGAAATGGTTAAATGAAATATTAGTAATGTTTAATAGCATTACTGGTATTTAAAAAATATTGTGATTGTCTTCAAAAGTAAATAACTTTACATATAATATTATCTTAATCTTACTTCACAACAGACCTTACAATTTATTCTCTGATTGTTCCAAATTGAAATTTTTTTACCCATAAAATTATCTTGGTCAATGTGGCCAAGTACCGCAAAAACTTGCTAGCCCATTAGCTTTTAAGGTTGATTTTGTTTAAGACTTACTACACAAAAGAAACCATATTGTAATCATATAATATAGCGCCGCAATATTAGACTCCATAATAAGAGATGAACACAAGCAATATGCTGAATCCGCTTTTGCAAGAAACGCTTGGAACTCGATTTGTACGGAGCATACAAAATGTCTAGTCAGGTTTATAACGCAAATATAGAAAGTCGCCAGTTATAACGTTCAAGTAAAAGACATTTCAAATATCATTTTGTATATATCGATCGAAGAAAATTATGCACTCATTGATTTGTGCTTACGGAGTTGTGGTGGTGGCGTAAAAAATTCCGTCACCCCTTTCGCACCGTGGCTGCCGTAAGAGGCAACTGTAAATAACGTAAGAAAGATCTCTGTGGCTCCGAATGATACTGATATGGTATAATCATCTCGGGGTTGGGGCCTACTGTCGGATAACTTCGTAAATAGTTAAGAAAGGGAGGGCAAAGAGAGAAGGGGAGGTGTAGTCGTTAAATTATATTAATAATTACTAATCAAACTGAGAAATAACCAATCTCGTACAAGAATACCAGCTCGAATATACACCAGAATGCCGCTGTGTTTTTATGGCAAGTGTCGAGAACGTTTGTCACTGGTTACGAGGCATTCTATTTTAGATCTCAGAGGTGCACAATGCATCTGCATTTTTATTCTTAATCGAATATAGAATATAGATGAAATCAGGATCACATTTCAAGAAGCACTCTAAGGTAAGGTATATTAAAGTAACGGATTTCAAAAGCTATATAGATAAAGAAGTCGCTTAGAACCAAACAGAACAATTTATCTGTCTGGCCTGATCAAAAAAGAAAATTATAATTCGATCTTAATGCTGTCCATCCTTGAACCACGGATCATGGGAACCTTCGTGGCTTCTCCCTAAGATTTAAAGATTTCGATTTAGGGGTTTCGATTACTAGGTCGGCTCAACTGGGGAACGACCACGCTCTCACAGAATACCAGCGTAAAATAGCAGCTTAACACTGCTGTTTCGTATGGTGAGTGTAGAGAACCGGAGACCCTTTTTACTGGAAAAGAGGCATTCCATCTTAGTCCTCACGGGTGGCAACGCATCTGCGTTTTGATTCTTTATTGAGGATAGATGTGGATGTCTATGGGTCACAGCAATCACTTACCATCAGGTGGACTGTGTGCTCGTTTGTCACCCTATCCTATAAAACAAAATTTAGTTGATTGTATGTATAACAATCAGCAACAGTTTAACAAGACGTTAGTTTTGTAGCATTTACTATTACAGTTAATCTTTAAATTGCAAAACACAATTTTTAAGGTTTATCTAATTTTTTTCAATAAACGGCTAAATATTGTCTTTTTTTTATAGGATAAGGTTGACAAACGAGCACACAGTCCACCTGATGGTAAGTGGTTACTGCGGCCCATAGACATCTACATCTATCCTCATTTGCGAATCAAAATGCAGATGCGTTGTCACCCGTGAGGACTAAGATGGAATGCCTCATTTCCAGTAAAAAGGGCCTCCGGCCACCTGCACTCACCAAGCGAAACGCAGAAGTAAACCTCTACTTCATGCTGGTATTCTGTGAGGTCGTGGTACCACCCCGGTTCGAGCCGGCCCATCCGTGCGACAGAAAAAGCTGCCGCGTGGCTCTACCACTGTCTTATGGTATATAATGTGATAACTATTCTTTTTTATATATAGGCTTGTTACTGTTTCGGCTATGAGGTTGACAAAGTTGGTATTGTCGTTTGTATATTATTTAGAGCGCAGTTTCTGGACCTTTAAATAATAAACTTGCTCAAGCTCGTTTCTACACTGCGCAAAAATTATGATAGAATTTGCATTTTTGTATTATTTTTAGTTGTTACCAGAAAGATGCTGCTGTAGTTCTTAAGCCCTCACTACAGGATAATAAATAATCGTAATCATATGCATGCATATATCAGGTTATAAATCCAGATTCTACGGCGTAGAAACAAGATTAGGCTCTGATCACTAGGCCATCTACAGTAAGTACCTAATTAATAATAAAAAAAATTAATACATGATTTTAATTACAGTATTTAGATGCAATACATAGCGTTCTTTTGTGTTTTTTTATGTATTTATAATATGTATTTATATATTTGTGTATTTATAATATGGAGTAGTATAAAATAACAAAATTATATAGCCGAAAAGTAAAGTGGCGGAGAAACTTGATAAGAAACTTAGTAAGGCGTTCTGCTTACCCATATTCGTTTCCGAATAGCAGCACCTCTGGAATTATATATTACAAATTACAGTTTAGATATTGCATGCCTTAAGCGCGAAGCGCGCCGGTATGTTCTGCTAGGGCCTAAATATTAAGATTCCAACGTTTTGTCGCATGAAATCGTATCTAGTAATCATATTATACATATAAATGATTTAAAAAGCACATTGTCAGAAAGGTAAATGAATTTTGAACTACCTATAGTTATTTTTTACAAAATTATCAGCTATAAAGTAAAAAAAGTGATACAATTGTCCTCAAATATAAAATATAATTTGAGGAAATGTATATTCAGCTAATCGGCATAAGAAAGTCAAATATGGTCAACGCAGAATTTTGTTAAAAGAAAATGTATAAAATTTCACCAACACATCTGTAACATTATAACCTACCTATAATGCTTGTTTCCTTCAAAGGCTTTAATATGGTATAATAAGATGAAACCAGTAATAGGATCAGTAAGCTTAAGAGTCAGTAGGCCGACTATATAGCTCGAAGAACTGACAACTGATGGGGAAGGAAGGTTCTCAAGTGGTTACCTCGAACCCGAAAATATAGTATAAGCCGGCTCACTAATGATTGCAAATAAGAATTGCAACGAGTGCAATTTCTTTACAGTTTTCTAGATTTACAAACAGCACTACGCTTAAGAAGTCATCATTACATTATTACAGCCCTTCACAAATCCAATGCTGAACATAGGCTTCCCCCAAGGAATGCCACAAAGCTTAAGAAGTACGCATATGTATATGTGACGTATGAGGGAAAGATTTTATAAAATTTCCTTCCTTAAAGGTAAAGTGGGTGATACACTATTGGATTGCGTCCTAGATTTTGTGTCCTCGGGTGTGAGCTGTGAGCAGCTATTTTATGTGCCGGTTCGGTAAAAACAAATAAATCCGCGTTAAATTTATTTCCATACCCACTTCTACGTTTCAGATAAAAAGAAATAAATTTTCTTCACGTGACTGAGATCGTATTTTGTTACATTTAAGGCTGATATTATAATATTTCACTTCATTCTATTACATTGCAATTTAAGTGGCAGTGTCACGCTGCAGCATATTATAGCTGCACCTCGAATAAATCGGCCTGATTGTAGAAGGAGAACATTCGTATTACCAGTGCATAATTCTGCTGTGTTTCGAATGGTGATTGGCGGTAACAGAAGATTATTTTTTTCTCATTACGAGGCATTCAATTTTAGTCTACAAGGAAGTTATGCATCTTAATTTTATTTCTTAATCAAGTATATATTATGTAGGCTTCTATGTGCTACAACAATCACTTACCTTCGAGTAGACTGTGTGCTCGTTTATTACAATCATAACCATACAAACAAATATATTTATTCACTTTTAGTAATTTGGAGTTTTAGTATTAAAATGGCCAAACTCTTTTTAGGTATACATTTACATAAAATTTATAATATTGAAGGTTTCATTAGCTCGTGTAATTAAAACTGTTTGGCTGTGTAAGGAAAAGGCGAGATCTGCAACCAAGCGGCGAGCGGTCAACATTCCTTGTGGTACGGAGCTTGTTCTATATTTATCGGAATAGCTCGGAAACTTTTTAAAGCGTGATTTAGGCTTTGGTTACTTGTAGTGCGAAGAAAGCGCTGCCACATCATTCCCCTACACAAACCAAAGATCAATGGTGCATCCATATCGGCATGCCAGGTGCAAGTTCAAGGAGTTGCCTTGTCGTCTGAGGTGAGTCGAAAAGAAGAGGACGATAACGTAAGCTTGAAGTTGGGGTTGCCGAAGGTTGGAGGTTCACCAATTTGGCTGTGGAAGAGTAAGGGCAATCACCTATTAGTAAATTTTAAATATCTAAAACAATAACCCAACAGAGGTAAGTACAACTAAGCAAAGATAACCTGAGAAAAGTGCCATAATAAAAAGGTATATAATTACATTTAAAAAAAAGAATGAGTGTAGATATACAAACAGCCTTAACTCCATGAAATCAACGTGTGGTAAATTATATAATTGTGTGTTATTATGCGACCTCGACCCAAAAACATGATAAGCGTCTGTTTTATTATAGCTATTTAAAAACATAACTAGCATAAAGGACATAAAGGGCGTAAAATTAGGAGAGAGCAATGATTTCTGTGAAACAGTTATAATGCCCAGTTCAGGCAACAGAGATTTCATTTTTATTTACTGTAGGGTTATCAATTAAGATTTTTAATTAATATTAAAGTAACAATTTTTAATTTATTACAGGATCATGTAATAAACATTCAGAAATTTAATACCAGGCTAGTTAATTTAATATATTATTTTACTTTTATAAATGTCATTTGTAAACGAATCGGCGGACACTGTAAGTGAAATAAAATAATGAATGGTGATTGTTTCTTATTCCATTCTAATGCGGTAGTGATGCAGCAGCTAGGTGAGAAAAGTAGAGTGTCGGTTTAAAAATATTCCGCTCTCCTCACACGCAGCGGCTGAAACATAGTTTGCGCCGGAACCATAAGTAAGATACACCCCTGAATTCACGTATGGCCTCCACAATGTAGATTTGCCTTCAATGTAGGAAGTGATAAAGATCGTATAGAAAGACCACCATGTATTTCGGCGCACATTACTAGAAGCAGAACGCGCTGTGTATGCGAAAACGTTCCAGTAGTCCTTCCGAGTAAATGAGAAGAGTGGGGTAAGGGTGGAACACCATGAGGTTTTAGTCGCTGTACGTCCGATATATTGCATTGTACAATCCTACATAGTACACTGTTTTACATAAAAGTTTTAGACAAAGAAAAATTTATTTTAATTGATTTTAACAGTAATAGAGCCACACGGCAGCTATTGCTGTCGCACGGATGGGCCGGCGAGATCCAGGGTGGTACCACGACCTCACAGAATACTAGCGTGAAGTAGAGGTTCACCTCTACGTTGCGCTTGGGGAGTGCAGGCAACCGGAGGCCCAATGCCCCCCCCCCCCCCCTCCAACATGGTAGCGGAATTAAATAAAAGACTACCCCAGGAGGGTACCAGCACCCCTGGAGAATCCCTCGCTGAGCATCCACGACCAAACTACTGCACTCCTGCGCGTGGGTGCTCAGGCTGCCCCGCATATTCTGTGGGGGCGGGGGGGCAAAATTCCACTCGTGACTAATACTTCTCGGGGCAAGCGGAGCAATAAAACAGAGGTGACCCCTGTCACGCTATCTGTGAATTTTTGCAACATCAGAGGACTTCATTCCAACCTTAACGCTGTCCATTACCATCTAGAGACGGCGAAGCCGGCATTGCTCTTTTTAACCGAGACTCAGGTGTCCTCTCCGGCTGATACTTCATATCACTCCTACCCAGTGTACAAATTAGAATACTCCTTTGTGCCCCGGGCTAAAGTTTGCGTATACGTCAGAGGAGACATCAGTTTTCGACGCCTCAGCAGTCTTGAAGTACGGACCTGTCCATCCTATGGCTGCGCGTAGAAAACGACGACTCTCCCCGCGTCTACGGGTACCTCTATAGGTCCCATTGCGGTAATGCCGATACAGACCGACTCATCGACCACGTCCAAATGGCTGCAAACTTTGTGCTACAACAAGTTCCATCCGCAGAGATCGTGATACTCCGTGATTTTAACGCCCACCACGCTAAATGGCTTGGTTATCGTTAAACCAATAATGCAGGTAGATCTGTTTATGACTTTGCCATGGCATGTGGTCTAACACAACTGGTTACTTCGCCTATAAAGATACCAGATGTGGAGGATCTATGTGGAGGCCTATCACCATCACCTCCTTGTTCTCCAAAATGATGGAATCCACTATAAACTGCCAGCTCATGAGGTACCTTGAGGATCACCAGCTGATTAGTGACCACCAGTTCGGTTTTCGTCGCGTTCGATCAACTGGTGATCTTCTGGTCTACCTGACTCATAGATTGGCGGTGGCAGTAGAACCCAAGGGGGAGGCATTGGCTGTAAGTTTGGACATAGCGAAGGCCTTCGATCGAGTCTGGCACAAAGCGCTTCTTTCGAAGCTTCCTTCTTATGAGCTTCCCGGGAAATTGTGCAAATGGATCACCAGTTTCCTTGCTGATTGGAGCATCAAAGTCGTAGTAGACGTTGCATGCTCTTATTTCAAGCCTATCAATGCTGGTGTTCCACAAGGCTGCGTGCTATCACCAACGCTGTTTCTCCTGCATATCAATGATAGTTGCAAACTGGTAACATTCATTGCTATGCAGACGATAGCACTGCTGATGTCTTATATACCGGCTGTGCCAATATTTCTCGGGAAAACATCGCCGAGTACCAGGACAAACTTGTGTCTGAAGTCGAGTCCTTTCTGAACAAAGTCTCTGATTGGGAGCGAGTAAATCTAGTCCAATTCAATCCCCATAAAGACAAAACTTTACGCGTTTACCGCTAAAAAGAACCCCTTTGTCGTATTTCCACAGTTTCAAGGCACTACCCTTGCTGCGTCAGCTAGCATCGGAATTCTCGGCGTCTACATATCGAATAGTGTGCAGTTTCGTGTTCACTTGGAAGAGAAGGCCAAATTGGCCTCTAAAAACCTTGGTGTGCTCAGCAGAGCGAGACATTATTTCATGCCGACACATTGCTTGCAACTTTACAAAGCGCAATTTCGGTTCACATAGAATACTGTTCTCATCTCTGGGCCGGTGTACCCCAGTGTCAACTCCTTCTACTTGACCGCATCCAGCGCAGAGCTGCTCAAATCGTCGACTTATGAGTTCTTTCTGATCGGCTCGATACACTGGTACTGCGTAGGGATATTGCATCCCTTTGAATTTTCTATTGAATTTATCACGGAGAGTGCTCTGAGGAATTGTTCGGATTAATTCCAACCGCCAAATTTCACGAACGCACATCACGTCAAAATTCACGATAGCATCCTTACTATCTGGATGCTTGGCGGTCTACAACTGTACGTTTTACTAGGAGTTTTCTTCCTCGTACAACTTCTTTGTTGAATTGTTTACTACCGGCGATTTTTCCACACCGATACCACTTGGGGACCTTCAAAAAAATGCTTACAGCTGTCTAAAAGGCCGGCAACGCATCTGCATTCCCCTGTTATTGCGGTTGTTCATGGGTGGCGTTAGTTACCATCAGGTGAGCCCCATGCTCGTTTGCCCTCTCTTCTATAAAAAAAAATATTGATTGATCCAAATACTTAGAAATAATTATGTCAGAAAACAACACGTCAATATTTTTAAACAAAACAATTGTTCAACGATTTAGGATAACACTTAGTCTCTTCCACTACTGGATACTTAGACTAAATTCAATTCCTTTTCCTTCTCTATAATCTATTGAGCCTGGGCCTCCCTCATTGGTTATTCATAAGAATAGCAACTACTAACACGATGATTTCTTATATTTACGCAAACACGACACATTTAAATAATACTATTTTTTACTGATTTTATCGCGAATATTAACTTATTTTATATTAATGACTTTGCGCGTACATTACAGCACCCAGAGTACATCACGGGGGGGGGGGGGGGGGTTAGGTGTTTAACGTCCCAATTTCATAGTTAACCACGGCTACCTCCAGATTAAAATTATAATGAAATGAAATCTTATGAACTTACAGTATCTTGAAGTCTTACAGTTGTATACTTGGGTTGGGATTTAATTTAATTAATTATAGGATCCCAAGCAGATGGTAACACCCAGCCATTTTCTTTATTGAAATTAGGATGGTTTTTGATTTCAATAGACTCGTGAATCATACTTGGAAGGAATCGGTGGTCTTTAGAGAGGATTTGTGGTCTATCAAATCTAATGTAGTGACGGGGGCTATCCTGTACGTGTTCACAGACTGCAGAATTCCCGGAGCGTCAATACTTCACATCAGCTATGTGTTCTTTAACGCGGGTTTTATTGATCTTTTAGTTTGTCCTATATAAGAGAGACTATATTGATAATCAAGCTTGTACACTCCTGCATCTTCCAGCTGGACATTACACTTGATGCTAAAAACTGACTTATCTTCTTCGGTGGCTTGAAATATGTTTTAATGGAAGCACGCTTCAAGATGTAGCCAATCTTGTCAGTGACACCTCTGACATATGGCAGTACAGCAGGCACTCGCTTGACTGTGGCCGACTTAACGGTTAACTAACTACGTAAATTTTTAATTCGGAAATATAGACATATTGCTTTTTATAAGATAGGGTGACAAACGAGCACACAGTCCACCTGATGGTAAGTGGTTGCTGTGACCCATAGGCATCTACATCTATCCTTAATAAAGAATCAAAATGCAGATATGTTGTCACCCGTGGGGACTAATATGGAATGCCTCTTTTCCAGTAAAAAGGGTATCTGGTTCTCTACGCTCACCATACGAAACACAGCAGTGTTGAGCTGCTATTTTACACTGGTATTCTGTGAGAGCGTAGTATTTCCCCGGTCGAGCCAACCCATTTGTGTTACAACTGTACTACTAATATAGCTGCAGTACGGCTCTGCCACGTGTAAATTGCCGCTAATTTTATAATCTACTTTACTCCCACATAACATTAAACATATTTATTTCTTCGCCGAAGGAAAATAAAATTTAATTAAGTCTAGTACCGCTTCGAAATGAGAAAACCTCTGACCGGAAAAGTAAGAGGAAATAAAACGAAACTTCCCAGGTATTCTCTGTTTGTCAAAAGTAAATAATATGACAATAGCATAATAACACGTACTGAATTGAATACAATATCTCATCCAAGGGTTACTGAAGCATGTTCTATTATGCACTCAAAAAAGGATGAAAAAAACTTTGGAACTTAAGCAGCTTAACTGATAGATGTCGAAACCATGTAGACCAGTCCCTATATTAAATGCTCGAACTGTCACACGACGCCGCCGCAACCATAGACAGTAGTTACATATTATGTATACAAATTACTTTGACATTATCTTCTAATTATAAGCATGTTCATTCTCAACAGTGGTATAGCCAGGCGGCAGCTTTTGCTGTCGCATGGATGGGCCGGCTCGAACCGGGGTGGTACCACGACCTCACAGAATACCAGCGTGAAGTAGAGGTTTACCTCTGCGTTTCGCTTGGTGAGTGCAGGTGGCCGGAGGCCCTTTTTACTGGAAATGAGGCATTCCATCCTAGTCCTCACGGGTGAAAACGCATCTGCATTTTGATCTGTAACAGAGGATAGATGTAGATGTCTATGGGCCGCAGCAACCACTTACCATCAGGTGGACTGTGTGCTCGTATTTCACCCTTATCCTATAAAAAAAATGTTACCAATATTTAAGTCATAAACTTGCATATCTAGGTTTTGAAATAGAATGACTCCATTCCATGTCCCTTTGCCATTAAAATATTAATTAAAAGTAGCTTTGAAGCTTTGAAGCAGAAACAATTTTAAAAGTTTTTTTTTATTTTATTTTGGAAATGCTTAAAATATCATTGTTGTTTTATTATATATAAAGTTGCATGGTCCTATGAATTACTTACTTATCTTAGTTAATCGAAATTCCGGACTATCAATTTTGTTAGTTGGGCGATGTCTATCATTATTATTTGACGTAAGCCCTTCATGTTTATGTACTGTATTTTTTCATATTTTCTTCAAATAATATTAACGAATCACAAGAACACAAATGATAAACTGTAGGTACTGCCCCTTTTCCAAATTAATAAACAATCGTCACTTCAGTTACATACCACTACTAAAAAATAACGTAAGACATTATGCTGTGAAGTAACTGAAATAAGATAACCTAGCAGTAGCCACATCCGATAATTGACGAATCTTCGAAGAAGAGCATAAGAAGACGAGTTGAATTTAGTATCAGTTCTTATGTGTGGACCCCATTGCAATCCGAGATTGATATACGATAGCCACATACATCAAGATCATTGACCTTACTCTTACTCCATAGTTTTGGGAATAATACGTGTAGTTTCGTATATAATAATTTGCTGTGATGTTTTAGGGAATACTATAACTTATATTATAACTTATAACATATCTCTGTATTGTCATTCACAAACTGGATACAAATTAATTTTCTCCTCTCTCTTTTAGATTTGTAAATAAATAAACATTTTTTTTTAAATCGGGTTGATAAATGACGAAGTTCTGAGGTAATAAACTTAAAAAAGTATACTAATATATAGTAATTTCCTCCCTTTCTTGAGGTCGGTTAAAAAGAAAACAAATAAACAATGCAAAGGCATATAAATAGTCAAGTGATCAAGTCATAAAGGCGTACGCCACTCGTATTCTTTTAAAATCATTTTCGACATCTAGCCATTTCTCCAAACTCTTTCTCGATTTTTGGAAGATGTTACGTTCATCTTTCAAAAAAGGCACACCTCTTGTTGCCCCAGCCATTATCGAAATACTCGGCATCAACATATCACTTGGAAGAGAAGGCAATATTGGCCTCTTAAACGCTTGACGTGCTCTGCAGAGCGAGACAGTATTTCATGCCGGCACACCGCCTGCAACTTTACAAGGCGCAGTTTTGGCCTTACATAGAACACAATTTCCCTTTCTAGGCTGGAGCTCCCCAGAGTCAGCTCCTTACATTTCAACACATTCGGCGCAGACCGGTTTGAATCATTGGCAAACGAGCTCCTTCCGATCGCCTTGAATCACATCATCTGGCGCTGCGAAGAGATGTTACATCTCTTGGCGTATTCTATCGCGTCCCCACTGGGAGTATTCAAAGTAATTGTTCAGACTAATACCAGCCGCCCTATTTCACCATCGCACATCGCGACTAAACTAGAGATATCATCCATACCATCTCGATTTTTCTTGGAGTTTTTTTTCCTCGCACAACTTACTTTGGAATCGACTACCACCAGCGATTTTTCCGGACCGATACAACATAGCGATATTCAATAAAAGCGCCCACTCTTATTTAAAAGGCCGGCAACGCATCTGCTATTCCCTTGGTGTTGCATTTGTTCATGGGTGGTGTTAGTCATTTACTATCCGGTGAGACACATGCTCGTTTACCCCCTCTCATATAAAAAAAAAACTTTCTAGTATTTACTTTATTGATATTGTTTTTTTCACGTTTATGCATTTTTAAATTATATCATATAATAAATATTAATTTTATTTCCTTACTTATTTGTTATTTAATAAACACCTTATAATAAGGGATGTAAAGGGCGTAAGATCCTAAAATGTGCGCTGCGGTTCCCTGGTGTGCCTTAGAAAATAAAGACGAGCGCCGTGAAGTGCTCCTGTTTACCATTCTCCGGAAATCAATCTTATGTATTCGTGGTTAAAAAATAAAAAATCAATCTATTCTTGTGTGTTAATATAAACAAAAACACTCAGTTTCATGTGCCAATATACTTAGAATCATTGTAACCTATTTCAACTAGCGAGGGCGACGATACAAAATACTAAACCTGTAAGTACGCCCCGAACTTAAAAAGTTTGGGTAGCCCTACGTTAGCATTCTCTACCAGTGAGCCCTGGATGATTTGAGAAACTGTGGCAAGTGTAAATAATAACTACTCCATATATTTAATAAATAAGTAATAAAGATATAAGGTACAATAAAATGTTTATAAATAGAACATATTTAGTATAATATGTATACTTAATACACCTTTTACAAACTATATTCACATAATAATAATATGGTAATGATGAATAAACAATAAATATATAAGCGGGTACATTATATATGTATATAACATACATTATATATGTACAAAATCTTCAAATAAATAAAATAATATATTACAAAAATAATATTAAAATACATTTACAACTATCAATTACAAAATGAAAGAGAGATAAAAACAAAAGGCGGATAAATCAGGTGTTATTATTCTTATGATGGATTTCTCCAAATAGTTTCCTAAAAATGTTAGTAACTGATTTTCGATTTTCCATATCAACAGGCAGGGCGTTCCAGGACTGTATAGAACTAAAGAACTAAAAATATAATTACTTGGCATTAAAACGGGGGCATTAAAATTAATAGGGCTGAATCTGAATGACAGGGTGAGAAATAGTGTGATAAGAGAAAAGTGTGGTTTGCAAGATGACGTTGTGATAAGGATTAAGAAAGGAATGCTTCGGTGGTTTGGTCATGTAGAAAGAATGAACGAGGAAAGAGTGACAAAGCAAATTTATGTTGCAGAAGTGAACGGCAGAGTCGGGAAGGGGCGCCCTAGACGAAGTTTTATCGACCAAATCGGCGATACATTAAAAATGGGCGAGATTAGGGGTACCTTTAACCGACGAGCGTGTATGCGTAGATATATGGATGTAAAGGAAGCGAGAGAGGTGTGTCAGGATCGCGCCAAATGGAAGTCCGTAGTCTCTGCCTACCCCTCTGGGTGACAGGCGTGAGTGTTTATGTATGTTATGTATGTATATGTATTAAAACCCGTTCTGCCTAGGAGTCCAAGCACAACTTCCGTATAACTTCCGATGTGTGAAGTGTATATTTACAGGTTGTGAAGCATTCCATCTTAGTCCTCAGGGGTGACAACGTAGCTGCAGCCTTCTATGTTTGAGCTTGGCTGCAGATTCCATGTGCTGCAGTAGCCTTATACCATCAGATGAACTGTAACTTTGTTAGTAATTCCAGTTTTATTAAATAAAATACTTCATGATATTTGTGTAATACGTTACGTTTTGTTGGCCGTTTCAACATAAATTGACGTTAAATTGAAGCTTTACTCGAAGTAAATTCTATCGAAGCAACAACTAAACTCAATTAAAAGTTGGAAAGCTCGCGTAAGCCAGTATTGTTCTCGCCGATGTTACATCAAACTAAAAGAGTTAATTGAAAGAATAACGTAGAATTTCGATACAGAATAAAGTTTGTTACTCTTTGTTTTAAAACTTATAATACTAACTAACTTATTTACAATCTAGTGGTAATTTCTTTTTCTGAACAGCAGGCGCCTAGCTTAAAACAACTCTCTTACCTTGTGGCAGATACTAAGCACTACTGCTCACATCACTGTGTTTCGAGATTGGCAGTATAAGTATAGATTGTTGGGCATTTTATCTTAGTTCTCAGGTGTTATAACGCATCTATCTATCACGTGGTAGAGCCATGCTGCAGCTATATTAATATTATAGTTGTAGCACGAATGGGTCTGCTCGACCGGGGAAGGACGACGCTCTCACAGAATGCCAAAGTAAAATAGCAGTTTAACACTGCTGTGTTTCGTATGGTGACTGTAGAGAACCGGAGACACTTTTACTGGAAAATAGGCATTCCATCTTTTTCCTCACGGGAGACAACGCATCTGCATTTTGATTCGCGAACGAGGATAGATGTAGATGTCTATAGGCCACAGCAGTCACTTACCATCAGGTGGACTGTGTGCTCGCTTATCACCTATCCTATAAAAAAATCTATAACGCCCTGAAGTGGCACTTACCACCATATGGGCTCTTTGCTCATTTACAACTAGTATTAAAAGATATTCAGTTTTACTTTATATCCTACTTCTCATTTAAATTTTGTATTCGCTTTTGTAATAAAGTGTTTAATAAACAACATATGCATATTTATAACTGAAATGCTTTTGATTGTTGTTTATGTTCAGTGTTTATCAGTTTTAATTGGACGATCATGTATATGCGCAGGTATATGTATCTAAAAGAAGCGAGAGAGGTTTGTCAGGATCATGCCAAATGGAAGTCGGTAGCTCTGTCTACTCCTCTCGGTAACAGTCGTGATAGTTAATGTACTGTAAATTTGTTCAGTTTTTGATTTACAAGTCTCTATATTTAGAACTGTACTGAAAATATATTAAGAGTATCTATACATACTCGTATAAGAAAAACTTAAATGGCTCTCTGTAGTAATGAAATTACAGGTTTATATTAAACTCGGCGG
Organism: Parnassius glacialis; assembly: GCA_033319125.1. Classification (NCBI taxonomy): domain Eukaryota; kingdom Metazoa; phylum Arthropoda; class Insecta; order Lepidoptera; family Papilionidae; genus Parnassius; species Parnassius glacialis. The sequence continues at coordinate 22,920,392 of JAVANC010000027.1, read as the reverse complement.
ATTATTTGCATACTACGACACAAACAACCATTTTAAACTTTTTGTGTTTCTGTTCGAGCTAATCTTCCCAATGGCTGAACCAATTATGAAGAAATTTTACTAACTGATAAAAAGCATAACAGATGTAGACTATATTTCATTCCAAAAACATGAAGATCAAAAAAAATAGATAAAATAAATTGTTTTTGAATATCTTATATTTAGATATATTAAGATAACGCCTCACGGGATGACATACATATATAAATATATATATATAGGACATAAAAACATTAATAGATCCTATCCAGGCGAAGTCGGGGGCGTGTCAAACACTACTAAATTACAACCAAAGTAAAAGTAACAGAGATGGTGTCTTTAGAGCCGACAGCGAAAAAATCCAGGATAATCTCATGGCGGTATAGAATATGCTTAGACTATGGGAATGAGAATAACATTAAAAATACCCGCGGTTATTTTACCCGTTAAATATTGCGGTTATAAAAAATCCACCCTACTGTAGGAGAGGACTATAGCTAGTCATTTGCATGCAGATGGATAAAGATTTAAAATATGCGTCATTTTCGTTTTATGTTTAAGCTTATATGACATATTTAAATTTATTCTATCATACCGCACACAAGCATCCAAAAATATAATATACCAAACAGAAGTAACGTGTTTAGTTTTGAGATAAACAATTACTCCCTTCCTGTAATGTCTATAGTTTGGGACAACCACCGGATTTCAAATAACGCTCGGTCACTGATAAGGGTAGAATTAATTTGCTACGTGTGCGATTTAATATTAAACGTATTTGTGTATGTTATTTAGTTAATTGTAATCAGAATATGGTTCAAACATAGGAGGTTACATTACCTTATTCAAACACAACAAGTCACCGTTATGGACTTTGATGAATTACTCATGTCCAATTTGCATTTACCAGAATATGTCACGTACGAACACGTAGATTTGGATATTTCACGGCTAGGCATGATTTTTCCCCTTACAATTACAACATATGTACCTCCATGGCTGACCACAGGTCTCCTCTTAATTCTGAGATGATTTTTAAGGCAAGTAAACACCGCGCCCCAATGCACGTTAGCCGACTTTATATATCTTAGCAATATTTTACTTTATTTTTCAGACATGTAGGTTTCCTAATAAAAGCACGTGGTAAATGAACACTTAAAATTGCTTATAACAATTACATTGGTGCCGGCGAGGATCAAACCCTGGCTTCTTACGTAGCACTTAGCGCCTAAGCCACCACGGCTCTTGCACCTTTGACAATGCTTCCTACCATCGCATCGGGATAAGGACTCGTATGGATAAATATTTCATATGTAGTGTATATGTATATATTTATTGCTCATTCTGTCATTTTTAGAAGTCTATATAAAACTCAGAGCATTTCATGTAGTCGCATTTTATGACACTCATGGACGGGTCGTGTAGATTTCCTTACACCCCTACCTCACGGTCAAATTAGTTGAATTTCCTTAGCATATTCCCATAGTGTATTTTCATAGTATAAGATGATGTGGAATTATAGTTTATTCTTCAGTATGTTTTATATTTTACAATAAAATAATATAACTGTGTAGTGGCGGTGTAACAATTATAAAAATCTGCGGTTGACTACCCGCTTGTCTTGTGTGACAACTGTGACAAAACCTCCAACTATGAGGCAATCTATGAGGGAGGTTTTTGTTCATCAGTGGACTTTTATAGGCTGCAATAGATATGGATGGATGGAATGGATAAATAATTAACCAACCAACCAAACAATTAACCATATTTAAAACATCTAATATTAGTTTTGAGCAAATTACTACACTTATTTTTCTCAACTTAAATCTCTTATAAAAACCATTCATCGTTATAGCCAAACCATTTTTGTAAAGAAGAAATCAATCCTGTATAGCATATTTGACATTAACATTCAAACATGTAGTACCTGGGTACCTGAAAATACATTTTGTTACTTTTCTGATTAAAAAAAAACATGCAAAGTACATATCTACAGCAGCTTTTTATCGGCTTCGAATTAATTTACCATGAAATTGTATATTTACCCACAAATCTATTCAATGAGAAAATTGGTTTCACAATACTCCCGCAAGTCCGTTTCTTGCAGAAGCGATTGACATTGACATTTGGGGCGTACACTTGTTCAGATCGGAAAATATATAGCAGTACACTCTATATTTATTCTACATTAATTTGTCGCTCTGACTTAGGAAAAGAAAATTTTTTGGTTCATCCATTTTTCTTATATTAGTGGTCTTCTGAATCTAGATTTATAAGCATACATCTGAATTCACAAGTTATAGTAATGTCTATCGCATATTACAACGACTCAACCTAATATAGAAACTTGATTGATAGTCAATCATTGAAATATGAGCATAATCATATCACCTTTAAGATCATTACAGATTCCAAACCTAAATGAAGCGTAGATCTCTAAAAAATATAACATGACATGAAGCCTATATTTTAGTATTTTTTTGGAAATCGAGATGGTGTTAACTCATCACTTTGTTCGACTAATCTTATCATTGTTTAATTATAACATATTGAATGAAAATACATAGGCAATGGTGCGTATACAGTTTGTAGGAGATTTGTTTTAGCAAAACTTGGCGTGTTGTGGTATGTTTTTTATAGAATAAGGGTGACAAACGAGTACTCAGTCCAGCTGATGGTCAGTGGATAATGTGGCCCATAGACAGCTACATTCACCGTCGAGTTAAAATCAAAATGTAGATGCTTTTCCACCCCTGAGTACAAAGACGGAATGCCTCGTTTTAGTAAAAAAAGTCTCCGATTCTTTACATTCACCATGCGAAACACATCAGCATGAAGCTGCTTTTTCACGCCGGTATTCTATAAAAGCGTGTATAGCCAACCCTCGGCCGGGCCAACCCATTCGTGCTTCAACCGTAACACTCGTATATATGAAACTCGGGTCCACCACGCCAGTTGTTCTAAACGAGTAAATAAAAATATACACAAATGATACTTTTATTCATACAAATAATTACAAACACATATAACCGCTTAATTTTTAAGACTTTTTTTTTTCTTAAAACGAACCGTTTCACTTCGGCTACAATTCCAAAATGAGATTCGCTTACTCGATAGGTTAAGGCGCTAACCACAGAAAAATCAGCAAATAAATTTTTAACATTGCAATTTTCTATTTATGTTCCTATATAGAAAAGGTCCTTTACTTATATCTTATGAAATGTTATACAATAAAAAATAATTATCAAAAGTAAAGATGGTGTTCTTTATTAAGCAGAAATTTAAGGGAACGCATTGAAAATTAACATTCATCAAATGTGCCGGGCGGGAATCATAAATTTTAGAGTAGTACTTCGTCGTGATTCTACTCGCATTCCCCTCGGAACAGTGAGCGTCCAACGCAATAAATTAGGCCCATCAATAATAACAAACCATCACTGTGTCAACAGCACTCTATACTATTTTCAACAGTGCTTAGAATTTATTTTTCTTCTTTTGATATTTTGCACGCCTCACTTGGAGCGTCTGGGAGTGCTCTACTCTCGACATGCCGCTATGTTGCGATTTTGCAATATAAAATTGTCAGTATGTCTCAATTTAGACACTAAATCAATAAAACAAGGAAGTTTTGAAAACTAGATATATTGAATCATAAACTGAGTGTACTTTTTTTCATTCATTTGTTTAGTTATATTGACAAATTAGTACGGCTATCAGTTTTTTTTATAGGATAAGGGTGACAAACGAGCACACAGTCCACCTGATGGTAAGTGGTTGCTGCGGCCCATAGACATCTACATCTATCCTCTAAAATGTAGATGCGTTGTCACCCGTGAGGACTAAGATGGAATGCCTTACTGTAAAAAGGGCCTCCGGCCACCTGCACTCACCAAGCGAAACGCAGAGGTAAACCTCTACTTCACGCTGGTATTCTGTGAGGTCGTGGTACCACCCCGGTTCGAGCCGGCCCATCTGTGCTACAGCAAAAGCTGCCGCGTGATCTACCACTGTATATATAGTATATATAGGTATATAGTTAGTCTATGCTCTTGTTTGTCTTCACGTTTTTTACAACGCTCATACGTCCACTTTTGGATTTTCCAATATTTTATATTTTTACTGCAAATAAGGCATTCCATCTTAATCCTCAAATGTGCCAACACATCTGCATTTTGATTCTTATTGAGGATAAATGTAGACGTCTATGGGCCATATCATCCGCTTACCGTCAAGTGGACTGCATACATGTTTGTCACCCATATACTTAAAAAAATCACACTATATTGTTTAACAGCAAAATTCAAAGTTTCTTACCTACCGATATAAAAATTTGAATAAAATACTTTTGTACTAGTTTATCAGGAAAATTATCAACAATAGATTTGAATTACATAGTCAAATAGATTTGCAAACTATATTAATAAGGAATAATATAAATAGTAAAACTAACAACCATTGTACTAGCTACCTTTTTACCTACTTTTAAATTTTAATTAATCAATTAAATAAAATTTATACTGCGGTATTCTAAAGCTAAACGTATATAAAATTCTGCAGTAAAATCAATATTTTGGATATTTTTGGGGTTATAATTTTGCTCATTATTCTATAGCATAGCAACAAAATAGTTGAACCTCAGTAACATTTACGTGTAACAAATTTTAATCCTGACTAGAGTCCGTATTCAAATATACAGCTACAGACATTATTAATTCAATTATTGACTATGCAAAAAATATATGAACTTTCTTGCATGTGTGTTATAATATCTCACTTTTGAATATAATTTAGAAAGAGGATATAATACGATATGAGAGAAGTGTAGACACACTATATTATTTGAGCAGATAACAGCACAATTGGCGTATATTGAATTCGCAAACATTATTGAAACCAAAATTAATCAATTGAAAGGGATGTTGTTATTTCTGTCCGTCTTTTCATACTTATTTAGAGGTAGGAGATGGTAACTGAAAATTATTTATAATAAGTCTTGATTTACATTAATATTTCCATGTAGTTTATATCATGAGAATAAATTGCGCCAGTTGTTGAAAATCTTCAATTGCATAGAGTCCTCAATATAACGAATTCCTCGATTTAACGAATTTTTCGAAATCCCATAGAACTACCCGTAGGAGCCAGTGCAAAATATACCTCTACATTAAAAATACATTTATGAAAAACCTCTTTATAACAAATTTTTAATCATTACTGAATGTAGATTGATGGTATACTAATATAATCCCTATTTAACGAATTTTTTTCGATTTAGAACCTTAACATAACGTATCCAATAGGATACGTTATGGAATTAAGTGGGAGCAATTAATAAATTATTCCCACTTAATTCCACAATAAATCATGTTTTTTTTTGCGCCCAGAAGCAATTGAAAGGGCTAAAGGGCCCCGAAAGCGAGGAAGGGAGGTGGTGAATGCTCTAAGCATACCACGACAGACGGCTGTCGTGGTTATGTGGGACTCACTGTGACTAACCTAACCAAACCTAAGTGCCTACTCACTTTAGACAACCTATGAGACTGGCATTGGCTTATGAGGCCTTTCTGCCGAATAAATCGTGTCTTGACAGGTTCAGACACGTTAGAGTATTTACATAATGTTGAGGTTACCTAACCTCCATATTACATACATACATATACATACATATAATCACGCCTGTTTCCCATAGGGGTAGGCAGAGACCACTTCTTTCCACTTGCTACGATCCTTACATACTTGTTTCGCTTCGTCCACTTTCATTATTCCCTTCATACATGCTCTACGGTTTAGGGTACTCTTGACCTGGCCTTTTTTTTTTCTTTTTTTTCCATCCATCCATATTACAAAACTCATTATAACGAATTACTTGGTATAACTAATATTTTCTAATTCCCTTCAGTTTCATTCATAGATTTTTGATAAGTCATCGCGCGCTTCTATAATCTAAGGTTTCGTTATATCGAGGTTGATTGTATATGTGCACATGCAGAAATATTCACTAGGTATGTGACTCTTACTAGGCAAGATGAATCAGAATCGCGGAGTAATTCGTAATACATTCAGAAAGTAAGAAGTTTAAAGGTTTGAATGAATTCAGCCCGACTGGTCTCGCTAAATAGTCTTCCACTCAAGTTCGCTGTCAATACCTACTTTAATGTATAAATATCCCACCCATGAAGAAATTGCCTGCCAAGGTTGGCACCAATGAAAAGTTTGCCACGCAGGCAGACGGGATAGCCGCAATTTATTTATTATTATTGAATTCTTATCTTAACTCTTTTCGTTAACTGAAGCAGGAGATGGGCAGCAGACTCCTGCAGCTCATCTCCTGCTTCAGTTACCCTCTGTTGCCTCTTGCAACACCCTCCCAATCTTACATGGGGTAATAGATTCTCTACCTACACGGCAGTATAACGATCGTATATTTATACCTGAATATACAACCTATACTTCTTAAAAATTTACAGTCTAAAAAAATAGTTTCGATTAACGTTACGGTACTCGCGAAAAAACTTAGCAATTTAGTAGCCAAACGCCGTGAAATTTCAAAGGTGGTAACCCTAAAAGGGTTCAATCGAAATAACCACAAACCGTTTCAACCCGATTTTCGATTCTCGTCACATAGACTCCATCACGTAAAAGGCTCGAGATGAAGGTAAAGGTACTTTGGATACTACTTATTCAAAAAATTTATGTACGCAGAACGGAAGTTAACCAAATAGCATCTATTTTATGAGATTTTTACTTATTTCACGGGATAAGTTACCATTATTATCTATAGTTAGAAAAACAATTTGTTTTATGTAATTTATCATCTAAGTCTAGCTATAAAAATCGGTCTGTTGACGTTTTCCATTTTGCACTTAATATGACATGTAATCATTATCATTATGTACAGCCATTCACAAGTCCACTTCTGAACGTAGGCCTCCCCCAAGGAATTCCACAAAGTACTTTATGGAGCCACCTGCATCCATTTACTTCGTGCATGTCTTACCAGGTCGTCACTCCATATAATGGGGGCGCGCCCTACACTTCGCCTGCCGGTACGAGGCTGCTACACGAGAACCTTTCTTCCCCATCGGTTGTTGGTTCTTCGAGCTATTTGGCCGGCCCATAGCCACTTCAGCTTACTTATCCGTTGGGCTATGCCGGTTACCCTGGTTCTACTGTGGATATTCTCGTTTTTAGGTCTATCACGCAGGGAAACCCCGAGCATCGACCTCTCCATAGCGTGTTGAGCGACCTGGAGCCTCATCATACGGCCAGCAGTGAAGGACCACGTCTCAGATCCATAGGTCATCACTGGCAACTTGTGCTGGTTGTACAATGTTGTTTTGAGGTTTTGAGGTATACCTGACGAGAAGATGTGTCGTAATCTCCCGAACACTGCCCAGCCTAGGTGAATCCGTCGATTGACCTCTCGGTCGAAGTTGGACTTACCTAGTCGGACTATTTGTCTGAGGTAAACATACTCGTCAAAAACTTTGGGCTTAGTGCTCCCAAGAACTACCGGCATAGGGTGTGACATGGTCGTTAAACATTTGTTTTGCCCGTGTTCATCTTAAGACCAATATAAGAGCATAATGCTTAGGTTCTCCAGCGATTCTGCCATAACGACCATATGTTCGGCAAATTGGAGGTGGGTGATGTACTCGCCATTGGCGTTAATATCGTATCCGTTCCAGTCCATTAACCTGAAAAAGTCTTCCAATGCAGCGGTGAAGGGTTTCGGGGATATTACGTCATCCTGTCTTACGCCTCTCTGCAGTTGGATAGGTTTCGTGCTCTGGTTCTGTACTTAGATAATCATCGTACAAACTACTGTACAAACATTTCAGCACTTCGATATACCGACATCATCATCATGGCATGTATTATTAATATTAAAATTACAGAAAAGATGATTTCTGCGGAGTTTCTTTCGCCGTTTTTTTGTCGGTCAGAGGAACTTCATTTCGAAGATTACTATCTTCTTTATAAAAATGATATTTGTCAAACGAAATTTATTTTAAGAAAAAATAAAGATATATCCCTAGATTATTATATATTAGAGAGATATTTCATTTCATTTGTCCCTTTAGATGGATAATGTTTGCCTAGCCCATTTTGACCGCAGCAATAACCAAAGAAAAAGCAGGTCTGCTCTCACATCCACTAATAATATATGGAAGTAGTTGTCCATATCATATCCATATCATATATAGTATATCATAATTATCAGCGACACGTAAAATATCTACATGATTTTCTTTTACTCCTACGCTCAGGAGGGTTTATCATTTATTATTTTGCGAATACAGCAAAAGTGTTGATAGCACAAAAGAATCTGTCACCATCTTGTCCGATGAGTGCCATAAGCATCGATTAAAGCAGCTGCCCAAAGATGCGGCCATAGCGGTATAACAGTATCAACTTTAAAAGACAAACTCACAATGATATACCCAGTCCGCCGTAGGAAACCAAAGACAAAGCTGAGACGTATGCTGGTGCTCTAATCACCAATCATTCTACTTCCCAGAATAGGACGTAAAACGATATCATTACAAAGATAAAGATGTTGTTATATAGTAAGTTATATAGTAAGCCCGACATGAGAATAATAGCAAGAGTCGTCTCAAAATTTAAAATTTCCATTTCGTAGAATCCTTTAAGCCGCCCCTCCAAAACGTTTCATTGTTCTATATTTGGAGACAAATCAATACGCGTCTTTCATATTCCGTATCACGTAGAATCCATTTAAATCTTCAGATGCGAGTCGATTTATAATATTTATAAAATTGTTTGTCGACTAAGAAATTTTGTATTACTAACTATAAGTTATCTACTATTTGCTACTAACTCCATATCCAAAGCGTTTGTTTAGGTAATTTTCCTATTATTTAAGAATTGGAACGAATATAATATTATTGGTAACAGATATTGCATGCAGAAATAATTTATCATGTTTGTAAATATTACTTATTCTTATGATTTTATCAATAAATTTTTTCAATGACAAATAGGAATAGTAACAAAATCTGCGGTACAGATTCGCAACTGCAATTGTGGTTTTGCATTAGAATAGCGTATAAAATCAACCATAGAATCAAACATAAAATCAAAGAAAATTTAGCATTTCAATTAAAAGCATCATATGCTGCTTATGTGAAACTTAACCCGTGATAAAATTTTATGATCTGATAAAATTAACCAAAAATTTGTCATTTTTGGTGAGGTTCGACTTCAGAATGATTTCTTTTGAAAGGTTGGACCTTTTAATTTACAATGCACTCGTAGTTGAGGAACATCATAGATAATACCTTAGAAAGTTTATTACATAAACATACATAAACACTCATGCCTGTCACCCTGGGGGTTGAAGCAGAGAATTCCATTGGCACGATCCTGACACACTTCTCTCACCTCCTCCACATCCGTATACCATTTCATACGCATACATGCTTGTTGGTTAAAGGTATTCTTAATTTGTCTAAGTCTTACAGTGGTAGAGCCACGCGGCAGCTTTTGCTGTCGCACGGATGGGCCGGCTCGAACCGGGGTGGTACCACGACCTCACAGAAAACCAGCGTGAAGTAGAGGTTTACCTCTGCGTTTCGCTTGGTGAGTGCAGGTGGCCGGAGGCCCTTTTTACTGGAAATGAGGCATTCCATCTTAGTCCTCACGGGTGACAACGCATCTACATTTTGATTTGTAATAGAGGATAGATGTAGATGTCTATGGGCCGCAGCAACCACTTACCACCAGGTGGACTGTGTGCTCGTTTGTCACCCTTATCATATAAAAAAAAATTGGCCCATTTTCAATATATCGGCAATTTGGTCGATAAACTTTCGCCTAGGGCGTCCCTTCCCGACTCTGCCGTTCACCTCTGCAACATGACTGTGCTGCTCTTTCCTCATTCATTCTTTCTACATGACCAAACCACCGAAGCCTACAACCTACTTCTTGCCTACACACATCACAATTAAGGAGGCAATTAAGGTCATCCCCACTCCTACACCCTAGATTGCCCCTGCGGCTGGCTTGTTAGTAGCCGCCTTTAACCATTTTTTCTAATTATATAATCCCGAAAGAATCTGTTTGACAAACGGAAAAATAAAATTACATTTATAGAACGTAAACCGAGGATTTATTTTATTGTTTTGTGGGTAAGTGTATCGATTCAATATAAACAATCAAGATAAATATCGATATTAATTTTAATAGTTGAGTCAATCACTAGAGTATATGTAAAATATTTTGTATAAAATGTATTTACAAAATTCATGCAAATTATAAACAATGTGACTTTTTTCTTTGCCAAATATCAAAATTAACAAAATATGTAATTGAAAACATTCTCTTTTTTAAACAGATACAAGATAAAAATAAATGCGTTATAACATTGACGACGTCTTGAAAATTTACCTGTGAAATGTGCAATTATCAGGATTATTTCTATTATTAACACCACAGTCACTCATAGAACAAGTAACCAGTTTCGTAAAAACTTACTTTCTACTTATTCCTTTCTTAATTCTGGTCACAATATCATCTTGCATACCACACTATTCTCTTATCACACAATTTCTCACTCTGTCGTTCAGGTTCAGCCCTGCATTTCTACAGCATTTATTCTACATTCGTGCTTCTTCTGTTATATCCAACATTTACTACCATAAATTAAAGTTGGGACTAACACAGCATAGTGTATTGCTATGCATGCCTTATTTGACACATTCAGACTCCTCATAATAGCATGTAGAGCCCCATTCACTCTATTTCCTGCGTCCACTCGTCGTTCTATATCCTTATCTTATCTAATACCCTGCTAAATACACATCCCAAATATGCAAACTCATCTTCTTGCTCGACCAATTCCCCTTCAGTTCTTATTTCACATATCATTTCAAAAACCATAACTTTAGTCTTACTTGCGTTCACTTTCATTTCCCTTTCTTTTAATTACCTGTTCATTAATGTAACCAACATTTGCAACTCTGCCGCTGACGACGTAAGTAAGACTTGATCATCGGCGTACAAGAGGCATTTGGTGGTTAACTCACCCATTCTTATCCCGAATTCATCAAATTTAAAATTTTCCAAATCACTGCTCATAAATGGGTTCAGCCACTGTGAAGATACACTGCCCCGTCTGACACCTTTATGGATGCAAAACCAGTTTGAGTAGGCCCCTTTGATTGTGACACAAGCACCGGAATCCCTATCAGAGTCCCCTCTCAGTCTACCCTTCATACGCCTCTATCAACCCAGCGCTCAACCCAAAAACCAACCCTTTTAAAGCAAGTCTCCCTCCACTACCTCTCCAGCCCTTAGCATTTTAAGTTATACTCTATCATATACAGCTGCCTACCTGCTTTCATAATTTACATTGCTTCATTATTTCATCTATACTAATATCCCTATCTTTTTCCTCTTCTTTCGGAATTTTTATTTCATTTAATTCAAACGTCTCACCACTCATAAACACGCTTTCAAAGTACTCCTTCCGTCTCCTTAAAACTCGAAATTCCGTCATTCAGAATACAACAATTCTGGTCTCGTATAGCATTCATTATAGGCTGTTTTAAATGTCCCCTGGCAGTTCTTACGAGGTTCCAGAACATTTTAAAATTTGACTGGAAGTTATCCGATATTTATCTATCATTCCTATCCATTCTATCTTGCTTTATCCTTTCGACTACTTCTTGCTCTGTTAATTAGAAGTCTAAAGACCGCCTTTTTTTTCAAGTTTCGGTATTAATGATGAACATTCATACCACTAGAATAACTAGCAATTGTTGCTAGTAAATCTAGTCATGCTCACTTCTTTGCTTCAACTTCAAACCGCACCTCATCATCCCACCATAAAGTGTTATTTTTCCTTTCCTTTGTTCTTTTACTTACATACACATACTTCGGTAGCTGCATCCACCAAACCTTTCTTGAAATTATACTTCACAATCTACACCGTCTACAATGACTTAGAATCATTCATACACAATTCATCTATACCATTTATATTTTCTCTCAGACTACATTTGAACATCTTGTGAATTCTCTGTTATTATAAGCTGTAACGAAGTGGTAGACACAAATCTCCGATGCCGCCAACGTCTGAATAGACCATTAATTCGGCATACCAAGTAATGATCCGTCCCTACGTTGGACCCCCGGTATACCCTTGTATCTATCACTGCACTCCTCGTTCTTTCGTCCATAATTATGAAATCTATCATACTTCTATCGTCAACTCTATTTCATGTATACATGTGAATCTTTTTCTGACGGAAGAAATTGTTCGTCAGAAAAATATTATTTCCACACATACGGTAAGAAGGCTTTCACCATTCTCATTTATATTTTCATCACCAAACGTTCCATAATACCAAACCTCTTCGCGCCAACCTTTCCATTGAAATCTTCTAATAAAACAATATTTTCATTACCCTTGCATTTCATTAGCACCATCCTTACCATTTCCCAAAAGTGCTCTCGGATATAAGACCACTTATATCCGAAAGCACTTTTGTTCAACTTCTTTAAGCCCACTTTCATTCATACCCATAGCAGTCTCGGGCTTACACATTCATACTCTTCCACAGAATAAGCTAATATCAGGGAGTATCAACTCCCTGGCATGCCCGCTCGGTTTCATTTACACCAGATCAATACGCGATATACGTGCCATGTGTAGTGGTATCCTTTCCCTTCCGTTACGTCTCATTTACACATCACACATCTATTCCTCCAGCATACATCATATCACATACCTTATTCATTTTATCATTCATTCCTTCACATACATTCAGCGCAGCCAGACAGGCTTCCGCAATCCCTTTGACGACCTTCCGGGAGAGAAAACGAGTCCAAGGTACAAAAACGTCTTTGAAAACAGACTAGTGTGATAGGCTAAAAATTGTCAAAAGAGCGTGCTATAAATAAGTATTTATAATGGCTCTCGAACATTACATAGACGCGGTTCAGCAAGTAAACTGTCTACAGTTCTTCAATAAAACAACATCACTGCAGAAGATCACTGCACTTATACTTTACTCCTCTAGTCACGCAATCTTGGTAGACCCACACTGCAGATATATTAATCATACGTGGTAGAACCATGCTGTAGCTATATTAATTGTATAGTTGTAGCACTAATGGGTCGGTTCGACCGGGGAAGGACCACGCTCTCACAGAATACCAGCGTAAAATAGCAGCTTAATGCTGCTGTGTATAGTATAGTGAGTGTAGAGAACTGAAAATCCCTTTTACAGGAATCGAGGCATTCCATCTTAGTCCTCACGGCTGACAAAGCAACTGCATTTTGATTCACAAACGGGGATAGATGTCTGTGTGCCAACTGTGTGCGAATTCTTCGCAACCCTGCCCCATTAAAAGGGCGCCGGGAACTCGGGTCCATTTTTTTCTTTTTTGCCTTATGGTGCGCTAGTAGGAGTTGGTATTTTATATGCCGCTACTATTTTATTTGTCGCTTGTTAAGCACCACCCGGGGGACACGTGTAGGATGGGCCTAGGATTAGGTGGTCGAAGCTTACGGACGCGAGCGACTCATCCCCCAACGTTTATAATAAGACGGTTATACAATACTAAATTCACAATTACATAAACAATGTAATTGTGAATTTAGTACAACAAACAATTATATAAATAAAACAAATAATCGTAACAAAATAAATATTAGTTTTATAACTAATGATTACTGTTTGAAAAATATTATATTGCAAGTAGAAATGCTTTCGGCGATGTGCTACAGTAATGTAACTATGTACGTCGTCCCCTTGAATTTTTCATTCCCTTGTGGCTTGACATCTGAACATTACCAAAATTGCGTCATGTTTCTTTCCCCAACACATTCTGCAGAAGAAAATAATTAAACGTACTGCTTTTTAGAAAAAAATTGCTATTATTTTTTTTACTGTAAAAAATATAAATTTTTAAACAGAAAACAATTATTTATACATTACTGTTAGTTGTTACTAAACAGATAACTAGTAAGCGTATAATCATCGTAGAAGTCAATTCTTTAAAAATATCCATTTACTCGATGGATACAGGCAACTCAGAAACTTAATTTGTGGATTTCCTTAAAAGTTCCTACGTTCAATAGACTTGTAAAGGGCTATATGAAAAAGTGATCCATTAACTGCACGAAAACATGAAAATTACGAATAATTTCACGTCTAATCCAAGATCAAATCCATATATCTACTATGTTGTAGAAAACTATGTAGTATTATTCAATTGAACAAATATAATGAATAACGGCTTATAAACATTCCACTGAATAGAGCGGCTCTCATTTATTAAAACCAAATTGAACAGATAAGAGTCCATAAATGAATTGTCTTATCCGAAATGAAGTGAAGATGCACCGCTAAGCGACTGTGACAATTTATTACAAGTGTTTGGATGAACAGAATTGCAGGTGCGCTAACGGTGAATAACAGTGATTGCTATGATAATGATATTGCTAGACTTGAAAAACAGCTATTCTGAATAAAACATTATTTTATTTTATTTTATGCATAATAATTATTAATTTCCATAATAAATATTTTTAAATAACGCCACTTTGTTCCAATACAGGAAAACTTATGATTTGACGATATTTTCTTTTACACTTAATGCATGGTACTCCTTAGTCCCTAAAATTGTAATAAAAATATGGTGTGATCTCGATCGCCTCTGTTGACTGGTGTGACCTATAAGAGTCCTACTATTCGCTCTTTTATTTGTTTTCTATTCAAAAATACGCCATTTGATAAATTACAGTTAATCAATAACTTCAAACTTTTTGAATTTTTATATTATTTTATGATAATATTACTTTAACGCGAGCATTTAATGCTTCAGCTACATCAGCTTATTAATACGGTGCGTCCTAAATTTCACAGCGAGCAAACTAAACGACACTGAGATTGAAATTATTATTGTTAACTTGAATTTTTAATGATGTTTCATCTCGTTCTCGGTGGTAAAGGAAAATATCGTAAGAAAACCTGCATGTTTGAGAAATGACAAAAGTGTTTTCTCCAACACGCACTGGAATTGAATATCACATTGCGACACAATGTTCTCCTCTCTTCTGAGAGTGTAATGGATCCCGTTGTGGTAGGTACGTCTATTATATTAGGCTATGACTTTTATTTTTTATTTTGATGTAATTTTAATTTAATGTAAGCTCTATGTATTTATTACTTTGTTTCTGTTAATCTTATAATTAGATTTTTTTTTTGATATTTACATCAAATGAATTACATCCAGTTATGTTTGTTACATCCATTTAATGACATAACGTTGAATTTCGGCATTAGAAAACGAATTTCATAGCTGGCAAAATGCTGAGGTAATTTCATGGAACATTTACTTTCGTCCAAGAGTAGTGTTTACAGAGCGGCCTCTCAGTTCAAATATGCTTTAAAGCCAGCGGTCTGAAATTTTTGGTACAAATACGGATGTTTAGAATTAAAATAATTCATAGACGTAAGCTAAGTCGTTGATAACTCGATTTTTTTTATTATTATTACTTTATTATTAATCTATCTTAGTAGTCGTCTAAAATTTAATTATAGTCGACAATATATACCCGTATTTTCAACGGAGTATTTTGGCGAATATGAGTTATTTATTAAGCCGTGTTGTTGCGATGTAATAATATTAACAGTGGTAGAGCCACGCGGCAGCTTTTGCTGTCGCACGGATGGGCCGGCTCGAACCGGGGTGGTACCACGACCTCACAGAATACCAGCGTGAAGTAGAGGTTTACCTCTGCGTTTCACTTGGTGAGTGCAGGTGGCCGGAGGCCCTTTTACTGGAAATGAGGCATTCCATCTTAGTCCTCACGGGTGGTAACGCATCTGCATTTTGATTCGCAAACGAGGATAGATGTAGATGTCTATGGGCCGCAGCAACCACTTACCATCAGGTGGACTGTGTGCTCGTTTGTCACCCTTATCTTATAAAAAAAATATTCTTTACCTCCCATTTGGGTGTTGTAAGAGGCGACAGAGTAAAATGAGCCAGGAGATGGGCAGCAGCGTCTTCCTAATAACGATAATAAAGAAAAACGCTTGCCATGCGTGACAACTGTGTCGAATATCCCTATGAGGACATCTATAGGGAAGCCCTATGTTCTGCAGTAGACTTTTGATAAGCTGTAACGATAATATCATTTGTATATTATTTATAAGGAGTATATTATTTAAAAATAATTTTATATTTTATTTATAACCCTCTTAGAAATGAGAAAAGGCCCGTGCCCAGCAGTGGGACGTATATAGGCTGTAACTAACTAATTAACTGACTTATAACGAGTTATTTATAACTTTTCAACCACAACATAAATCTATCTTTGAATCAAATTGCCATACGCTCTGATAATTTAGAAATTTTTAATAAATTTTTGGAAAAAATAAAAATAATAACTATAAGGCAACCCTAGGTTCAACTTTTCTAATAAGGAACGTCATAATTACTTTGTTAAACCTCTACACGTGAATACTCTAACATGACAGATGTTCAACTTTCCGTTGGGAGATACTGTTACTAACTCTTAGTAGTCCTCCAGAAATTCTCCCATAATCCAATACTTCTATATACCAATAGTCAACCTTGCACCGCTGAGGAGACTGTAGCACCTTGTAGCATTTTACCGGAATCAAATGTTCTCTCAAATTCCACATACGCAAGAACATTGGCAGATTATACCCTTTGCACTTCTCTACAATTTGTCGAAGAGTATGTATGTGGTCCAAGGTACAAAAACGTCTTTGAAAACAGACTAGTGTGATAGGCTAAAAATTGTCAAAAGAGCGTGCTATAAATAAGTATTTATAATGGCTCTCGAACATTACATAGACGCGGTTCAGCAAGTAAACTGTCTACAGTTCTTCAATAAAACAACATCACTGCAGAAGATCACTGCACTTATACTTTACTCCTCTAGTCACGCAATCTTGGTAGACCCACACTGCAGATATATTAATCATACGTGGTAGAACCATGCTGTAGCTATATTAATTGTATAGTTGTAGCACTAATGGGTCGGTTCGACCGGGGAAGGACCACGCTCTCACAGAATACCAGCGTAAAATAGCAGCTTAATGCTGCTGTGTATAGTATAGTGAGTGTAGAGAACTGAAAATCCCTTTTACAGGAATCGAGGCATTCCATCTTAGTCCTCACGGCTGACAAAGCAACTGCATTTTGATTCACAAACGGGGATAGATGTCTGTGTGCCACAGAAACCATTTACTATCAGGACTGTGTGCTCACTTCTCACACTTATCCTATTAAAAAAAACATGGAGGACGGAATTGAACAGTTTCTGTAGGAATTTAGGTACCCGTTTTTTAACCACCTTTAGAAGCTCCGCTGTAATTCCTTCCTTACCCGGGGCATTTGTTAGCCATTGTTAGGGTGCTGGAGAGCCACTCTAATTTCGCTTCGACAATCATGAACACATTAGATTAAAACATCAGTTCGGAATGTTACCGTAATAGTATCGGATGAGACTTGCTGTGGATTGTTATTTAGGTGTCCGTAAAACCTCTGAATTATATTAAAAATCTTAGTTCGCTTGAAAATGAGACTGTCTTCATATTCAATAATAACTTTGGAGCCTTGGTTCCACTCAATTTTTTTTTTAAAGATGAGCTGTATTGAATTTGCGTAATTCTCGCCGTATGCATATATCTATACTAATATAATAAAGCGGAAGAGTTTTTTTGTTTTTTGTTTGTTTAAACGCGCTAATCCCTGGAACTACCAGTCCGATTTGAAAAATTCTTTTTGTATATTATAGCCAGATTCATGTGGAATAGTATAGGCTATCTAGCATTAAGCTACTAACATAATAAAGCGGAAGAGTCTTTTTTTTTGTTTGTTTAAACGCGCTAATCTCTGGAACTACCAGTCCGATTTGAAAAATTCTTTTTGTATATTATAGTCAGATTCTAGCGTTAAGCTATATTACTCAGCTAGCCTTATATATGGATATTTGTTAAGCAAGTCAGAAGAAAAAGCACTCCCGAAATGATTTATCCGTGTACGCTAGTGTTGTGGTTAGGGATACGTAAATACAATATCCTAGAAAAATATAGACCTTTACTCTGTCTAAAAAGAAGTCCGCGACACCATATGTCTATTTCTTATACATAAGCCATAATTTGGTATTTTGTGACAAAAAAATATTGAAAATTTTAAAATGATTTATGAGCGTTATTATTAGGAATGGCCTATTTATCCTTACGAACGAAAGTTACTTCATCATCAAGACAATTTTATGAAGATAAACTTTGTTCTTTACACCATGTTATTTGGACGCATAGTTTAAGAGATAATGTAAAATTAAAA
Organism: Parnassius glacialis; assembly: GCA_033319125.1. Taxonomy (NCBI): domain Eukaryota; kingdom Metazoa; phylum Arthropoda; class Insecta; order Lepidoptera; family Papilionidae; genus Parnassius; species Parnassius glacialis. Next base: position 22,902,017 of record JAVANC010000027.1, on the reverse strand, counting down.
TAATTCAATACTTGGCTGGGCACGCGAATGACGCTTAAACCCTAGCCGTTATAAAATGCTTGAACTAGGTCATGTCGCGCACCTCGAACACGTGATGACGCGGGTGAAACCGCTGGGCACAGCTAGTTTTTTTATAAAACTAAAGTGAAAAACGAACTTACACTCTACCTTACGGTAAGTGGCGACCGCAGTTCATGGACATCTGCAGTCAACCTTCTTCAAAGAGCGCTACGACATATGCGTTTTCTCTCTTGTTGTCTTATACTAGCTCTCTTTACCCTTCGAACCCGAACACTGCAATGCAAGCACTGCTATTTCGCGGCAGTAATATGTAAGAGCGTGGAGAACTCTTATTCTATAAAAAACAATGGCGACGGACTCCTTGCCTGTACGTTGTGCAAGCAATCATGTTTTCTAATTGAAATGAAACAAAGACTGCAGTTTCAGTTGAGAATAAGATTATGGTCGGAGAGTTCTAAGTTCTGCGGCAACGGCTTTTGCAAAACATAGTTCCGACTGCTTTCTACGAGCTTGTCATTTGTTTTAAGGATGGATTTCATTTCAATAAAGCGGCCACTGGGCTGTGGACTGGAATACCTTGGATTCTTTTGACCTGCTCAAGTTTTTCTTAATTATTTTCCCAAAATATTAATAGCAAAAAATTTTCAATTTTATACGAACATTTGCCATATTTTTCCTTTGCAATTTAGTTCAATTACATTTAATACATTAAATGCAAGGTAGATCTCCAAAAAAGTTTCCGTTATAACGTTTGTGATAAATCTTGCGGATAGAACGTTTAGTTATACTAGCTGCGCGATTTTTTTATCATTTATTACGGTTGGATTTCAACGTTTCGAGTTAGATGTTAAAATCAGTTCAGACATAGAAATTAGCCGGAAAAAACAGACAGACACCGTTTATACTTTCATATGCTTCTAGTAAGAAAATGTTATTTTTGACATTAAACACAGACTCTTCAATTTTATTTATTTATATAAATAATAAGGGCGTATTTTTGTCAGTCTAGATCGATTTCTATAACAACTATAGAAAGAAGACAAAAATATAAGTTATATCCCTGATAACGAGATTACAAACCGGTTGCAAATGAAAAAGATAATAAAGCGATGTGATTTTTTGTCCCTTACGTCAATTGAACTTACGGGTACTGTATTGTAGTTCCATTTAACAAAATCATGTAAGGTCATCAACACACTTTGTTACTTCTGAATTGTTTCCTTTCAAATTGACATACACTAAAAATATTAAAATGTTAAAAAAATCTATTTTCACCCACTTCATACAGCAAGTCCAAACAAATACCAGTGAAACGTTGATTGTAAATTTACTATTGTTCTTTGACCGTTGATCCATGATTCTGGTAACTACACTTTACGTTGACCATTACCAAAAATATATCTGTTTACGCAAAAGCGTTGGTGTCAGGCATCGACGTTAGATGGCTCTCGGCTCGGCTGATACGGGATGACGTTCGCGCGTGTTGAACGTCCGAGCTTACTGAACGGTGGGAGTCGAGAGCGAAAGATTAGAAGTCTTCTTTGCGTCGAAAGAGAAGGCAGTCCATTTGGTTTGGGAGCTCTTAGATCTGATTTTATGTTAGGCGCGTATAGTGAATATACCACTGGGAATGGTGGCGCGTGTTGAGAGTTTACCCGGGACTTTAGGTTTAACGCAGAATCTGTATAAGTGGATTCGACTGTATTAGTTACTAGTGCGGTAGTTAATATTCTAGAAATAACGGTGACCTTTGACCCGTACGTTCTGTGTTCATTTTCGCGAGTAAATCGTAACAAAGGAAGAAAGTGACTGCGGAAGGCGACCTTAGCTTGGAGAGGAGCTGAGGGCCGAACTGCTGCAGGGGGAACGGTCAAATAAGGTCAACAACACTACCAGCCACACCCAAATACACATCACTGACCTTTACTTCCTAGCACAATACACCCACACGAGACCTGACCGAATCCTGAGGGACCAGTCGCCTTGAATAGAGGTAAGTAAGCTCTGTACAATAATTGTAACGCTCCCCCCGGATTATTTAGTGTAATTAGACTTTTAACCCGTGGCGTGAGGACGCCCGACCAGCATCTGCCTGTAGCTTCTTCGTCTATGGGCCGCGAAGGATTCTACTCCTGGGATAGGCAGCTGCCGGCCGTAACATTTGGTAGCAGAGCGTGGTTCTGGGATCGATTCCCGGTCGATCCACCGACCATAGTACTTGATAAAAATTAAATAATTTGGTAGCAGAACGCGGTGCTGGGATCGATTCCCGGTCGATCCACCGACCATAGTATTTGATAAAAATTAAATAATTTTGGTGGCAGGGAGCGTTGGGTTGATTGGTTTAATTTTGTGTCTACAATCACGCCCGTCCGTAATACGTAAAAATATTTTTTTTTATTATATACGTAATAATAAAATTCCTTTCTTTGTTAGCTTGCTTTGTTGTTTGCGGGTAAATTTGAAAAGCCACGCTCGGTTTAGCGCGCAAGCGGGAGATTGCGTCATGTAGGTAGATGGTTATTTTTACGTAATCGGTTAATTATCGTTGTCGGATGGTTGTAGTGTGTTACTTATCGAAGGGTCGATTTCCGAGCAAGGCATTTTTTGTTGATGTGTATCTTCGTTATGTATCTTTCGTATTGTAATTTGTATTTGAACTAAAGAGTGGTAATTTGTATTTACGTAATTTGAATTTAACTTGATTTGATCGCACTAGTATTTGTTATTGTTAATTTGATTTGCCTTTTCTTTTGTACTAACTTGTGTTTGATTTAATAAATAGCGGTTCTTATTTGTGTAATTTCTATTCAACTCGATTTGATAGGAACTGCATTGGTTAGCTGTTAATTTTTTTGTATTTTTTATTTGTTATTTTTGTAATTGTGCTCGAGCGGCGTCGTAATTTGTATTTAGTAGTGATGTCCTCGCCCAAGATGCTAATCCGTTGCCTGCGGACTGAGTTACGCTGGGCCACCAGCGCCCATGCTTTGATAGGTCGACCGGATAGGGTCCATAATTTGATGAAGCGGTTCGAGCAGGTCGATGCTCGAAGGGCTGCAGTGGAGGAGGCTTACGCTGAGCTCGAGGATTCGGATGTGGAAAAGGGAGTCCTGGACTCCTGCTTCGCAGACTACGAGCAGTTCTTGTGGCTCACGGACGAATTGATCGAGGCTGAAGGCAGGTATGCCGAAGAGGCGCGTGAAGCTCGGACGAGTGGCCTGCCCGAGTCCGTTCGGAAGCAGCCTCAGCCGGAGCTGTTGGGACGACTCCCAACTCTGGACTTGCCAAAGTTCTCCGGGGTCCTTTCCGAGTGGCTGACCTTCGTTGGTCTTTTCGACGGCCTAGTGGACGCCCGGAGTGACTTGACTCCGAGCCAGAAGATGGCGTACCTCTTGGCCTCACTGGAGGGGGAGGCCCTGGGCGTTGTCAGCCATTTGAGCTTGTCGGACGACGCCTACCAGACTGCTCGGGACCTCCTAGCCAGAAGATACGCCAACGTCCGGCGAATTGCGGACGAACATGTTAAGCAGCTTCTGAGCCTCCCGCTGCTGAGTGACCGGGCCAGACTACGTCCGGACCTGTTGGATCCAGTCTTGGTGGCCTGTAATATGTTGAGGCGGCTGGATTTACCAGTGGGCGAATGGGCCTTCTTGTTGCTCCGCATCGTGCTGTCCCGTCTACCTCTTGACCTTCAAATGCATTTTGAGGAGAGGTACGGCGGGGACGAGGCCTCCTATATTCCGCCCTTCTATGACCTGCTGCGGTTTTTGGAGGAGCAGTGCCGACAGATCGAGCACGCGGCGGGCACCGTCGACGACTTACGAGCCGTGCCCAGTGAGAGGCGAATCCCGCCGGGCAAGTCGTCGTCAACCCCCCCCTGCTCCTATTGTCGAGCATCTGATCACCGGGTAACGTCTTGCCCAAAATTATTAAGTAAGCCGGTTCCGGCGAGGCGAACTATCGCCAAGGAGCGCCGCTGGTGTTACTCCTGTTTGGAAGGGCACCTCCAGCGAGACTGTCCGCACCAGCGGCCCTGTCTGCATTGCCAGGGCAATCACCATGTCGTACTGTGCCTGGGTGCGAACGGCGTCTCCTCTCGGGGCGCTGCCAGGCCCTCGACCCCCACGGGCGGGGGCGCTCCGCCATGCCCGTTGACGGGCGACGCTCGGCTCCCGCCGGCTAGCCACCAGGCCCCTAGGTTTGAAAGGGGTCTCTCCCCCGACCAGACGGGGGGTAATTCCCCCAGGGGCGGGGGTGTCATCACACCCCCTCAGCGTGCGGAGAGGAACTTCACGGCCACTCATCAGTCCGCTGGACCCTTATCGCTCCCGTTAGCTGAGTGGCCGCGACTGGTGTACCACTGTACCCCATTTGATGGAGGCGGCCCTAGCTAGCTGCCGCCTTAGCTCCCACCATGGCTGCCTCTACTGAGCCTTAAGCCGTCAACAGTCCACTTGTCAAGCTGTTCTGTTGCCGACGGCCTCAGTGAGGGCGTACAACCCGAGTGGCGACCGTTAGCGGTTGCGCTCTGTTAGTATCGGGTTCACGCGGTGTGGCCTCCACTTGGTGGTGGGAAGATTAGGGCCCCCTGGAGAGTTGAATCACGCTCTCAAGGGGTATTGGATTTGGTTTGGTCGAGCACTTAGTTAAAAATTCTTTAAATTTAAATTAAAATGCTTTTGGGTTTTCCGCGAAATTCATATTGTAGCGGTTATGATTAAGAGAATTGAATTTAAAATACTCCTTTAAATGCTGCTGCATATTTTTTGTAAATACATTTGATCACTGCATTTATTGTTGCACGGAAAATTGAGATTAAATTGTGTGCCCTTTTTTAATGCTTGTGATAGTGTTTAATCATTTTTCTTTGTGATAAGAAAGGTTGAAATTAGATAACCCTGTGGTTGCCGAAGGAAATAGGAGTCAATTCTCTTTTGGTTTAGATTTTGTTGGCACTGTCTAAGATATTTATTTGAAATAAGAAATAGGGCTGTCCCTTACGTTTATTGTTTTGTTTACTTTGCCAAGTTGACCTATGTGCATCGGTGATTACTTGTTTTAATTAATTCTGTAATTGAACATTGATGCTTTTGAAAAATTAGTTGAAATATGAGCATAGGATCACCTGCTAGGGACCATCTGTGCGTTTCGTTCAGCTCTCCACAGACGACGTTCATGGGGAATTTGGGGGTGCTCTCTGCACTGAAGCTTGAAGGTCCCTCTGGGCCGCTTCGTGTCGCGTCGCTGTTTGCAGACCTGATCCGGTCGAGTTGCGGAACTAATCATAGGAGCGCAGATAGGTGTTTGAAGGAGGTCGTCTGACTTCTGTCTAGAAATAGGACTTATTTATGTGCTGCGATGACCAGGAAGGGCATCCAGTTCAACTTTCCGGCTAGCCCACGTTGGGGCTGTAATTTTGAGGCGTTGGTCAGGGTTGCAAGATCTGATTGGGTGCGTAGGGTGGCCTAGTTTGGTTGTAGATTCGATCTTGCAACTTGCCGTCGCGACCCTGTCCCGCTGACCGGTTTGCTCGCGGACCTAAATCCTTATGTCCGGGACGGGGGTTTGTTTACGCAAAAGCGTTGGTGTCAGGCATCGACGTTAGATGGCTCTCGGCTCGGCTGATACGGGATGACGTTCGCGCGTGTTGAACGTCCGAGCTTACTGAACGGTGGGAGTCGAGAGCGAAAGATTAGAAGTCTTCTTTGCGTCGAAAGAGAAGGCAGTCCATTTGGTTTGGGAGCTCTTAGATCTGATTTTATGTTAGGCGCGTATAGTGAATATACCACTGGGAATGGTGGCGCGTGTTGAGAGTTTACCCGGG
>JAVANC010000027.1:22769445-22896069 GCA_033319125.1 Parnassius glacialis | reverse complement strand
ATCTCGACCAAAGTATTACCAAGAGAATTGAGAATCACCATAAACCAGGTTTTAGGTGATGACGCACCCCCAAATGAAACCCAAGCTAAAGAAGAAGGGTACGGGAAGAGAAAACCTCGTAACTTATGCCCATCAAGACTCCACGGAAAGACTGCCTACAAATGTGTAGCATGCAAAAATCCAATATGTCTGTAATTACCAAACTCCCTGAGTAAACCATGCCAATAATTGTAGAGTAATTGACCCTCTGTCAGTTTTTTTTTCGTTCGCAAATCAGAATGAACATTATTGTTTCTTTAATTGAAAATTTATTAGGTTTTAAGAAAAAAAGATAATTACGTTGATTTTTAAAATAAATAATGAGTTAAAAGAACTTCATAGAATCTTAGTGCCAATTAAGACTGAATAGTGCATTTTCTTGATGGTTTTTTGTAGTTGTTTTATTTTGTAATAAATGTGTTTCATATCCTTTTTAAATCTTATTATTTACAATTCATGCATCCATTCTAAATTCTTTTTCATTTATCTATTTCCATAATAAGTGTTAAGTGACCCCAAAAACTGTAGGAGTCGGTCAGACCCCATCTAAATGCTAGTGTTACAAAAAATAAATGTTCATTGTTAAAAATTAAGAAGTCAAAGCGCTCTTCATTATATTAACATGACTTTACCAGATTACTCATGGATAATATGTGTTATTTTATCTCATCTTGAGCCTATGCATATTATATATTTCATACAATTTGTAGGGAGTTTTTAAGTGACAACATTTCTGAATTTGGAGACTTATTTCAATTCCATAACAGTTATTCATATTTTCCACCTGAATTTAATATAATTTACAATACAATACATTTATACAATTATTAGTATTGATTTGAGTTGTAATTAACTTTTGCAGTTTCCTAATATATTTATGATATTTTATATATTTCTTTAATTGCGCGCCTCATACCATGAAGCGTTAGTGAGTAGAGCATTACGCTCGACACGTCAAGGTCAAACAATTTTGTGCACTTATACGATAATATAAGTAGCCGTATATCAAGAAAACACTTTAATTAATCCATCTTATATTTTCTAAAAACTCATTTAATATAGGTACTTTGAAAAGAAAACGGTTTAAAAAAATTTTACGTGGACCGGATGTTGATTTTGTATGTGGTCACGATAATTCCCGAAAAAGTTGACGTATCGAGACCAGGTTTTTTTATTAGCTTCAGAATTACAACTTAGAATAATAACACCTAGAACGATAGTTCCCTACAAAGCGGACGTTAAAACGTGAGGCAAGAACAAATTTATGTTTGCGTAAGCAAGTTGTGTTTATGCTAGACGAAACGCACACAAGTGACAAAACAATGTTCCCAATACATTAAATTTTTCCCCAAAAGTAGGGAAGTTGAAACTATATTAAACTAACAGTTACGACGTAACGTATTACTGATACAAATGTGAAAATAAGTTTGTTCGAATTCTGTTATTGAAGTGTCATCCGCCAAATTCAAAACATTCTTGAATACGGTATTTGCCTGTCTAGCCAAGCACTTTTATGAGCCGTCGAAATGCGATAGTAGCATATTTTTCTTTGTAACTGAATAGAGACGTTATAATTATGACTAATGCAAGTTCAATATACACACCCGTCCGATGCCCGACACCCGACTGTTCGACAAACGATTGGTGAATTCAGTATGCATTATTCAGTTTGTTTTAACTAATTTGTTTTTATTAATCGTCGAATAATGGTGCATCGCGCCTCACTGCACGCATAACGTAAGCTACAATACGAAAAACATAAGATAATTTTAATTTTGGCAGGTTTTACACAGTAGATGCATTCCAGCTTAAAATTATTGAGAAAACTTTATAAGAAAAACACAAATGAATATTAAAATCATTTATATCAGTAGCCTTGTAACTGAAACTGTTTTCTGAACAACTGCCGCTTTGATGATATGAATCGTAAAGTATTTTCTTTTTCGGATTTTTGAACAGTCTAATTCTTAAGTAGCGCTCGACAATAAGTCTCGTCAAATTAGAATCACGGAAGTGGGAGTTAACGTGTTCTATAGAAAAAATACGAGTTCCTCCTATGAATCTTCTCATAATTTGAAGTGTGACTTCTTTTTCGAAAATATTGCCTAAATTTTCTTTTAGATAACGTCTCAGATCAGTTTCAGCAACACTACAAATAGAATAAACTTCTTTTGAGGCGTAAACCAATCCACCTTTATCCCTCATACATACCGATTTATGGAACCAATGTTTCTCTTTTGCAAGCATGTTATCAATGCAATATTTACATTTTACTCGGGTTGTGAGTTGTCTTTCCAGCTATATAGCCAACAATGTGCTTTCTGCAGTTAGGATCATCGTTACCCCGTGTAATTTCAAATCCGACATCATTTGAAATCGGTGTTTTCAATAAGTGTTGAGTCAATTCTTTATCTTCATCATCAAATCTTTCGGAAAATGAAGTATTATTATTATAAGTATTTAATTCCTATTGACGTGTTTTATTTTTAATAACACGACAAAAAGTGGGAGATTTTTTCTACCACTGACAACATTTCCATATAGGCATATTACAATGTCATGTGTCAGTTTTTAAAAATTCATATTTATTTTTGATGAATGTTTTACGTAAAAATATAAGTTCAAAAGTATTACTTACACGTGAAATGTAATGTTATTATGTTTCATGTGTTTCTCTGATGTGCTGTGACATCCGTTCACTGCACAAACCGTCATTTTAAATTAAAATTTCGGGAACTTTTGTCAACACGACACGACCTTGAGCACTAACGGGCCGAGTATTGAACTAAGCCATACTGGCTTAGTTTGAGTTGCCTCGCATTACGGACGCGGACTCGGCTTCTAGGTGTTATTATTCTAAGAATTACAATAACTGATTTACTATTTCATATCAATAGTCTAGTACGCGTCGTTTATTTATAAAATAATTTTCAAGTTTTATACCTACATTTTATTACTTTTAAAAATTTAGAAGCACTTTCATTTTTTTCTTTTGCCCTTGATAGACAAAGGACAAACGTATCATACAGCCTTAATCGACTTTATACTTTGTGTAATCGATTTAATTTGATAATTTATTTTTTCATCAAAACTAAATGAAACGCTCATGAGGCGTGCACTTTTGGATTTTCCAAACTATATTCTTCTACTGCAGGTAATCTTTGCTACTGTTCTATATATGTGACATAATAATCACAAGTGAAATCGATTGTTGTGGAAGGTTGCAAAGACTGTCTAACAGTTTAACAGACTTTGAGTTTGAGATTTTTGGGGGTTTCTTGTAAAACAAATGTATATTTATTTATGCTACTTAACTATAACACTTTTTAGCTCAGTATTTTTAGCCATTATATTTATTATTTCCTTTTCATTGTTATCCCTTTCTTTAAGCAACAACTAAAACTGCTGCTCCTTTGAAACCTTAAGCTCTTGAAGCGCTATTTGAAGTTTATTCTTCATTTAGCGCGTTTTGGCGTTGCGTGTATGCATTTTACTGTTAGGTGTAAATAACAAAAGAAAGTATGTGGACTATGAGAAAGCCTTTGATTCCGTCGAAATTTGGGCGGTGCTGCAGTCCCTTCAGCGGTGCCAAGTTGACTGTCGGTATATCGAAGTGTTGAAGTGCTTGTACAGTAGGTCTACGATGGCTATCCGAGTACAGAACCAGAGTACGAAACCTATCCAACTGCAGAGAGGTGTAAGACAGGGTGACGTCATATCACCGAAACTCTTCACCGCTGCATTGGTGGGAATTTTTAAGCTTCTGGACTTGAAAGGATACGGTATCAACATCAATGACGAGTACATCACTCACGTTTGATTTGCCGACGATATAGTCCTTATGGCAGAATCGCTGGAGGACCTAAGTACTATGCTCAATAACCTCAATAGTGTTTCCCAACGGATAGGTCTTAAGATGAACATGGACAAAACAAAGATCATGTTTAATGTCCATGTCACACCTATGCCGGTAGTTGTTGGGAACACTAAACTAAAAGTTGTTGACGAGTATGTTTACCTGGGACAAATAGTCCGACTAGGTAAGTCCAACTTCGACCGAGAGTTCAATCGACGGATTCAACTCCGTTGGGCAGCGTTCGGTTAATTACGGCACATCTTCTCGTCAGGTATACCTCAAAACTTGAAAACGAGACTGTACACCCAGTGCGTGTTGCCAGTGATGACATACGGAACTGAGACGTGGTCCTTCACTGCTGGCCGGATGAGGAAGCTCAAGGTCGCTCAGTGAGCTATGGAGAGGGCTATGCTCGGAGTTTCTCTGCGTGATAAACTCAGAAATTAGGATATCCGCAGTAGAACCAGAGTGACCGACATAGCCCAACGGATTAGTAAGCTGAAGTGGCAGTGGGCCGGCCATATAGCTCGAAGAACCGACAACCGATGGGGAAAAGGTTCTCGAGTGGCAGCCTCGTACCGGCAGGCGAAGTGTAGGGCGTCCCCCCACTAGATGGAGTGACGACCTGGTAAGATATGCAGGAAGTCGATTGATGCAGGTGACTCATGACCTTGCTTTGTGGCATTCTTTGGGGGAGGCCTATGTTCAGCAGTGGACTTGTGAAGGGCTGTAATGTTGAATGATGAACAAAAGAAAAGTTAGAAAGAAAACCGAAGAAGCGGAGTAAGCAAATATCTTGATCTATTTTCAGATCTCAAATTAAATTATCAGGTAAATAATTCGAAATGAAATCCGGAACAACACTTTCTTAAATAAAAGGTAAACCTCAAAATGTTAAAGGGATGACAAGAATTACACTTACAGTAAATTTGAACGATGTTCGTTGCAGCTGTCACTTTTAAGTGCCATATCATATTTAACAAATGTAACTCAAAATTGAGGTGGATATTATCAATTTACATTATTTATTTTTTTAAATAGTTCGGAGCTATAATTTGCTGACTTGTAACCGGGGTTACCACAGAAAAAAAATGCTAAGTTGCTTACTGTTCTACATAGAACAATATCCCTCTTGATATTATAAAAGCTCCCAACATGTTTATTTTTAAAAATAAAGTCCGTAAGTACGTGAAAAAAAGCATTTGAAGTTTTAAATTAACACAGCTCTTATTTTATAAATATTTCATATTTGTTCTGACATAGATAAGAATATGGTGTAGCAGCACCACTTCTTATATGTCTATCTCTGTTTAGCCTATTTGTTGACTGGGAGAGAATGACCTAATGCATTAAGTCTGCCATATTCTTATATACTTCTTTATTCATGTAAATGTGAATAAATAAATAAGAATGCCAGTATTGATTTAGCCAGATGTGCCAGTAGCTGTATTTTATTCGAGAAAAAATTTATATTACATTATGGCTAACTCATAACTATTGGAGAGCTAAAAAAGTTTCTTAAAAAACTTTTTGAGTTATTCAGGTATTACAATATTTTGAACAAAACTTCGTTGATGTGCCATTTTACACAAAAATAGCTCTAACACATTATCTTCTTTCTCTCATAATTGATTTTCAACATTTCTTTACTTAAAAATCGACATCATTTTACAAAAAAGAGTTAAATAAAAAGGGTGAAAGGAATAGATTTTCAATTTATATTTTACATATGTATATCGCACATAGTTTTATTTTGCGCAGAACTATTTTAGACGTGCAAGCTTTTTGTTAAGTTCTGCGTGGACGAAGTCGTGCGTATAAGCTATTAGCAAATAATAATGTATATGTATATAGGTGATATTGTAGTAGTTTAAAACGTATGCTATTTTTAAATCAGAAATTTTCCGTATCGATTGTATAAAATAGACATGGCCAAAAAACTAATATTTTTTTTTTTTTTTTTTTTTTATAGTAGAGGGGGCAAACGAGCATGCGGCTCACCTGATGGTAAGTGACTACCGCCGCCCATGAACAACTGCAACACCAGGGAGGGAATTGCAGATGCGTTGCCGGCCTTTTAAAAAGGAGTACGCTCTTTTCTTGAAGGTCCCTAAGTCGTATCGGTCCGGAAAAATCGCTGATGGTAATCGATTCCACAAGGAAGTCGTGCGAGGAAGAAAACATCTTCTAAATCGCACAGTGGTGGACCGCCAATCATCCAGATGGTGTGGATGGTATCGGGAGTTCTGCCGCGATGTGCGTTCGTGAAATTTGGCGGCTGGGATTAATCCGAACAATTCCTCAGAGCACTCCCCATGGTAGATGCGAAAGAAAATGCAAAGAGATGCAACATCTCTTCGCAGCGCCAATGAGTCGAGCCGATCGGAAAGAACTCGGTCGTCGACGATTCGAGCCGCTCTGCGCTGGATGCGGTCAAGTGGAAGGAGCTGGCACTGGGGAGCCCCTGCCCAGAGATGGGAACAGTATTCCATGTGAGGCCGAACCTGCGCCTTGTAAAGTTGCAGGCGGTGTGCCGGCATGAAATACTGTCCCGCTCTGCTGAGCACGCCAAGCTTTTTAGAGGCCAATTTGGCCTTCTCTTCCAAATGACCACGAAACTGCACGTCACTCGATATGTCGACGCCGAGGATTCCGATACTGGCTGAGGCAACCAGGGGAGTGCCTTGAAACTGAGGAGATACGACAAAGGGGTTCTTTTTAGCGGTAAAGCGGTAATAGATGACTAATGAATCAAAGGCATTTTGTTCACACAGGTTTTGCAATTTCTCTCCTTTACTTTTATTTTATGTTCTCGTTAGCTGGGTATACGTCGAAATTAGATATCGGGGTAACAAAGACATCATTCTACCCGCCTACTAAGTCTACGCTTCTAGATGGTTCAAATTCCAGTAAGTCGAAATTTAGAGGTTTTTATAAATAAAAAATATTTAATTATGATTTTACAAAAAAGCAAAAAAAAAAATTTCTGAAATTTCTACATTTCAAAGGACCTAGCGTGAAATATATCTTTTTTGTTAAGTTGAGCCAGTTTACTTCATCACCTTCGGCAACAATACCATTAGGTGAAGTAAAAGTCAAACAATGGTTTATAATAAACGGATATATTATTCCAAATTTTGGAAAGGAGGTCCAAAAAAGTGGATACTATATTCCAGATTTTGGACCTCCTAATTAGATATAAAAATATTAACTATTTACTTTTAAATACTTAATAGGTATTACTGTTGTGTAGAATTGTTATTAATTCTTATCTCAAATTATATCTACGTCTCTTCATTATAATTTAATAGCCATAGCGTGGCACTACAATGAACAAAATACGTATATTTAAATAAAACTAATTTTACGGATTTTATCGCGTATATTAACTTTTTTATATTCCCGACGTTTCAAGCACTTTACAGCACTCATGGTCACGGGGGGGACTGACCATGAGTGCTGTAAAGTGCTTGAAACGTCGGGAATGTAAAAAAGTTAATATACGCGATAAAATCCGTAAAATTAGTTTTCTTTAAATGTGTAGTGTTCGCGTAAATATAAGAAATCATTAAAATACGTATAAATGGAGCTGAGAATTTTGTTGTTGTATAAGTTATTTTTAATAAAATACCTATGCGATGGCTACTAAAAAAATATTTGTAACAGAATATAAAATTATGTTTTTTTTATTTTGGACAACTGTTAACTTAGCCACGCGGTTACAACGCGTTTGGTTGCCTATGTAGTGTATGTAGTTCGGTGACGCCGCGAGCCATGTACGGAGCATATCGATGCCTGGCAGTCTGCCAAATATTCTCCTTGTGAATTCGCTCTCAGTCACTCATAGTATGTTACGGTATTGGTCGGTGACGGAACGGTCGTGGGCGTTGTTGCATATTAATTTATATAAATATTTTCTTGAGTCAAAGATGAGGTTTAAGCAAATTAACAGGATAAGGATATATATATATATATATATATATATATATATATATATATATATATATATATATATATATATATATATACTATGGGTTAGGATATTAAAATAAAGGATATGCCTCATTTTAATAAAGGTATATATCGTTATGTTTTCACATCAACAAGTGGTTAAAGAATATCTCCATCAGAATATCAACTGCTAGTCTAAGCCTCTCCCATAGTAAGCATGATTTTATTGTTACTGACACACTCGACAGAATCTTTGTCTCCATTTATTCGATTCTCTATTTTATGTCATATAAAATAAGTATGGGTATATTAATTTTATTTAACAAAAACCAACCTTTATAAAAAAGAAGAGGGGGAATTGACCCCTAACGATCATGCGACTCACCTGATGGTAATGTGACAATAGCTTCAAATAAACATAGCAACACCAGAGGAATTGCACGTGCATTGCAGACCCATTACCTCCGAATTGCCATGCGGTCGACCCTGCTGAGTGAAGGACGGGGCTTTGTCTGTAGAATGTACTACCAGAATAGCGTGATGATCAAGGGCATATATTTCAATTAATGCATATCAGCTGGCGCCTAATGGATTAAGTCATGACCTTGCCATTATCTATGATTTAATAATAATGAAGCTCCAGTTTCTCTACTCGAAAGTCTTGATATGATTTACAATAATTATTTTCATAACTTTTATCATATGGCGGAAGAAAAAATTATTTATTTTTACAAAATCTTTAGTTACGAAAACAAAACGCGAAATAAAAAATAATAACATTAAAAAAGGTTTGAAACGCTACACATGAAAGAAAGTCTTGATCAAAATCGTTTCCATTAGCGATTTCTTATTTCAGTTTCACGTTTTAGTTCCATGTTCCACAAATATTTATTTGTCAAAGAACGGATATAAACTAGGTTACTTTAGTTAGTTTATTCGATTGCTTACTTCAAAGTTAAGTCTAAAATATCATATTGTACAACAAATTCCGATGTAATATGTGCTTAGATTGATTTGTTGTTCCGCCTGATATAATTATTTTATTTTGAGTATTTTTATATGTATGTTTACAAGTGATATATTAAAATATAATGGTGTTTTATTACAAAGTGTCTATTCCATTGCAATTATATACGAGTATATGCCTCCAATAAATTGCGCATTAGTGAATTCATCGCCCCATCTTAACCCGTAAGCGTCGCAAGAGGCGATTTAGGTAAATGGATGAAGGATTAGTTTGGCACTTGAGTAAGATCGGGCTTATGTCTCTTGTATCTTTATTAATAATAATTTACAAAAATGTGGACTTGTAGCAATCCTTAATATGCCGCCAACCAAAACAAGAGGCTGGTACATAATATGTATCTTAATATGAAATTAAATTAATAATATTTATTTCTTCGACGTAAGAAAATATTATTTAGTTTGTCATAAGCCTACTACTGTCTAAAAGTGAGAGTACTCTGACCGGAGAAAAAACGGTGAAAGAAACCCCGCAGGTTTTCTCTTTACTTACACCTTTGTCACTTTTTTAAGTTAATATTACATAAGCATAGTAAACATTCGGTTTAGAAAACAATAACCGACCCATCGTTAAGCGAAGCATAACTATGATATGGTGGACGTTAAAATTTTGAGCTTTTCAGTCCTTGTCAGTTTTAGTATACCCGAGCAGACCACTGAGCCTTCACTAGCAACACGAGATTACAAGTATTACTCATAATTTATATTAATTAAATAAATATGTAGCATAAATAATGACTTCTAGAGCAATAAAGAATCAAGCGTTACTTTGCGGAAAACCATTCTTTTTATCTAGTACGTCAACAACGTACACGTATACAGGTAGATCAATATTCTTCTTTAGATTCTTGCTTTTATTTTGGAAAATAAACTTAATATTATTAGTATATACGACGGTTAAATTAAACACTAATCTAAAAATAATAAATATTATGTAATTATATCCGTTTGAGATTAATAGACTTCGAAACGTTTGACCGATCACTATGAAATTTGATATACAGGTAGGACAACATCTGCTTGCTAGTATGATATAAAGGTTATATTATATTATAGTTAAATTATATTAAAATTGTGGTTACCAACCCACCATATGACGCAATCTATTGAGGAGATCTATGTTCAGCAGTGGACTTCGATAGGCTGTGATTATGACGATGAAGATCATGATGATGATAAAGATACTTTTATGGATCGAACGGGTTCTTTTGTTGCAAATTAGAAATAAACATTAAAAATATCTTCTTTTCAAACATTTTAATGAATAAATATGATGCAAATAAAGGAGTACATTTAAAAAAAAGAGAATAGAAAAAGGTAATAAAAACATTATTGTAATATTCATTAACTCAGATTAAAATACTTGTTGTAATTTGCAATATTTGTAAAAAAGATTTCATTACCAAGAGGTGTTATATAGTTATTTGATTTCTTTGCAAAACACAGTTTCCAAGTTCTCCTTTATTTGTGCCCTGATTTTGTTCTGTTGAAATGTTCAACTTAGAGTGTGCTTTATTAAACTTTACGGAAACATAACGAGTTTGTTATGCTTATTTTTGCTGCCTTTGAGTGTCTTATATTTTCATGATCAAATTCTATTTAAAACTCGCGTTATTTTACATAATATAAAAAATTCGTTACGTTGTATTTTGTTTGCGGTAGGTATCATCTATACTTAGGCTCTTCCAGTAATAGAGATCCATTAAAACACTAGTGGTCTTTGTCCAACTTATTTAATATTATTATATATATATCGCACTGATAGTACAATACTGTTGTATTTCAAAATGTGACTTTTCAGAATCGTCCAAAAATTTATTATTCACTTCCTGTTATAAATTATAAGAAGTTTAATGCTTTATAAGGTGTATTAATAAAATTAACGCAATTATCATTTAACATTTTTTTTTAATTTGCCGGCAATAAATATAAATACCAATTTTTGAGTTAAGGCTGTATTGTCCGGAACAAAGTTTTCAGAAAGATGAATTGTTTTTAGTTGTATAGTTATTGTCGAAACATTTTGAGTTACTACAATTTTAAGCTGACTTTTTTTCTATGATTTTGAGTAAAATTTTGAGTTACAACAATTTTTAAATTTTGTTTTTCTAACTTCAACATAATATTTATAGTCATACTAAAGTTAGAACATTGCTAAATAAAACCAGGTAGATTACCTGGAAAAACAGTCACATATTCAGTCTTTATTCATAAAAAAAAATAATTAAAATGTTACTTAAACATTTGTACTTAGTTAAATAAAAAAATAACAAAATAAACCTTCCAACACAAGTACAAAATTAGTCTTAGTATAAAAAACAGGAGAAATTAAAATATTATAATTATTCTTTTAGGTACATATCAATAATTAATTACTGTTGTAATTGCACAGTAATGGCATTAAACAGGACCTAGGCGAAAAACATTTATACTATAATAAGTATACTTAAACAAGTTTAAGGGAGCATTAGTTATAAATAATTTACATTACTAATCACAATGTTAATAATAATACTTTTTTTAATTATAGTCCGCGCGCAACTAGTTGGCCGCGCCTTAGGTGGCGAGGAGTGAGGCGGGGGTGGCTTAATGAATGAAAATTATGACGTACTGAGTATAACGTCATAATTTTCATTCATTAAACTACAGCCCCGCTCTCCCGTCCCACCGCTCACATACCCAAGGCGCGGCCAACTAGTTGCGCGCGGACTATAGTTAAAACTAATCAATCACAGCTCGAAAGTATGATTCATAATAGGACCTGGGAATTATATTTTTGTTGAGCAGTTCTTTTATCTCTTTTTTATTTTGATTCAAAGGTATTTTACTTGTATATGCTTGTGTCAATCCAACAGAAAATAAATCCAACGTTTGGTTCCCAGCTCGTCGTGTATTACGTACGGAAACATTATTGTAGTTTTTATCTTCGTTAGAATTCTTATAGAAAAAAGTCATTGGATGTTCCTTTACAACACGAAGCACCTATGTGTCGTAACATTTTACTTGGTTTCTATCCGTGTTCACATTAAAATTGTTACCCCACTGCTCTTGAAGTAATTTAAGATCATAAAATTTATCACTAGTCATTTCATTGACTCTATAAGGTTTCCCGTCTTTTTAGCGGTCTGAATTTAAGTGACGTATTGTTGTGGAACATAGATTGGCCCAGATTTAAGGAAGCGCTTAACTTGCTTTTCAATTACGCTGTGCACATTGTCACCCTCGTTTTGAGAGTGACCACGAATCAGAAATTTGTGGGTTATACTTTTAACATCTCTTTTTTGTACTGCATAAGCATAAGCTGCAAGGAGATACTTATTCTTTTGCTGGCCGCAGCAATTATCTGAGTAAAATATGAATTCTAGTTTTTTATTAGGATTAGCCTGTGTATATTTTTCTATATAATTTAGTATGCAACTCCCAATTTCTATCGCACCTCGTTTTCCCTCAGTTTCGTCCCAGAAGAAACATTCAACGTTTTTAGCATATAAGTCGCTCACAGTAAAGTTAAAACAATTTATCGTACTTTTGTAATAAAATAAAGAAATTTGACCCTTTGGTATCGGCATTACAGCCTGTAAGTCATAGACAGCAACAATTGTGTTGTCTATCCTGGCTTTATTTATTTCTTTCTCTTTTCTGGACAATTCTTTTTCTTTCAAGTGATTCTCGTAAACTATAACAATCCTTTGTTTTCCTTCTTCGTCAGAATTTTTATAACTTTCGCAGAGATCACACTGATCTTTCTTTGGCGTATGGAAGGAAATATTGAAATCTTTATTAAAAATGCGGTTGAAAGTAGACGCAGAAGCAGATGGTAGGTTCTCTTTTGTACGATTTTCTTTGTAGTCACGGTATAAGTCGGCTAAAGATTTATCACGCTGAATGTACTCCCGTGATGTCTGGGCTCTAAGATAATCTGATTCGATTCGTGGTATGGTATTAATAAATTGTTTGACACTATCATAGACTTCAGGTTCCACAGTGCATTGGTTACCATGTTTCCCTCGCATATCTTCCAATACGAAACCAGTGTCTGTTTTTTTTCGATAATGCTGTAGCAATTGGTTTGTCGTTAATTGCGAGTGTATTTTTAAAAAATGTTTTACAGACTCTGATATGATTATGGTTTAGCTGGAAATGAAATGCGGTATTTAATTTACGTAAATTTTGAGTGGATGAGTATCTGTATTTTGGTTTAATGTCTGTAGTATGTCTAATTATAAATTCTCTATGTTTTTGTAGATCTCCCAAACTCCAATAATTCTTGAAAATGTTCAGTCTTGATGTCTCATTTATGTTTGAACCACAATTTAACCTGCATTTTTCGCCACATGTCGGTCCCATCTTCTTTGCAGGTACCGGTTTGTTAGTCGCTGATTGGCATGCTTTACCAGTATTGCGAAGTGTTTTAGCTATTTTACTTTGCAAATTTAATACATAACGTACCCTCTTTTTGCATTTTCTGTTGTTTTGCACTTCTGAGGGAACATTTGACTCTGTAGCCGTTTGAATTGCTGATCTACTAGTTGATGCAACGGGATTTAAGGTATTCTCAGCTTCCTCAATCGTTCGGAGACCATTAGGAAAAATTATGTGATTATGTATTCATTGTATTTATCAGCTTTATATTAGTGTTTGAGGAATTTTGTAATTTATTTATGTATTTTAGGTAGATATGTAAGTTTGTTTATATATTCATATGTATATGCATGTACATGTGTGCTTTACTTTATCTTTTATTATGTATTAGTAATTTATATCATTTCATGTATTAGTTATTTATATGTTATTTTATTGCATTTATTATCTATATATCGCATGTATTAATATTATATTTAGTGTATTTTTATTGTACCACTTTTCCTTTACACGTTTGGTTGCTTTGTAGCGATAAGGCCGCTAAATTGTATATTTAATCTGCCTTTTGTTATGTCATTTGTATATTTGTTTGTGGTGTACAATAAAGTATATTCATTCATTTATTCATTCGTAACTATATTTATATGTAGTAGAGCTATGGTTAAGCTATATTAGTGGTATAGTTGTAGTACAAATGGATCAGCTCGATCGGGGAGGACCACACTCTCACAGAATCACCATCATCATTATCATCATTACAGCCTTTCATAAGTCCACTGCTGAACATAGGCCTCCCCCAAGGAATGCAAAAAAACACGGTCCTGAGCCATCAGCATCCATCGACTTCCTGCATGTCTTACCAGGTCGTCACTCCATCTCGTGGAGGGTCGCCCTACACTTCGCCTATCGGTACGAGGTTGCCACTCAAGAACCTTTCTTCCCCATCGGTTGTCGGTTCTTCGAGCTATATGGCCGGCCCACTGCCACTTCAGCTTACTAATCCGTTGGGCTATGTCGGTTATTCTGGTTCTACTGTGGATATCCTCATTCCTAAGTTTATCACGCAGAGAAACTCCGAGCATAGACCTCTCCATAGCTCGTTGAGCGACCTTGAGCTTCCTCATACGGCCAGCAGTGAAGGACCACGTCTCAGATCCGTAAGTCATCACTGGCAACACGCACTGGTTGTTCCATTTCGTTTTAAGGTTTTGAGGTATGTCTGACGAGAAGATGTGTCGTAGCTTCCCGAACGCTGCCCAGCCGAGTTGGATCCATTGATTGACCTCTCGGTCGAAGTTGAACTTACCTAGTCAGACTATTTGTCCCAGGTAAACATACTCGTCGACAACTTCGAGCTTAGTGCTCCAAGAGAATAGTAACTTATAATAGCAGGTTAACGCTGTGTATTTCGTAGGATGTGTAGAGAACTGCGCATCCCTTTAACTGGAAACGAGAGATTCCAGCTTAGTCTTCACGGGTGACAACGCATCTGATTTTTGATTTGTAGTCAAGGATAGATGTAGATGTCTATAAGTCACCACAAGCACTTATCATCAGGTGGACTGTGTACTCGCTTGTCACCGTAATTCTATAAAAATAACTAAATATTCAAGACGATATCAGATACACGTTTGTAAATATCCTAATATATGAAACTATTCTTTTCAGGTACATAATTGCTGCAAATATTTGTTCAACTTTCATTAATAATTAAAATACATAATTACAAATTGATATATAAAATTATAAAAAACAATATTTAACTACTAAAAATGAGTTTCAATAAACAGTCTTCTCCTTATATTTCGCCTCTTTGATGGTAGAATATATCTTTGTACTATAGGTTCAGTTGAAGATTTGATTTTATTTGCTGTTTCTATATTTCCAAACATATTTCTTATTAGAAAACAAAACCTTTGCTTCTACTAACCAAAACTACTTTCCACAGTGTTCCTGGTACGGATATGGCCTTTCTTCTTTTGGTGTAGTGGAGCTCAATAGTGGTGTAAATAAATATGGAATACAAGGATAGCCATTGTCACCAAGTAATATTCTTGAGAATGCACCAGTCTCAAAGCTCTGTTTTAGTCTACATTCATGGAATATTTTGGAGTTATGTACACTACAACGCCACCATACAATAATGTCCATGGTTTTCAGGTCAAACCACTTTTAAAGTGAGAGCTCATTAATGCCTTATGTTTTTCTGATATAGATTGAATATACGATATTGTGCACCAAAAAAGCACATATTATAATATATATATATATATATATATATATATATAATAAATAAATATTGTTAAAAGGAAACAATTTATTATTATATCAGTATTTTATAAAAATAATAATGCTAAATAATTTATTTCTTCAAAATTACAACCTAAGCAATATAGCAGATGGGTCCTCGTAGTAAGTTTAAAAGAAAACTGGTCAGGAGTCCCCGCTCTTCCTTATCTATGACCGTCTTCAAGAGGAAAGCATTTAATTACATTGTTATAAATTAAACTAGAAATTGCCTGTATAAATTACATTTCAAGGATTAGCGGTAAATTACCTGTACATTAATTGAAGAAAATCCATTTCTATTAATATATATATATATATATATATATATATATATATATATATATATATAACTGACCCCCATTGGAGTTTCTCTGCGTGATAAACTCAGAAATGAGGATATCCGCAGTAGAACCAGAGTGACCGACATAACTTGTAATCCTTATTTTATATCATTCCTTTTATAATTTTAAAAATCTATTCTATTACTCGGATTTTTTACATTCTTTGCGGGTTTCTTTTCGAATTGTTTTAACGATAATTTGATTTGAGACTTGTAAATAAAAAAAAAACAATAACTCGATATTAGCTTACTCTGCTCCTTCTGTTTTCGATCTTTGTTTTCTTTTATTATTTATAATAAATAGTAAAATGAATACTCGCAACGCCAAGACGCGCCAGATGGAGAACCAACTCCAGCTTGCGCTCCAAGAACTTAAGGCGTCCAGGGAGCAGTGTGAACTGTTGCTTAAGGAAAGGGATGATAATGAAAAAGAAATAGTTAGCGTAATTGCCAAAAACACACAATTGAAATGTGATATGGTTAAGTTAGATACAGAATAGATAAGTATTATAAAAGAAAGAGATCAGCTACAGTGAATAGTTAATGCGTTTGACCGATGCAGCAAGGAATATGAGGAAGCTCTCAGGTTCATTGCTGCATTGAAGTAACAGTTGAATGAGGCTAATGAGAAAATAATACAATTTAAAACATATATAGATAATCTTAACGCCTCCCAGACTCAAAGCCTGTTCTCTGAGCTTGTGCAATGTAATACTTCAAGAATTTTACAGCAATCTGCAACAACAGACTTGACTGGTGACGACTCTTCCACTTCAGGAAATTCAGTGAGGATTAATTGCAGTAAAACCAAATTGAAGAAGTATATAAAAGTTAATAAATATATAAGGAAAGTACAAAAATTAATAAAAAATAAGATTAATACCAAAAATTATGTTAATTTATGTAAACAAAAGCAAGCATTGATATATGAACTTAATTTGTATTCAGTTGAGGTGGATAATATAAGAAAATGTTATGAGACTGACGTAGAGTGCCTTAAATCAGAAATATTATCTCTTACATATTCCCTTCAAACTGTATCCAATAAATATAAATCAGCCCAAAACATAATAAAAGAACACATACTGGCTATGGATAATCTGGTAAAGACATGTAAATACAATGAGGAGCGTTTTGACTCCTTAGTTAAACATCAATGTGAGTGTCAGCATTCAATACCAGCTTCTTCAGAGTCGGTGTGTGATGATAATATTATACCACCACCAAAACTCTATGACAGTGCCATAGCAGAGGAGCTTAAAATAAAAAATAACTTAAATATTAACAAAAATAATATAATTGTGTATAGCGATGACATGGGAAAAAATCTAGGCATAACTTTAAATTACTCTTTAAAGAGACAAAAAATTACAAATTGCTGCATGCCTGGAGCATCTTTTAGTGATATTCTAAATAAAATTATAGTTACTAAGTTTTGCCCAAATAGTACAATAATAATTTTTGTTGGTAGAAGAGGCAGTGTAAACAACAAACAGTTATTAAGATATATTGAACAACTTAATAACTTAAATGTACTCAAAATTGTCTTGTTCACACTGCCTTATATACAGGGATTGCCACAGGAAAATAATTTAAGACATAATTTAAATATAGAAATGCATAATTTAATATGTAATAATAATTTAAATTTGACATATAATTGTTATGATAATAATGACAAATTTCATGTAATTGACATAAATAATTTAATAAAAAAGTTTTGGACAAAAGATAGGTATTACCTATCCAAATATAATTTAAGACTGATAGCAAATGTGCTATCTTATTATTTACTTTTTAACTCAGCCAAGTTTTTGGCTACCAAGACTGCTTTTATTGGGCAGGATAATTATTTGACAATTAATTTGGAATCAGTTCCAACTAATTTAAATTAGTAAATGCGACAATAGAGGCAATCTCTAGCAATAATGAGAGTTTAATTAACTTTGAATGTAGCCCTCAAATAAGTAATAAAAATTGTTTACACCTGGTGCATCAAAATATACAAGGCATTTAACAGTGGTAGAGCTAAGCGGTGGCTTTTGTTGTCGCACGGATGGGCCAGCTCGATCCGGGGTGGTACCAGGACCTCACAGAATACCAGCGTGAAGTAGAGGTTTACCTCTGCGTTGCGCTTGGTGAGTGCAGGTGGCCGGAGGCCCAATTCCCCCCCCCCCCCCCCCCCCCATCAACATGGTAGTGGAATTAAATAAAAGACTACCCCAGGAGGGTACCAGCACCCTTGGAGAATCCCTCGCTGAGCATCCACGACCAAACTATTCCACTCCTGGGCGTGGGTGCTCAGGCTGCCCCGCGTATTCTGGGGGGGCGAAATTCCGCTCAATACGAAACCTGCTCGGGGCAAGCGGAGCAAGAAGACAAAAGCAACCTCTGCCACGCTTACCGTGGATTTCTGCAACATCAGGGGACTTCATTCAAACCTTAACGCCGTCCACTACCATCTGGAGATAGCTAAGCCGGCCTTGCTCTTTCTTACCGAGACACAGGTGTCCTCTCCGGCTGATACTTCGTATCTCTCCTACCCGGGGTACAAATTAGAACACTCGTTTGTGCCCCGGGCTGGAGTTTGCGTGTATGTCAGAGAGGACATCTGTTTTCGACGCCTCGGCAGTCTTGAAGGTACGGACCTGTCCATCCTATGGTTGCGCGTAGACAGCAACGACCATCCCCGCGTCTACGGGTGCCTCTATAGGTCCCATAGCGGTAATGCCGACACAGACCGACTCATCGACCACGTCCAAATGGCTGCAGACTCCGTGCTACAACAGGTCCCATCCGCAGAGATCGTGATACTTGGTAATTTCAACGCCCACCACGCTGAATGGCTTGGTTCTCGTTTAACCGATCATGCGGGTAGATCTGTCTATGACTTTGCTTTGGCATATGGTCTAACACAACTGGTTACTTCGCCTACGCGGATCCCAGATGTGGAAGACCATGTACCTTCCCTGTTGGACCTTCTGCTGACCTCTCATCCGGACGGATATCAGGTCTCCGTCGATGCCCCTCTGGGCTCTTCGGACCATTGTCTGATCCGGAGTAAGTTGCCACTCACGCTCCAATCGCAGTTGCGATCTACAGCTTGCCGCCGTGTTTGGCACTATAGGTCAGCTGTTTGGGACGGGATGCGGTCTTTTTTTGCATCCTACCCTTGGGGGCGGGTTTGCTTCACGCCGGAAGATCCCAGCGTTGTTGCCGATTCTGTTGCTGATGTGGTACTTCAGGGTATGGAACTTTTTATTCCATCCTCTGTGGTGCCCATCGGAGGCAGATCCCAGCCATGGTTTGGTCGCTCCTGCAAAATAGCATCACGCTATAAGCAGGAGTGCTACCAGGCCTGGGTTGACGCATCAACGTCTCGGGATGTAAACACCAGCGCACTTAAAAAGAAGTATAATTCCGCCTCCAGGTCCTTCAAAAGCGTCATTGCCAAGGCAAGGTCTGAGCACATCGGCAGAATTGGTGAGAAGCTAGTTCGCCTTCCTTCGGGAACCCGTGCATTCTGGTCTCTCGCCAAGGCTGTCCAAGGGAACTTCTGTCAGCCATCTCTTCCATCTCTGCACAGAGAGGACGACTCACTGGCCCATGCCGCAAAGGAGAAAGCCGATCTGTTGAGCTCTCTTTTTGCGTCCAACTCGACTCTAGATGACGGGGGGAACACACCGCCGACCATCCCGCGATGTGAGTGCTCCATGCCGGATGTGCGATTTACACAGCGCTCTGTCCGCAAAGCACTCTTCTCCCTGGACGTCAGCAAGTCGAGTGGGCCCGATGGAGTCCCTCCCATTGTGCTGAAGACGTGTGCTCCGGAGTTGGCACCGGTTTTAACGCGTCTTTTCCGGTACTCCTACTCCCAAGGCGTAGTCCCGAATTCATGGAAGACAGCTTTGGTGCACCCGATCCCTAAAAAAGGCGACCGCTCAGACCCGTCCAACTATAGGCCTATCGCCATCACCTCCTTGTTCTCCAAAATAATGGAAGCTATTATAAACTGCCAGCTCATGAGGTACCTTGAGGATCACCAGCTGATTAGTGACCGCCAGTACGGTTTTCGTCGGGCTCGATCAGCTGGTGACCTTCTAGTCTACTTAACTCATAGATGGGCGGAGGCAGTAGAGTCCAAGGGGGAGGCATTAGCCGTTAGTTTGGACGTAGCGAAGGCCTTTGATCGGGTCTGGCACAAAGCGCTTCTTTCGAAGCTTCCTTCCTATGGGCTTCCCGAGAAATTGTGCAAATGGATCACCAGTTTCCTTGCTGATCGGAGCATCAAGGTCGTAGTAGACGGTGAATGCTCTGATTTCAAGCCTATCAACGCTGGTGTTCCACAAGGCTGCGTGCTATCACCAACGCTGTTTCTCCTGCATATCAATGATATGTTGCTAACTGGTAGCATTCATTGCTATGCGGACGACAGCACTGGTGATGCCTTATATACCGGCCGTGCCAATATTTCTCGGGAAAACGTCGCCGAGTACCGGGACAAACTTGTGTCTGAAGTCGAGTCTTTGCTTAACAAAGTCTCGGATTGGGGCCGACTAAATCTAGTCCAGTTCAATCCCCATAAGACACAAGTTTGCGCGTTTACCGCTAAAAAGAACCCCTTTGTCGTATCTCCTCAGTTTCAAGGCACTCCCCTTATTGCCTCAGCCAGTATCGGAATCCTTGGCGTCGACATATCGAATAGTGTGCAGTTTCGTGGTCACTTGGAAGGGAAGGCCAAATTGGCCTTTAAAAAGCTTGGCGTGCTCAGCAGAGCGAGACAGTATTTCATGCCGGCACATCGCTTGCAACTTTACAAAGCGCAAGTTCGGCCTCACATGGAATACTGTTCTCATCTCTGGGCCGGGGCACCCCAGTGCCAGCTCCTTCCACTTGACCGCATCCAGCGCAGAGCGGTTCGAATCGTCGACGACCGAGTTCTTTCTGATCGGCTCGATACACTGGCACTGCGTAGAGATGTTGCATCTCTTTGCGTATTTTATCGCATTTATCACGGGGAGTGCTCTGAGGAATTGTTCGGACTAATTCCAGCC
Source organism: Parnassius glacialis (assembly GCA_033319125.1). NCBI lineage: Eukaryota > Metazoa > Arthropoda > Insecta > Lepidoptera > Papilionidae > Parnassius > Parnassius glacialis. Next base: position 22,875,155 of record JAVANC010000027.1, on the reverse strand, counting down.
GCTCAATTTCACCATCGCAGATCGCGACAAAACTCGCGTTACCATCCATACCATCTGGATGATTGGCGGTCCACCACTGTGCGATTTAGAAGAAGTTTTCTCCCTCGCACGACTTCCTTGTGGAATCAATTACCACCAGCGAATTTTCCGGACCGATACGACTTAGGAACCTTCAAGAAAAGAGCTTACACCTTTCTAAAAGGTCGGCAACGCATCTGCAATTCCCCTGGTGTTGCGGTTGTTCATGGGCGGCAGTAGTCACTTACCATCAGGTGAGCCGCATGCTCGTTTGCCCCCTATTCTATAAAAAAAAAAAAATGATGGGCAAAGAATTAGAAGTTGAATTGTTTTTAAATAGTAACAACATACATATCCTCTGTATTACTGAACATTGGCTAAAAGATTATAATTTCATGTTTAATTTCAGAAATCACCAGGTGGTCAGTTCCTTCAATAGAGAAAAAAGTTTACGTGGTGGCTCCTTAATACTAGCAGATAAATCATTATTATATAAAGAACGTAAGGATATAGTGAGCCTCTCTGTTGAGCGAACTGTAGAAATGGCTTGTGTCGAGCTCGAGCACCTCATTGTTGTAAGTGTTTACAGACCCCCATGTGCTACTTATGACTATTTTGAAAGGATTGTGGAAGAAGTTTTGCTCAAACTTAGTAAACAGAACAAGTCTGTTGTAATATGTGGAGACTTTAACATCAATCTCCTTGAAACTTCTTCCATTAGTATTAAGTTTAGCTAATTGTTTAAATCGTATAATCTTGTTAATTTATTCTTAGAACCAACACGTATTGCTGGGCCTAGTGCGACCTGTATAGACAATATTTTTACAGATGTTAAGCCCTTGCATAAATCAACTATTAAAAATTTAAGTTCAGATCACTGTGGACAGTTGGTATCATTGCCTTACATACACAAGAAACAGATTTTTTTTCTACTAAGCCAGCGCTTATCTACGATCCCACCTGATGGTTAGTGGTGACGTAGCCTAAGATGGTGAAGCGCACTGACTTAACAAAAGCCTATTCACTCTTGCCTTGAAGACACCCACACTGTAATCGGATGGAAAGACAGATGCTGGCAACTTATTCCACTCCTTTGCTGTACGCATGATGAACGACGTGGCGAACCATTTGGTTTGAATACGTGGTAAGTCAACAACGAAAGGGTGAAGACTGGCCGAACGTCTGGTTGTCCGATGGTGGAAGGGAGAGGGTGGAATTAAGTTATGTAATTCCTGCGCACACTCTCCGAAATGCATCCTGTAGAAAACCGAAAGGCTGGCTACTTTACGTCTGTGTTCGAGGCTGGTAAGATTGGTTTTAACCAAATTCGGGTCAGCAATAAGCCTCACAGCACGCCTTTCCATTGAGTCCAAAGCTTCTAGGTGGCATTTTGCAGCACCAGCCCATATATGGCAGCAATACTCGATGCACGACCGGACTTGCGCTTTATATAAAGTAAGCTGCTGTCCCGGCGTGAAGTATCGCCGCACCTTTGCAAGGACTCCCAGCTTCCTTGCAGCTGCTTTGGCCATGGACTCAATGAACCGCCCGAAGTTCAAATTTGAGGATATTTCAAGCCCTAACAACTGAAGGCGGTCGGTATACTTCAGTGATACATTTCGGAAAGAAGGAGCCAAGGTGAGCTGGCTCCTTTTTGCAGTGAAGAGACACGCTTGTGTTTTGGAGGCGTTGAACTTCACAAGATTGGCATCGCCCCAATCGGAGACTGCCTGTAATGTGAGATTCACACGCTCTACCATAGCTTCTCTTTCGGACTGGATTTGATCCCGACTGGCCTGAGGACTTGGTTGGTATCTTTCAACCACTGTGCTATCGTCTGCATACCCATAGATACCGGGCATAAGCAGATCATTTATATGCAGCAGGAAGAGAGTTGCGGAGAGAACGGACCCCTGAGGAACACCGGCGTTAGTCGCCATAGGATCGGATGAGCAGCCATCGACGACGACCCGGAGAGACCGTTCACTCAGAAAGTCCTTTACCCATTCAATCAGACCAGGGGATAAGCCGTACGCTGGAAACTTACCCAAAAGGCTATTGTGCCAAACTCTGTCAAAGGCCTTTGAGACATCAAGGGAAACAGCAAGTGCTTCCCCACTGTTCTCGAGTGCCTCGCCCCATACGTGTGTGGCATACGCTAGACGGTCCCCAGCTGACCGATTTCGGCGAAACCTATATTGCCGGTCACTAAGAAGGTCATTCTGTTCTAGGTATGCCATTAAGCGGGCATTCAATATACGCTCCATAATCTTGCAGAGTATGGAGGTAATTGAGATTGGACGATAATTGGCAGGGTCGGCGCGGCTGCCTTTTTTTGGAACAGGCTGCACGTTGACCAGATTCCAGGATTTTGGCAATATTCCAGTACTAAATGAGAGGCGGAACAAGCGTGTCAACACAGGAGACAACTCAGGTGCACAAGCCTTTAGGACTATGGCTGGTATACCATCTGGTCCACTAGCTTTATTCACGTCTAGACACCGCAAGGCTTAAAGAACCTCCTTATTCGTTATACGAATCTCCGACATAGATGTCCCGCAGTGAGGTAATTTTGGTGGAACGTTGTTGCCACTATCCAGACGTGAATTGTAGGCAAAGAGAGACGTGAACAAGTCCGCTTTCTCCTTAGCCGTATGAGCCAGTGTGCCATCCGGTTTTACCAATGGAGGCAGTGTAGGCCGACAGAAGTTTGTCTCGATCGCTTTGGCGAGAGACCAAAAAGCTCTAGTGCCGGATGGTCTGGCAGAGAGTTTTGCGCCAATATCTTTAATGCGATCGAGACTAGCTTTCCGTAATGTTTTTTTGTAGGACTTGGCGGTCTGATTCAAGGTTCTCTTCTTGGAGCTAATATCCGGAGCTTTGCGGTTTCGAGCGTCAACCCAGGATGGGTAAGCTAAATGCTTGCGCTTTTCAGCTTGGGCGCATTCAGCGTTAAACCATGGGCGAGCTTTGCTACCGGTGGGAGCGTCGAAGAAGGGGATAAAGTACTCCATAGCTTGACGCAACACATCCGTTATCGCAACCGCGCAGCTCGTCGGATCCGCAGAAGAGAAACAAACCTCCCGCCAAGGATTAGATGCAAAAAAGTGTCGCATCTCATCCCAATCAGCTGACTTATACCACCATATTCGTCGAACACCTTGGGACTCGTAATCAGGTGGAGAATATGACGATACAGATTTCACCAGACAGTGGTCAGATGTACCCAAAGGAGAAGTAATCTGTACTTCATATCTGTCTGGTTCGGTAGTCAGCAAAAGTTCCAAGCAATTTGCTGTGTAACCGTCTACATCGGGTACCCTAGTCGCCACCTTTACCATCTGAGAAAGACCTAGCGTCAAAGCAAAATTCCACGCTTCTCTTCCAGCATGTTCGGTCTTTTGGTATGGGAACAGCCAGTCTTGGTGACAAGCGTTAAAGTCCTCCAGAAAGACCAACTGTGCAGTAGGATACCCATTTATGGCCACGTCAGCAGCCTCACTAAGGTGATCAAATAACCGAGTCGTCTCCTGGTCACCGCTGTGCGATCGATAGACACAGGCATAAAGGATTTTATCAATACCTGTATCTACCATCACCCAGATTGTCGAAAAAGTGGGGTCTTCAAGGTGATAGAGACGCTGGAAGCAGATGTCATTGCGGACGTACACACATACTTCGGCACATGGATGGAATTTGTGCTCCAGAGAGAATCCAGGATAGTCAAGGTTCGCCGCACTCAGTGGACATCCAATTTGCGTCTCTGTCAAGAAAAGTAGGTGCGACTTTTCAGTCTCAAGATGGTGATGGACTGCGCTGAGATTAGAGTGCAATCCTCGAATATTAGTGAGGTGCACTTTTAGTGAGAGGACGTGCAACCGCTGTTTAATACTACTTTTCTTTTTTGTTTTCATATTATGTGTTGAGAGTGAATAAGGATGGAGAATGGCAGTTGGGCTAGGCGTTGCATTAGCAACCAAACGATACTATCAGAGTTACTGTGCCCATGGGAGCTTGACCTGGAGACTGCGGGGACGCCCGAACCCCCCCAGAGATCGCCATCGGGTCCTCTCGCCCGGTGCTAACCGGCACGATGGGGCCACCCTGGGATTTTTCGCCAGTTGGCGGGGCAGCCTTTCATGAGTAGCTAATTCACTAATTAGACCCCCAACTACCTGCGGTCGGCCAGCGGAACACCGCTACCCTCCACGACCAAGCACCCGACACAGCAACAACTGACGCTTCGTACCCGGTTTACATACACAACGCTACTGTTCAGACCCATTCTCCATATGGCTTCACCAAGCATCATGCCGGAACACGACAAAGTCATTTGGCGGCAAGACTTTGCATTGGTGGGTGGTAACCGAAAAGCCAGCGGCCGAAACCTACCACCGAAATTGGTGCTGCTCGTTTAGCACTACCCGGGGGGCACGTGTAGGGTGTCAGATTTACCGATAGTTCCTACGGACGCGAGCAGCCTCGCCCCCCAAAGATAAAATAAGAAAGTTGTGATTGTTCCAATAAATGAACATCGCTTGGAGAGGTTTAGAAGTAATATAATAAAAAGACTTCCATCACTTTCATTTAAAAACAGTGCTAATTATTTGTATGGTACGTTATTTAAAATTATAACTTGTGAATTTAGTAGGATATTTACTTCTAAAACTTCCTCTTTTAACAGTCGCAAATCATTTAATGAATCGGCGACAGTAGGAATTTATGAGAGTAGGCGAAGGTTATACGAGTTTTATAATGAAAGATCATTTAATAGTAGTGTTATATTTAGAGATTATGTAAAAACATATTCTAAAATATTTAAAAAGTGTGCGCCACAGCTAAGGCTTTACATTTAAGTAACAAAATGAAAACTGCATCAAACAAAATTAAAATGACCTGGAGAATAATAAAACGGGCAAGGTCAAACCGCGCAACTCGGATTTTCAATTGAATATTAACAATAATTTAACCTGATCTGATCAAGAAGTTGCTATGGCTTTTGAGAAACATTTTACTGATGTTCCTTTTTTGACAACTAAATCATTAAACTCTTCTCCTACTGTCCCGAATCATTGCTCAAATAAAGGCTTGTTCAAATACTTTTAAATTCCATAGAGTACTGCCAAAAGATATCGTTAAATATTTTAAAACTATTGATGTTAAGAAAACGGCAGATTTATGGAGGATTTCCGTTAAAGTTATTTTATCTATAATAGATATAATAGCACCTTATCTAGCCACTATATTTAATACAAGCGTCGAATCTGGTGTGTTTCCTGATTTAATGAAACTTAGTAAAGTCATACCTTTATTTAAATCTGGTAGTACACGACCCCGCCAATTTTAGACCAATTTCTGTACTATCAACATTTAGTAAAATTTTTGAAAAAATAATTTTTGATCAAATGTTAAGTTTCTTTAATATTAATAAATTGCTACATAGAAATCAATTCGGTTTTACAAGGGGTCGCTCAACAACTGACGCTGGAGTTGAGCTTATTAAACATATTTTTTGTGCATGGGAGAATTCAGAGGATGCTTTGGGTATATTTTGTGACCTTTCCAAGGCCTTCGACTGCGTTCACCATGAGACATTAGTCAGGAAGCTACAGTACTATGGTGTCAAGAACACAGCGCTTAAACTTATAATTTCATATTTAAGTAATAGAATGCAGAAAGTTATTATCAATGGTAAAAGTTCTTCCGGCTCACCTGTACTAATGGGTGTCCCTCAGGGCTCAATTCTAGGCCCATTCCTGTTTCTAGTGTATATTAATGACTTACCTTCTATTGTAGAGGATAATCATGATATAGTATTATTTGCTGATGATACTTATTTGATTTTTAACCTTAAACGTCAATCATTTAAATGTGACGAAGTGAATAATGCTATATAAAAATTAGTGCATTGGTTTAACGTTAATAATTTATATTTAAACGGAAATAAAACTAAATGTATTAAATTTACAACAACGAATGTTAGAAATCTGAGTACCAATGTGTTTTTAAATGGGGAAGAACTGAGCCCTGTTGAATCCACTGTTTTTCTTGGCATCACTCTCAACGCAAAGCTTCAGTGGGGCCCCCATATATCCAAACTAGCAAGCAGACTAAGTTCTGCAGCCTATGCTGTAAAAAAGATTAGAGGTCTCACTAGTGTCGAGACAGCTAGATTAGTTTATTTCAGTTATTTCCATAGCATAATGTCTTATGGGATTTTGCTATGGGTAAATGCGGCTGATTCAGAAACTATTTTTGTTTTATAGAAGAGGGCCATTAGAGCTATTTACAACCTAAAACTGAGAGAGTCTCTTAGAAATAAATTTAAAGAAATAAATATATTAACTTTGGCCTCTCAGTATATTTACGAAAATTTAATGTATGTTCACAAAAACAAAGGTAGTTTTAGTAAAAAAAGTGATTTGCATTCTGTAAACACTAGGAACAAACACAAGCTAGTGATACCAGTTTCTCGACTCCACAGAGTCAGTAATTCATTCTTGCAATGTATACGCTATTACAACAAGGTCCCGGAAAGTGTACAGGCTCTCTCCTTTAGCAAGTTTAAATGTTTTGGTAAGTTGAAACTGTATAAAAAGGGTTATTATAGTATAAATGAATACATGGTTGATAATAACCCCCGGGAATGAGGTGATCGCTTCCAAGCTGTTTCTAAAATAAATTTTGTACTTATATAGTTAGTACAACCATTATTGTAAAATTTGCTTTAAAAAAAGTCCCGCTGGTTCTTCCCAGGACAGAAGTTTTTTTTTTCGAACCAGTGGTAAAGTAAAAAATGACTTTCAATAAGAATTACACATGTGATCTATATTGAATAAAAAATTATTCTATTCTATTCTATTCTATCCGTGGTAGCTCAGATGGTTAGCGCTCGCTGCTTCACAGTACTCGAGCAACCCGGGTTCGATCCCCGCCGGCACCAATGAAATTGTTAATTGCAATTTTAAGTGCTGATTTACCACGTGCTCGGCAATGAAGGAAAACATCGTGAGGAAACCTGCATGTCTGAGAAATAAGAAAAAAAATCTTTCGAAGACATGTGAAGTTCGCCAACACGCATTGGGGCAGCGTGGCGGACATTTCCTTGCCCTAAAAACCCTCTCAGAAATGAGAGGAGGCCTGTGCCCAGCAGTGGGACGTAAATAGGCCGCAACTTTTTTACTTTACTATTCTATTCTAACGGATTAGTAAGCTAAAGTGGCAATAGGCCGGCCATATAGCTCGAAGAACCGACAACCGATGGGGAAAAAAGGTTCTCGAGGGGCAGCCTCGTATCGCCAGGTGAAGTGTTGGGCGTCCCCCCACTAGATGGAGTGATGACCTGGTAAGATATGCAGAAAGTCGATGGATGCAGGTGGCTCAGGACCGTGCTTTGTGGCATTCCTTGGGGGAGGCCTATGTTCAGCAGTGGACTTGTGTAGGGCTGTAATGATGATGATGATGACCCCCATCAGCATTTACCATCTTTACTCTTATGTGAGTACAGTCAATTGCGGCAATTAATGTAGGAAAATTAGCAATACTGCGAAATGTCCTAATGTTTTCCTGCTGTTCATTTAATATAGTAGGCATTTTAATAAATTCTCGGGACATCCATGAAAATATTTTCGCTACTTTTTTTACATGTCCTACTGATTACTGGTTGAGGCACACCATGTAAATCAGCTGTATTGTCTTGAATCTACGAATAAAACAATAATATGTATTTTTTGGCTTTTTATCTAGCGTTATGTTAGGTTCATTAACCAAGGTTATAAATAACACTTACTTCATGATGAGCCCAGTTGCGTAATGCACAAACCACTTGAATTGCAGGATTCAATGGCCATCCTCAAGGGTCGTGTACTAAATTCTCACCACCAAACTTAAAACATCCACGTTTTCTTCTCCGTAACGTTTTGAGAACTTATTCTTATATCTAAACTCTTCATCACTCAATTCATACGGATTCACAAGATGATGATGTATATCAGGTCTCCAAGTGGTCTCTAGCATGTCCAAATCTTTAAAATCCACCAAGTCAATCATATTTATATCCCTTTTTAACGATTTTAAAAACACGAAATGAAAACAACGCTAACCTCAAATTAAGAAGTACCGAAATTGAGGTTAGTGTCTACCATAGGTAAACTAGGCGTCTCGGAAGTTTAACTCTAGTATCATAAATAATCCTTTAACTAGAGATAATCTTCGTTTTTTAATAACGTTTTTCTTAACCTAGTACTGAAGGGCTACTGGAATAAGGCGGTTTAGGTCTAATTTGTAGAAACAAGTTCAAAATGTTTAATTTTAAATAGAATCTAAACATGTTTAAAGATACTCTTCTAATGTTTACTCATGCAAAACTTTTAATGTTACCTAAAATTCAGAACTTATTACAAATGCCACTCATGTGAGACTTTCATAAATTACCACAATATGTTTTCGTTACGTGAATGCCCATTACGGTAGGTACCTGGTAGGTACAGGTCTGAAGTGTCAATTTGTAATGTCAATACAACAGCTTTTTACTAAATGCATATGAAAGTATATACGGTACTTATAATAAAAAACGTTTTTTTTAATTTTTGTGTTTTGCGGTCTGACTGTCTGTCTGTCTGTTTGTTCCAGGTAATTTCAGAAACTGTTGGACCGGTATTAACGGGACTTACACTGGGAGATAGCTGATGACATAAGAAGTAACTTAGGCTAATTTTATTTTAGAAAAAGAATTAGGGTTCCGCGCAGTAAAATGTAACTCTGTAGCGGCATGGCTCTACCAAGTAGAAGTGCATTCTTAAATAGAGTACATCATTTGAATGTATCCATTGACCTACTAAAACATATCAGTTATTCCTATGATGTATTATACCAAAAACTTCATACAAGAGAAGAAATAAAAAGAGAAATTTCTCTCTCTCTCTCTCTCTCTCTCTCTCTTCATACAACGAGAAGTCAAAGCCATAATATTATTTTGATTAAAACAAACTTTGTAAGAAATTATAAAATATCTTGAAAAACGTGCGTGGGCTAAAACTTCATAATTATTTTTCAACTTAACCAAAAGTGCATTATAAATTTTACCTGGTATGATCGATGCACTTATAAATTTTTCAAATTGAAATGAATGAAAATTTTACTGTTAAAAATATATTAATATTTTAATAACGATATGGCGTTCTCCAAAATCACAGTTAGTGATTTTTTGTTTTATTTAGCTTTACACATTTTTTTATAACATAAAAATGGCAAAGGAACTAAATTTCCACCTGATAGTAAGTGGCTACTACAGACCGTGGACACCTGCATCAAACTATGACAAAGAAGGCTTCAGGTACGTTGCAACTTCTGAGCACTAAAGTGAGTTGTCTTCAAGCTTGTACTTATACTGGCTTACCCTATCTTTAAAGTTGAAGAAACATACCAGTTTATTCCCGACTGCTTGAGACCTAAACAAACTAAAGGTGGTCCCTAACTAGACAAAATCATCAGAAAAACAGCCTAATACTAGTTCTCATCATATAAGTTAATATTTAGGAAATTTGTATATAACATAATTATAATAAATAAGCATTTGTTGCAGCATATCACATCTGCCAAGAGAAGTGTTCAGAGGATTTACGGGACTAATTCCAGCCGACAAATTTCACCATCGCACATCACGAAAAATTTGTGAAACAATCCATACTATTTATGCTTTGCGGTTCATCAATGTGCATTTTACCAGAATTTATCTTCCACGCTCGACTGCTTTGGATAAATATAAACCACAAGGGATTTTTCCGGACCGAAATGACTTAGGAAAGAGAAAACAGTCTTTCCTTTTTTTTATAAAAAAAAAAAACTTTTTTATATAACAAGTTTTTTATAAAAATGTAGTACATACTTTAGTACATACTTGAAAATATACGGACTATAAGCTAAAGTCCAGCTTTTAGAAATATTTTGTGAAAATGACACAGAAAAATACACGAAACGTTACTCAGATATCATGCTTGTTGTTCTCGCTTAGTATACAGCAATGCTGGTTTTAAATGTCTATAATTTTCATTGTTTATTGCTAGGAAATTTTTACATATATCATAGACTAGAATTTTTTTTTTCTGTTCTGAAGCAAAAAAAATATTTTACATAAAAACCCGTACAATACTATAAATTGTAGATGTACTAAGCAATATACGCATTTTCGTTTATTTTGAACAACTGGGATCTATAGAAGTGTTAGTAGTACTCGTAATACTTAGACAAAATTATTGATAACAGATGATTTCTGGATCTCGTCAACAGCACCTACCGGGTTTAATTGTAAATCGAAACTATCCCGGGACCCACTCTAATACACGCAATTTTTTTTTATCAGAATCGATCTACCCGTTCTTAATTATTGATCTTTAATACATGCGACATTTGATTTTTATTTATATAGATATGAAAACAGGCAATAAGGCTTGCTGTTGTTGTGATAATAAGTGCCGATGGACACTGTTCTAGTTCACAAACAGTTCGTTTCTCATCTGAATTTTATATAAAAATAAGCTTTTACATAAAATTGTCTAAAAGTTCATTGTTACATGGTGTTAATTAAAATTAACATCATGCCGTGTAGTTGGAGCGTGAAAAAGTCCATTACCCCATATCATCATGTGTCGTAAGAGGCGTCAGAGAGAAACTGTAAGAGATGGGCAACTGCCATCTTTCTGATATCAGCAGAAAATTATAAAAAATAAACATGTTTGCCAATCCACCTGCAACTATGGCAATTTATTTCAGATTTGGTATGTATGTCTACAGTGGGCATTTCATAGGCTGTAATTCATGACAAAAAAAAGATCAACAACCTCTTTTGTAACTTTCATTGATTTATAAAGATTGCAATTGCTCCTGGGGGAGATGCATAACTATTTGTGGAACTATTTTATTGATAACAACAACGTGGGATTATAATTGCTATTGTGGCATTGTCACGTTTAACCTTGAAAAGTTATTCAGGGCATAATGTATAATGTCCGGGCATTATGAATAATTACAAGTCAAATCGAGTAATTTAATTAATACTGATATAACTTCATTATTTATCACATTATGCATTATGCCGTAACTGTTGGTCAATTTGATATTACCAAACCTAACCTATGTTAGTCACTTTGAAGACAAAAAGTTAATATTGTAACTAATCTAAAATTAATGAGTTTATAAAATGTGAAGGAAGATTAAAACAACTTTTCAGTATCAAATAGCAGCAATGGGCTATTGAAAGTGATATTATATGATAATACCAAAATTAAAATGGAACTTATTTATTGTATATCCATAATATGTTTTGGTAGCGTACAAGAAATCACTTTTCGCGTGGGTGTCTTGTGAAGCGAACGTTATCTTATGGTAGAGTAATACTAGATATAAAATCCGTGTATAGATGAAATGCATAGTCAAAGGTATTCGATACTGCATTCGATATTTTGTGGCGATTACGAATCCTCTAACCGAAGTTCTTCAGCAATGTTAACTCTGTTTGCTTTGAGGCGTTAACTACTTCAATAGACTCAGGGTTTACACCTAGACATTCGTGTGCTTAGTATAGAGAAGGATGAATTAGGAAAATGATAACTGAACTGGTGACGATGATAATAGTTTTGTTGATTATGAATACAACGAATCTGTTAATCAGATACTCGTATTGCACGGAGGTTGCTTAATTATTGTTCGTATGATCAGATCTTGTCACTGCCCGAGAGTAAAATGCGGACCCATCCTCTGAAGGTCAAAAGTGAGTCTGTCCATGTAGGGATTAGAAACGCAAATGTAGGCAATATGTATGGAGAGCACGCGATTCTGGAAAGGAAAAAGGTATGCCACGTAATTGAAGAATGTTGAGAGGCTGACTACTCTATGATAAGGTCAAGACTGATGAGATTGGTTATAATCAAATTGAGAAGATTGGTCGCTAACAAGATAAGTCTCATAGCCCATGTGTGATTTGTGATGTTGTGTGTGGTATTTTGCTACATTTTAACATTAACGTCACGAGCTAGCTCTATTATGGTTGCAGCACGAACAGGTGTACTCGACCAGGTAATTTTTAAATTTCTTAGGGCTGATTTTTCAAGCATCTGATTTAAGTAATTCATAGGATAAAATTCAACTCAAATAAATTTAAAATTATAGTTGTATCAGTTTAACTGTTTCACTTTTATTTTCAGCCAGGGTGTAACTTATTTGATGTATAACTTTTATATCACGATTGAAAAATCGGCCCTTAGACATATAGCTTCTTCACGACGTTTTTCTTGTACGTGGTCCACACCTAAAGTTGTCACTAAGAATTTTATTAATGCTGGTAAGGGTTAATTAAGTCACTCGGCTAGTTTGCGTTCTATAAAATTTTAAGGCAAACGCTTAATCTGAACTACCCATATAACTTGTTATACAGATATGTTACGCTGCAGTTGTAATTACATATAACACATCTGTAGCTGCATGATAGAAGTTAAAATAATGCTGAGTAATATCAAAGGCACGGTAAATGTTGAGAAGTGCGGGCAAATAATCGAACGATCGCTGATCTAGCAAGTCATGTTGATATTGTCCCGATGAGCGTTACGTAAGTCACCCATCACACGTAATATGGTACACAATACTTTAAATTTTAAATTATGAAAATTTGACACTGTTAACGTCGATAAATGCAATTTCAGATTTATTGATTTGTCATAAGACTAAAATTATATGCAACAAATTTCAAAGCGAGTTAGAATCGGGTGCTGACATGCGTGGCGTGCGCGTAGCGGGTGCCTGTCGTCGGAACGCGCTCTTAGACTTGGGTCATTCTCGAAGTTGTGAGCTCAGCTCTGCTCAATAAAATATAGTTATTTCGGTATTATAGACAGACACTTCAATTTTATTTATATGTATAGATTACCGATTTATGACCGTTAACTACATACCCATATTACATACGCGTACACTGAACTAAGAGGAATATGATCAATACAGTCTACCAACATGTAGCTCTTAAAGTGGTAATAATGACGGCTCCGTGGCGCAGTGGCTTAGCAATCAGTTGTTGCGCTGGGGGCCGCGGGTTCCAATCTCGCACGGAACAAATATTTGTATGGCCTACAAATAATTGTTCCGGGTCTGGATGTTTGCCCTTGTTCAATTCATGTTTGTAAACTGCCTCCACGACACACGAGAAAATCCTAGTGTGGGGGTAACGTTTTTTAAAAAAATTGACAAGACAAAGAACGTATCTAATGTCTATGCTACACGACACACCTTCACAGGTAATTGTTGGAAACAACATGCTTAAAGTGTCCACCAGTGTGTGTTGTCAGTGGTGATTCATGGAACTGAGGTGTGTTTCTTCAGAGTTGATCATATGAAACTGAGCGAGCTATGCTAAATTACCATCCATTCGGGCCCACTGAAAACCAGCGCTTTGTTTCGGCGACAGCATAAGCTGAATGAGGTCCCAACGCGCCACAGCACACAACATGACGAACGTATTTTTTACTACAATTTATGAACAACCTTTTTTTAATGTCAGATCCGTCAAATATTTGATGTTTTTTAAATGTATACATTTGTTAATTGATGTGTCTAGAAATGTTAAAAGTTAAGTGTTTAATGATGTTTGTGGCGTGTTGCAATAAATGTTTCTTTCTTCCTTTATTTGTTCTATCTTTCTTTCTTTCTTATGCTAGGTGTTCCCTGAGTGTTAAAAATCCATATCGTCGGCAACAAAACGAGAGTAACTGACAAAATCCAACAGATTAGAAAGCTAAAGTGGCACAGAAAAGAAAACATCAGTATTTTGTGGCTAATGTTCAGCAGCAGACATGTGATGGACTGTAATAATATTGATAATTTTGTGATAAATAAATAAATATTTTATTTTTCAACGTTATATGCATGATAACAAATGGCAAGCTGTCCTCTCCCTTAATTATATGTCAAAAGCATTTAGTCTGTGTATAAAAATAATAGGCAGGATAGGCACAGAGAAGGGGAGTCAGCAGCGCACCCCTCGTTAATCTGCACGACCGGACGACCTGATTGATGGGGCAGATTAGTGAGTAATACCCAGACACGAAAGGTATATCTTGAAACCAAAAAAAAATTTTTTTTCGTGATATTAATGAGTGTATGTTTACAGAATAAACATCGTTTGCATTATTATTGCATCTAAGATAAACTATCCTTTCGTATATTAACATTATTATAGAAATACATATTTAAACATTTTACTAATGATAAAATTAATGGAGGCGTATATATATGAATAAAGTATCATTCTTATATGTAATTCCTACCTAAAGCTCACAGATAATAAATACACTGAAGTCTTATAAAATTTAAAATATTTCTCGTATGTCGTTACGAATTACTAATAATTCTTAGAAATATTGATTTTGTAGAGTAAAATTAAATAATTGACTGATTTGAGCATTTAAAGCTACTAATAATCCCATTTTATTTGCAAAAGCTATATTTTGTCTTTAATATCAATTCCTAAGAAGGAATAAAAGGAACCAGATTGTGTTTTAAATTCAAAAATATAACAAAATAATACTTTTTGTATCAAATACAACTAAAAACTATATTATAAATGTGCTTTAATCCAAGTCCAACAAACGTTTTGCTAGGCAACTTGTAGTTTATACTATTTTCTCGGAAAGTAGGAGGATTAGTTAAATAAATAAAATAACTTTAAACAAATCTGAAATGAAAGGACAAAGGAAACGAATGAGTGGAAATTGGCAAAAAAGTGAAAACAAAAATTGAAAGTAACAAAAGATATATTTGCACTCACTTTATCAATTTCAATTTTAAGCCGTTACTCATATTATTTCGTCCATTTTGCTTATACTCGTAAATTGTAAAAATATTGAATAATTGACTTGATGACTATTTCAAACTTCAAAAAAATGATAAACCTTGCCTCGAACCATTTCAATTTAATAAAGAAAAGATTAAGAGCGGTGGGACTAAGAGTTAAACTATTATTTGCGATGAAAATTTTCTTAAACAGTACTTTAAACCCGAGTGAAATAATGACGTTTACATTGCGTTGGCTTGAATTATCTTTTTATTTATTTATCTTTTTAGTATTTTTTTTTATTTAATGATTAAATAAAATATTCGAAATTTTTAAATTACTTACAATACATAATATGGAAGAAAATCAATGTAATATTAAATACTTATTTGGATAAGTTTCTCGTACTTAGTAGAAAAGTCGCTTTGTCTAAAAACTAATGGTCAAACTCTATTTTCGAAATAAAATTTTCTTAATAATATTTATATGCACTTAGGTGATTTAATGAAATGAACAAGTTTTATGTTAAATTATATAACCCACAAATACAAATATAAATGTTAAAAGGTGGCCAACTTTGGTGCCAACTTTGGTGGTGGTGACTTTAGGGTTGTCAGTTGTTTACAACGTTCTTGGAACTACAATTACATTATTTATAATAATGCTTTTAAAAATAGTTAACAATGTAACCTGTGATGACCTCACGGCGACTACACTAAATTCGTTAATTTGTAGTTTTCACATATTTTTTGTATACACGATGATTTACCTTCATACTAAAGAAGAAGCTTAGGTTTTTGATGAGCGAGTCAGAAAATGATAGAAATGGCACTTTTCGGACCTTAATAACTGTAGAAGTTAACTTACTCTAAGGGTTATATGACATTATTCGAAAACAAAGTCGTTAGCAGTTGCAAGTAGGAATCTATTAATCATGAAAAATTGTGTGGTACTCGTATGTGAGGAACGTCAAAAGTGCGATTGATTTGATGCTGCAATCTGATTCATATGCATGCTCATGTCCAACAGTGGCTTGTTGTGAGCTGATAAAAATGAAGAAAGAGAAGAAAAGCCTACATGTAGATTACACTGCTGAGCATAGGCATAGGGTTTTCTCTTTCGAAGAAAGAAGAATCGAAGTTTTGATTTCCCAATAGCGTAATAATAAATATCTAAATTAATATAAATCACCTAGATATTTACTACTGGATCGGTTACTCACAATGTATCTTATTCTGCTAAGATTTATTACATGCTCAGAGATTTATTGAATACATTTCAAGTAAATAATCTCGCAATTATACGTTTCTTGATAAGTTTAACTTATTCACATTACTTTATACAGCGGCATTTCTTTTCCTGATATTTTTGTAGAGTTTTATAAAATACCGATTCTAATTTAGCAATGATTAGTTCATATTAAATTATTATTTTACGTTGTACACGTGATTCTGAGATAATTTAAATCAATATCATTGAAAATGTTTAGAAAATGTGATTTATATATTGGTGCAATATGTAGGTCAATTCAGCCTAAAGTATTTTCTTGACAAGATTACATTTAGTTTACTAGCTACTAATTAAGATAGTGTTAGTGATTTTCATTTAGAATTAATAGATTCAAATTATAATATAATATAAATTTTTAATGTGCATTATTATTTCTGCGACTTTTGAAGTCGAAATATTAATAAATTAAAAAATGGATTACCTATTTCTTTAATATAATCAGATATGCTTAGATCTGATAAATTATAAACAATCAGAAAAAACTTTCTCTAATTTAAATAATATATAAAATAATAGTAATATAATAAAATAGTGACCTTTTTCCTACCACAAGAAACTAAAGTAATAAAATAAATAAATGCTAAATAATATATTATACAATCAACATCATTTGTTACAACGTCACTATCTTCAGATGAGAAAGTAGTCACGGTCTAACACTGTTATCAATTCGCTGGCGAATATAAATTTGCGTCAAAACAAATGAATTTCAAAAGGAGTTAAATTTAGATTCAATTTTGTTTCAATTGTGATTCACAACATCTATTCTTTCTACATTGACAGTACTATTGGTTTCAAATATAAGCTTTTGTTTTTAAAGACTAAACGAAGAAGCGCATGAAGCGAACCCTTCGTTAATCTGATTGCCAGACGAGGAAAGCCGATTGAGTCAGTAAATAATGTAACAAAGCGCCTGCGGACTGACACATCTAAATAAGGGAGTTCCTGCACAGCATTCCGGTTAATATTTTGAGTCATTCTCTTTACACGCTTGATTTGACACCGTGTGACTGTTTCTTATTTCTATAGTAAAAAAAATCGTTTTAATGTGCAAGCAACGCAGTACGATCCAGGTAGAAAAGATGAAACGCGGACTGGAAAAATTATTTTGGAAATTGGTTTAGATGCGTAAAACTTATATGGATATTGGTGGAGACTTCTTTGAAGATTTATTGTGACTTTAATCATAGATCTTTCTTTTTGGTTTGTAAAACTTTTAAAAAGTGCAATGCATTTTTATAGGATATGGTGACAAACGAGCACACAGTCCACCTTTTTTTTATTAGTATAGGATGACAAACGAGCACACAGTCCACCTGATGGTAAGTGGCTGCTGTGGCCGATAGATATCTACATTTATCCTCGTTTGCGAATCAAAACGCAGATGTGTTGCCACCCGTGAGGACTAAGATAGAATGCCTCGTTTCCAGTAAAAAGGGTCTCCGGTTCTCTACACTCACTGTACGAAATACAGCAGTGTTAAGCTGCTATTTGACGCTCGTATTCTGTGAGAGCGTGGTCCTTCCCCGGTCGAGCCGACCCATTCGTGCTACAACTATACTACTAATATAGCAGCAGCATGTCTCTACCACGTAAAAAAACCACCTGATGGTAAGTGGTTGCTGTGACCCATAGACATCTACATTTATCCTCAATAAAGAATCAAAATACAGATGCGTCGTCACTCGTGAGTACTAAGATGGAATGCCTCTTGTTCAGTAAAATAAATGGGTTTCCGGTTCTCTACACTCACCATACGAAACACAGCAGTGTCAAGCTGCCATTTTACGCTGGTATTCTGTGAGAGCGTGGTCCCTCCTCGGTCGAGCCGACCAATTCCTGCTGCAACTAAACTACTAATATAGCTGCAGCATGGCTCTACCACGTATAAACTCAAACTCAAACTTTTATTGCTAAACCATAATGTACACAAGATGTTATAAAATAATGTGAGACCAGTGTTATGGACTCTGTTGGGCACGCAATTTAGGGGCTAGGAGAGAGGAAGCTTATTTAACTACTTATAAGAATGTCATGGTGACTTATTGAGATAGAATTCAATTTAAATTAGTGATCATTTTGTAAAACCTATATAAGTATTACATATTTGTAAAATATTCATTAGTACTATAGTAAAATTTATTAGTTAGGTACTGTTTTTTTTTTTTTAGAAATATGATGTCATTATTTTCATTTTTTAATATATCAGGTAGTTTATTATATAATTTTATGGAAGAACTTAATATGCTAGAACTGTTTAGTTTTAATCGGGAAGTTGGCAATACTAATTTATTTTTGTGTCGTAACGTGTATTTGCATGGTAAATCTTCACGTTTTGTATAAAATTGCTTATTTTTTCGAACAAATTTACACATCTCCAATATATATAAGCTGGGTAAAGTTAATATTTTATATTTAAAAAAGAACGGTCTGCAACTATCAGTCTGATCTATATTTGCTATAATCCGGATTAATTTCTTTTGAAGGGTGAATAGAGAGGCTGCATCCGTGCTGTTGTCCCACAAAATGATGCCGTAACTCAGCCAAGCGTGCGCATACGCATAGTAGGTTGTTATGGCCGTTTCTATGTTGGTACTTTTGTTAATTTCGCGTAATGCATATGAAAAGCTCGAAAGTTTAGACCTCAGTCTATGGACATGCGATTTCCAATTCAAGTGAATGTCTATATTTAAACCGAGTAATTTCAATTCTTTTACAGATTCTAAAATTGTGCCATTGTAATCGAATTTTAAATTTAGTGAGGTTTTTTGATGGGGATGAAAAGTTAATATTTTAGTTTTAGAAAAATTTATTTTTAGATTATGATCATTTAACCAGTCTGAAGTTTTGGTAATAAGTAAATGAAGTTTTTCATAAATATCAGTATCGTTTTGGCATGAAGTTAATAGCGATATATCATCGGCAAACAAGACAGACGTTTCTTTAGGAAGGTCATTGATGTAAATCAAAAATAAAAGACATCCAACGACACTTCCTTGAGGTATTGATGCATTAATTACCTTGCAATCGGAGCGCACGTATGAAATATTTTTGGTAGTGGTATCAAAGTGTTCGATCTCAACGAATTGCTGCCTATCCTTCAAGTACGAAGCAAACCATTTATGAGCGGGGCCACGAATACCTAATAATATATAATTTTATTTAATACAAAATATAAACAAATTTTCAAATTATAAATTATCAAAATGCACATGCGTTCACAACTCTAGCATTACGCGTTACCAGTCAAAAGGTGGTTCAGCTCCTGTCACTTAGCATTCGAAATTCCTTGCTTCTATTTCTCCTTGAAATTCTAAGAGAGCGTCGTACACAGTCGAGCAAGTGGAGTGCTACAGCAATAAAACAACTACAGCGACGTTGATTGCCTTGTTGGTCTCGTGGTCGTAAGCGCAACTGCTAATCTTATGGTACCAGGTTAAATACTAGGCTGATCAAAATCAGTTTTTGAGTTTTTCTGACATCAGTGGCAGCCTGGAGTCCGGGTGGTTTTTCACCCCCTTGCTTTGCAATGCTCGTAAAGCCGTTGGTCTTGCACCAGATCTCTAACCGATCGTATCAGATTACTGTCCTATGCGAATATGAGAGTTAGTGAATAGAAAGTGTATACATTCGTGCACTACGATTCCTGCGCAAATGACTAGATTCTGTTGAGTCTAGACGTTATGTCCGAAGTTCATTCTAGTGGGTCATTACAGCGGAGCAATACTGCGTAACAACTGTCATCCATTGCAGTTTAATGTTAAAACTTTAATTTTAGTTTACTGAAATATATTTTAATATCAGTCATATATAAAACACTTAGACCGAAGGTGACGGTGATCGACCTTACAGTTGCACAAGGTCTACTTTTTCAATTGGAAAAATCTCCGCCATGTTCAGCAATTGAATAATACGGGGTCATAAAAATAAAGAAGAATACTATTATGCATTAATTGAAATCAATCAATTGAGGACAGGAATCATCCTTATAAATCAAGCAGCATTACCATTATTCGATTTGCCGATTTCAAATTATTATCGAGGTAACACAAGTATTTATTTTTTTTCATGTTTCCCCAGTTTGATAACTTAATGGAGATGAGACTTATACTTGTAAGTAACACCGAACTTTCGTATTCATAACTTGTTTACTTTATCGTAAGTTTTTGTATCATACTAACACATACTGGAGCATTTATCCTAACTGATATAAATAGTACTTAATTTCGAGTTAGCGTTTATCCAAAAATATTTTCAATTAATTCCCTGACTATCATTTTTTAATGCATATAAAGCTATTTGCATGCCTTAAGCGCAAAGCGCGTAGGTATGTTCTACAAGCGCATAAAATTAAGATTGGATTGAACGTTTTGTCGCATAAAATCGTTACTAACAATCATAAAGAATATATAAAAAGCACATTGTCAGAAAGATAAATTATTGATGAACTTATTAATATTTTTTGTAAATCGTTTAATTGCTACTTTTATATAAAAATGTGGTTTTAGTGGCTTATGGTGTAGATTTATTAAGTCCGTATGGAGTGGTAAAAATAATAATAATAATCGACGGGCTGCATTACTACTGGCTGAAAGGATTTGTGGTGTGTCACGCTATGCTCATCTGACAGTTTCAAGAGGCTCTCGACCAGAAGTCGCCCCCGAGCCTCCTCACTACTGAGATCACTCATTTGATTCCTAAATATCGGGATACCATAGACCCGACCAAATACCGCCCCATCACGTGTCTACCCACGATATACAAGACACTGAGATCCAATTTGAGCGCGCGAATCACTCGTCACCTGAACTGAAATCAGGTGATGTCGCGTGGTCAAAATGGATGTCGGGGCGGTGATCGTGAAACCAAGGATACACTCCTCATTGACGTGGTCATTGGTAAGGTGGATAAAAGCAATCGTTGGGACCTCTCCGCCGCCTAGATAGACTACACAAAAACATTCGACTCTGTGCCTCATACATGGCTGAAGAGGGTCCCTCTAGCTGTACAAGGTTCACTGTACAGTTAGAGACTTCCTCTGGCAGTGTATGCGCAGTGGAGTGTGATCCTTTGTCATCTAGGCGAGCAGATGACGGCTGCGGAGAACCACATAAAGATAAGAAGGGGTATCTTCCAGGGCGGTTGTCGGAGTCCAATCTGGTTCTGCCTCTCTCTGAACCCTCTCAGTACCCTACTGGAGGGTTCTAGGAGGGGATTTCAGCTTCGAAAAGGAGGTACAAATGTGACCCACTTTTTCTATATAGATGATCTCAAGTTATCGTATCCAATCGCTCCCATCTTATGGAATTGCTAAACATCACTTGCGATTTTAGCAATTCCATTGGAATGGAGCTGAGGACGGATAAGTGTGCGATCCTCAATATTGAAAGGGAAAACTCTGAGGGCAAAGACTTATCTATGCCCATCAACATTAAGACTCTATCCGAAGCTAAAACATACCGATATCTGGGTATGTCACAGAACATAGGTATCGATGAGGCGGACATGAAACAGTCAGTTTGCGATGTGTTTAATGCATGCTTGACAAACAACAACAATCTTTTGTCGGGCGTGAATAAGGCACACGCATATAATGGTTGGATCATACCTGTCCTCATATATACCTTTGGCATACTCAGGTGGACTCAGACCGAACTGAACGCTCTGGATAGAAAAGTCCGCACAATTTTGACATCCCACAGGATGCATCACTCGAGATCGTCAGTAATAAGGCTGTACTTGCCGCGGATACATGGTAGACGCAGCTTTTTGAGCGATCTCACCATGCATAATCGCAAAGTGTGCAGTCTCTGTAATTACTTTCTGGCGAGATCGGATAATCCATTCTACAGGGATATAATTTTTGTGATAAAGGGCTTACTCCATTATCCTTAGCCAACGAGCAATGGCAAGACCCAGCAGTACAGTGCATTTCCAACCGGTAGACCGTATGGAAAGAGAAGGAGCTCCACGGGAGGTTCTTCAAGGTTCTACATGATCTTTTCGTCTGTCGCTTTTGTCGCCATCCCGGCGAGTCACTTAGACATGCTATCTCCGGTTGTTCGACATTTTCTAACTCTGAGCACAGACACAACCTAGTAGCCAGGATTCTACACCATGCGCTCCTGGCATCACTGGAGGACGAGGCCCTGAGCGTCGTCGGCCACCTTAAGCTGTTGGACGATGCCTACCAAAACGCCAGGGACCTCCTCGCTGGAAGGTACGCCAATGTCCGGCGGATTGCTGACGAGCATGTTGGGGGGCTGCTGAACCTCCCGCTGCTGAGGGAACGGACCAGACTACGGGAGGACATCGTGAATCCAGTCGTCGTAGCGTGCAACTCATTGCGGCGGCTGGATTTACCGGTGGACGAGTGGTCTTTTCTGTTACTCCATATTGTGCTGTCCCGCCTGCCCCTCGACCTTCGGCTCCATTTTGAGGAGAGGTACAGAGGGGATGGCGCCTCGTATATTCGCCCCTTTAGGGACCTGCTGCGGTTCCTGGAGGAGCAGTATAGGCAGTTAGAGAACGCAGCAGGCGCCATCGAGGGCCCCCTGGCTGCTGCCCGAGCGGTAGCGGGGGGGCAGCTGGGAGCGGCCCAGAGAGAGGCGGAATCGGACGGCCAAGGCGTCGCCCACCCCCCTGAGGCCAAGCGGAGGCCCCGCGGGAGGGCCTCCCCCCTACCCTCCTATAGTGGCCTAGTGGCCCGGGAGGCACCTCCCTGCTCCTATTGTCGAGCGTCCGACCACCGAGCGACGTCGTGCCTTAAGAAGTCGTGCAAGCCGGCTCCGGCGAGGCGAACCATCGCCAGGGAGCGCCGGTGGTGCTACTCGTGCCTGGAGAGGCACTTACAACGAGACTGCCGCACCAGCGGCCCTGCACGCACTGCCAGGGCACCACCACATCATTTTGTGCCTGGGTGCGCGCAGCGCGTCCTCCTTGGGTCCTGCCAGCCCCCCGACTCCCACGGGTGGGGGCGCTCCGATACGCCCTCTGTCAGGCGAAGCTCGACGCTCGCCGGTTGACCACGGCGCCCCTCGTTCTGAAGGGAGTCCCTCCTCCAACTGGTCCGGGAGTCGTTCCCCCAAGGGCGGGGGGGTCGTCACCCCCCCTCAGCTGGTTGAGAGCGGATTCGCAGCCACTCAGCGGTCAGCTAGACCGTTCTCACCCCTCGTTGGCTCAGTGGCCGCGACTGGTACGCCGCCAGCCCCCCTTTGGTCGATGCCGGTATTACCGGGTTCCGGAGGCCGCGTATCGGTCCCGGACCTCGGAGCCGAAAATCCCCGAATTTCCCCAGGTCGGCCCGTTTGGGGAATTCCAGTCGAGGGTCATCGGGATGCCGTCGGAGTTCCGCTCTCGGGGTCCCCGGTTCGGGTGCCGGTCCGACCGAGGCAACTTCAGATTGGAGGCTGCCGCCCTAGCTTCCGCCATGGCCGCCTCCACTGAGCCTTTGAGCTGTCAGCAGTCCACCTGTCAAACTGCTCTATTGCCGACGGCCTCAGTGAAGGTGTAAAACCCGAGCGACGACCGCTTTACGGTTCGAGCTATATTGGATTCGGGTTCCCAACGTAGTGTGGCCTCCACTTGGTTGGTGGGAAGACTGGAGCTCCCCTGAAGCTTTCAATCACGTCCGATGGTAGTTATCGGAGGTGCCGAGCCTCCTGCTCCTAGGGGACAAGCGGAGTTGGTGTTCAGCCCTGCCAGCGAACACCTTCGCATTTTAGTCAAGGTAAATGTCCTCGATTATATCGTAGAGTTTCTCCCTAACGTTCGTATAAATGACAGCGCGGTTCGCTGTGCGTCGGGTTTGCGACCGGCAGACCCTCGGTGGGCCCAACCGGGGCCTATATATTTGTTACTGGGGGCCGACACGCTGGGGTTCATAATGTTAGGTGAGATACGAGCTCTACAGCCCGATGGCCTGTCAGCCATATCCACGATATTTGGGCACAGCTTCTTTGGACCGGTTATGTGGTCTCCTCCCTCTCCGACGGCCGACCCGCTCTCCATTGTGGGCGAATCCCTTTCGAACGCCGTCCAGCGGTTCTGGAAAATTGAGGAACCACCACATGCGGCTCGAATCAACCCTCTGGACCGTGAGTGCGAGTTGTTCTTCCAGAACAATACCGGCCGTCGGGTCGACGGTCGTTTCGTCACTCGCTTACCCTTTCTGGCCTCACGTGCTTCTTTGGGCCAATCTCGTGCACTAGCCGAGAAGAGGTTGCTGTCCATGGAGCACCGCATGCGGCGCGACCCAGCCTTTCGCGACAAATATGTCAAGTTTATGCGCGAGTATCAGAAGCTGGGTCACATGTCACCGTCCAACTTCGAATGACGTTCACAGGAGCACTACTTCCTCCCTCACCATGCGGTCTTGAGGACCCCTGAGAGTAAGATTCAGGTGGTTTTTGACGGTTCCGCCCCCATATCAAATGGTGTGTCCCTGAACCAGTGTCTTCACTCTGGTCCTAAACTGATCAATGACATATCCGACATCTTGACCCAATTCCGTCGACATTAAGTCGTTTTTGTAGCGGACATTCGGATGATGTTTCGACAATCAGTGGTCCATCGTGATGACCGTCGATATAAGCTGATATTGTGGCGCGAGAAGCCCAGCGATCCTATACAGGTGTTTGAGTTGAACACCACCACATATGGACTCCGGTCCAGCCCGTATATCGCCATGCGAACCTTCCTTGAACTCGCTGAGAGAGAGCGGCTGAGATACGCTCGGGGAGCTTCTATTTTGGAGACTTCGGTCTACATGGACGACATTTGTACGGGCGCCTCCACCGTCGAGGAGGCCCTTGTCTTGCGAGACGAATTAATTGCCATCCTGAAGTCCGGAGGCTATGAGTTGCGCAAGTGGTTGTCGAACTCCCCTCACATTTTGAAGGACCTCCCAGATAAGGATCAACAAGACCCTCATCTGTTCTAGCACCTTGAGAATCCTAATTTGTTGACTGTGCTGGGCATTCAATATCAGCCTGTTCAGGACATCTTCACGTATAGAGTAAAAAAAAAAGGTGGGTCAACCTCCCAAAGCATGGACCAAGCGCTCCGTGTTGTCTACCGTAGCTCGCACCTTCGACCCTAATGGATGGATCACCCCGGTCATCTTCTTGGCTAAGTGCTTTCTTCAAAAGCTCTGGATGTCCGGGTTGGGTTGGGACGAGACTATTAGAGGGGTCCCCTTGCGAGAGTGACTCTCCATGCTCTCCTCCCTTCCGGACATCAACCGGGTTTTCAAGCCAAGGTGCTTTCTCCCTCCAGGGAAATGCAGGGCTACCTGACATGGGTTTTGCGACACCTCTGACAAGGGCTATACTGCTGTCGTATATTTGCGGACTTTAAGTTCCTCTGGTCATACTGCAGTCCATCTCGTACTCGCCAAAAGCAAGGTTGCCCCCATTAGGTCCCGCTTAACTATCCCTAAATTGGAACTGTCCGGTGCCGCTTTTCTCATGCGGCTCCTCAACCACGTTCACTCGTCCTTGAAGCCTGTAATCGACATTACGGACGTCTACGCATGGTCGGACAGTGAGATAGTACTTTGTTGGCTCCGAGCCGCACCTCACAATCTTGAAGTCTTTGTGGCGAACCGCGTGTCTCAAATCCAGAGTTCTGAGACTTCTCTCAACTGGAGACATATCCCAGGGGAGTTGAATCCCGCAGATTGCGCTTCTTGCGGCTGTGAGGTCCCCACGCTGGTTGACCACTCACTGTGGTGGGGTCCCGGTTGGTTATCTGAGCCTCAGTCATTCTGACCCCAGGGTAATTACTGATTGCGTTTTGTTCCCTAGCGAGCGTCGTGAAGCTTTGATGCATTGGACCCGTATGGTCCAAACGGAGCATTTTGAGCCCGTTATTAAAATCTTGAAGCGTGGCTCCGTTATCAAGGGCGCTCTAGCCCGCCTGAACCTCTTTCTGGAAGACGCTGGGATGCTGCGCGTGGGCGGACGTTTGAAAAACTCTCAACTGCCGTGCGGGGCTCGACACCCGTTGCTGCTCCCTAAGGACGGCGCCCTTATCCGGTTGCTGGTAACCCACCACCATGTCAAGAATGCCCACGCTGGGTGTAACGCTCTTTCGGCTATTTTGCAGTGGGAGTTTTGGATTTTGGCTGGCCGACGCACCATTCGTAGCGTCATCTTTAAGTGCATCCCCTGTTATAAGCTGAAGGCCCCCATAGGAAATTAGGCTTTTACGAACAGAATTGCAAACCCTTTCGAGAGAAATGGTTAATTTTCGCCAGGAAGTTCGGAAACTGAATGCCACTATGACGGAGTTTAACTCAAGATTAGACAGCGTTGAAAACCGCGTGACCTGCTTAGAACTTCAAGCGAAGCATGAAAAAAAGGTTGCACCTGCAAGTGAGTTGGTTGAAACTGTGGCTCAACTAAAGCGTGACCTAAATTACAAAGATCAAGCTGCTCTTTTAAATGACCTGGAGCTCACGGACGTGCCTGAACAAAATGGAGAAAACCCGATGCATCTATTTTCTCTCGTCGCCCAAAAATTAGGCATTGAACTGGATGAACGTGATGTGGTTAGTGTAGAGAGATCTGGTATGCGTCGTGATCGAGTGAGTACAGCCACTGAACTGCCGCGTCCGAGACCTATCATCATTCGCTTAGCGCGTTTATTTAAATGAACGCCTGACGTACACTAACAAGCAACTTTTCTATAAGGTTAGACAGGAAGCGCAGCGAAACCACTGGCGTTATGTATGGACAAAAAACGGCAATATATTTGTAAGGCGTGATTCGATGTCGAGCAAACGGCGAATTCATATGGAGAGTGATATCGTAAAGGTTTTTTGTATTGCTTAAATTTGATGTTTAATTTATTTAAATGTTGTTTTTATCTTATTCTTTTACATAGTAATGGTACACTTAGGTTATTTTTTGGCTCAGGCGTTGTAACATTTGTATTCTTAATTGCTGTACTTTCTGTCCTTACTATAAACTACTATGTAAACTTGTTAATATTTTATTTCACCTTATATAAACGTATACTCTTGTGTGAGATTATGTTTAAAGTAGGTTTTGTCTTGTTTCACGGTACAATGCATGCTGTGAATTACGTTCAGCGATACTCTATAATATGTTTTGCTATGATTAGTACGAGAATTAACATAGATGTCTGTTATTTTTCCTTATGCAACTTTACAAGTATAGCGGTTCTTCAATTCTACGAATATTTGCATTTTGGAGAAGTTGACATGCTTTTATATAATATCTTTCAATCACAGTTGGATTTATTTACACGTTACACTTACGGCCTACAAGTATTTAAGAGTACTTTTTTAATTGTAAGCAATAATATACAATGTATATGCATGTGGTTACTTATTTAAATGCTAGACCGATTTATATAATTTCTCATGTGTATGACCTAATACAATGTACAGTACCTATTAGTATATATCTACACATTACATTCTTTTTTACAATTCCAACACATTCACACTTTTCACACAAACATTTTTTAAATATCTTACAAAATGGCGTTACCCAGTTAAGTAAAATAAGCTCAATAGTACTGCAAATTGAAATGTTTTTATTGGAAAAACAAAATTATTTACTTATTATCATAATTTTTTTTTATACTTAAATAAATTTCGCTGACGTAAATAACTTAAATAATTTAGACAACTTCCAACAAACAGATCTTCAAATCTGCGAACCTGAATCATGTATAAATTTTATATTGAATCCATCCTTATACTTAAAAATATTACAGTTAAACATACGAAACTTAAACAAAATCTTTAACAGCTTAATCGTGTTACTACATAGGATGAAATTTGACTGTGATATTTTAATCCTTTCGAAATGTTGGCTATCTTGTGTCATTAACCTTCCGGTTATCCCAGGATACATCTCCTTTAAAACTATGATGAATAATAATCAAAACGAAGGTGTTGTCGTTATGATAAAGAAAGAATTAAAATTTGAAGTAGAGGAACATAATATATCTGACGCGAACTCCCTATTAATAAAAATGAATAACGAGACAGCTATAATTGCTATATATAGATCCCCTAGCTACCTATCGCTGGATAAATTCCTACTATCGTTACAAAACACTTTAACGGAACTATCTTCTTTTAAAAATACTTTCCTGATGGGAGATTTAAATATTAACATTGCTGAGCTTAATTCGCTGTCATCCAATTACTTAGAAGTTCTGGCTTTCTGTGGAATGATACCGGCATATTATCATCCCACTAGGGGTAATAGCTGCCTTGACCATGTAATTCTAAAGACGAAATATCCCACATATACTTTTATTTTATTAACTTCCACTACTGACCACGAACCGGTTCTTTTCTGCATTAAATCCATAAAACAAAATATTAACAATAAAAATAATTTCATTAATAAATTAAATTTCGATAACCTATATGAAGATTGTAAAAACCTAAATTTTAATGAGATATATAATAATGAACTTAATCCAAATCAATCTATACTCTTTATTATTGAAGACATACAAAAAATAATTGTTAATAATTCAATTAAAATTAGAATACCCCGAAGCAAAATCACAATAAAACCCTGGATAACTGTTGGTTTATTAAGATGTATAAGAACCAGAGATAGAATGCATTATAAATTAAATAAAGATCCTCAAAATGAAATTTTAAAATGTACTTATAAGCGATACAAAAATTTTTGTAATGATAATATATTAAAAAAAAACAAAAGAATTATTATGAAAGAAATGAATTGAAAGCTGCTGGAAATGATAATAAAAAAATTTGGAATGTTGTTAAAAATATAAATAACTTAAATAAACCAAAAGAGCTACCAGCTGAACTTCTCAAGATTGAAAATAACCCGCTTAGTTCCGTCAACTTTATAAATACTTTTTTTGCAAATATAGGCTCTAACTTGTCAAATAAACTTAAAACAGATCTTCCGCCTCTTCCTTCTACTGTAAATCCTGTAACAATCAAAAGTAAGTCTTTTGTCCTATTTAAAACAAGTGAAGAAGAACTCGAACGTCTCATTCTTAATCTTAAGACTGATTGTGGTTCTGGCTGGGATGGTATTACTCCAAAAATTTTAAAATGTCTTAAAGAATTTATAATCCCCCCACTTAATAATAGCTTTAATAGGTGTCTAGAAGAAGGTATTTTTCCAACAGTTTTAAAAAGGTCCATCACAATACCAGTTTTTAAAAACGGAAAGCGTGACATCATCACTAACTATCGTCCAATATCGTTACACCCGTCTATGTCTAAGCTCCTTGAAAGAATAATAAACACTAGACATATAAAATATTTAGAAGATAATGAAATTCTCTCAAATGGTCAATTCGGTTTTCGAAAGAGTAAATCAACTACGGACGCTATACATATTTTTACAGAATTTATTGTGCAAAAATTAGATTCCAATAAAAAATGTATCACAATCTTTATTGATCTGCAGAAAGCTTTTGACACTATTTCATCTTCTAAACTGATCGAGAAACTTGAAAAAATGGGTAATAGAAATGTACAATTAGAACTTTTTAGAGATTACCTACAAAATCGCTCACAACGAGTTAGGATAGGAGAGATTTTTAGTGATGAAAGACCAATCAATTACGGAGTACCACAAGGAAGTATTCTCGGTCCAACTCTCTTCCTTTGCTACATAAACGATCTTTGTCAATTAAACATCCCAAATTGTAAAATAATCTCATATGCTGACGACACAACCCTCTCGTTCTACGGTGACTCTTGGGAAGAAGTTTTCTAAATTGCACAGGATGGTTTCAATATAGTGTGTCACTGGCTTGCTCTAAATAGTCTCACTTTAAATACCGATAAAACCAAATATGTAATGTTTTCCATCCGAAATTCAACCTGTATTACAAATAAATTTAAAATCATAGCACATTCATGTAATATGACCTCTATTTCAAATTGTAAATAATGTCCTGATATTGAAAATACAAATAACATAAAGTACCTCGGCATAATAATAGACAAGAATCTTACTTTCAAAGAACATATAAACTATTTAGTTCAAAAAATTAGAAAGCTTATCTACATATTTAAAAACTTAAGACATATCGCAAACTGGAATTTAATTAAAACTGTATATGAATCGTTAGGTAAATCTATCCTGTCCTATGGCATTTCTGTATGGAGAGGCTCTAGTAAAACATTAATGATGGAAGTTGAAAAGGTACAAAGGATGATATTAAAAATTGCCTTGAAAAAACCTAGGACGTATCCGACTACGAACTTATACGCAGAAGCCAATGTGTTAACGGTTCGAAAAATTTACATATTATCAATAATCTTAAAAAAACATAGTTGAATTGATTTGTTGGATAATATAAGGAACTCTGGTACGAGGAGAGATTATGAAGTCTGTGAAATTATTCCGGTAAAAACATTTTTTGCTCAAAAGTTTTTCAGTTTTAGAGGTAGTCGATTATATAACAAAGCAAACAAATTACACCGTATCATTAACCAAACTAAATTTGAATGTAAAAAGAAAATTTCAGATTGGCTGCTTAAACTTGATTATGAAAAAACAGAACAATTACTGCAAATTGCATCTTAACATACCACGTACGAGTTAACCCACACATACACACACTCACACACACACACACACACACACACACACACACACACACACACACACACAAACAATAAGATTAACTGCTTGCGCGTATGCTCTCTCGCAAACGGAAAAAAGTCTCTGCTATATACATATAATAAAAAAAAGAAAACATCTAGTTGATCATTCTAAATGGGGAGCCAGGAGATCCATAGCACAGGGTATCCTAGTTTGGACTCCCGTCTCCTACAAATTTATGTACCTCTTTGTTTTGTTTATAAAAAATATATATGTTTTTAAAAGATAAAATATGTAATTGTACAATTTGTGGGAGAAAATAATAAAGGTTTATTTTATTTTATTTTGATATCGCAGCCTCTGATAGGCGACTTGCCGCCCGACCGCGTCAGGGCCATCCGACCATTCGCTGGAGTCGGAACAGACTTTGCTGGACCCTTCCTCGTCAAGTCCTCTAACCTTCGTAAAGCGCGTTCGCATAAGGCCTATCTTTGCGTCTTCGTGTGCCTCTCCACTAAGGCCGTTCACTTGGAACTTGTAAGCGCCCTCAGCACGGAAGCCTTCTTGGCCCCGCTTGGCCGTTTCGTGTCGCGGCGCGGTTTGCCGGACTTGATCCGGTCGGATTGCAGAACAAATTATAAGGGCATGAATAGGTATCTAAAGGAGGTCGTCAAATTTCTGTCCAGCCACCGGCCTTATTTAGGCAATGCTATGTCAAAAAGGGGCATCCAGTGGGAATTCGACCCTCCGGCAAGTCCCCACTGGGGCGGTATTTTCGAGGCGGTGGTTAAAGTTCGAAAAACGCATCTCCGTCGCGTTATTGGTGAAACTATTTTGACATTTGAGGAACTCGCCACTGTATTCTGTAAAATTGAGGCGGTACTCAACTCTCGGCCCCTCTGTCCCCTCTCGTCCGACCCGAATGATTTGGAGGTTCTAACCCCGGGACACTTCCTGATTGGCCAGCCGCTTAACGCCCTGCTCGAGTACCCCTTCAGGGAAACGAACTCTTCGCGGTTGAACAGATTTAATCTGCTACAACAGATGATTCAGAGTTTTTGGCACCGATGGTCTCTGGAGTACCTGCATCTTTTGCGGCAGCGCGTTAAGTGGTCTGACAAGACGGATCCTCCTCGGGTTGGAGACCTCGTGTTGGTTAAAGAACCCAACGCTTTACCTTTGTATTGGCGCCGTGGGCGTATTGTTAAGTTGTCGTATGCATCGGATGGGGTGCCTAGAGTGGCCGAGGTTTTGGTCGGAGATTCGGTCTTGCAACGTGCCGTCGCGACCTTGTCCCGTTTGCCATTCTACTCGTGGACATAATTCCTTATGTCCGGGGCAGGGGTTTGTTTAGGCAAAAAATATTAAATTTTTGAAACGTGAATTTGTTAAACGTACGCGCGGGGTATAGCACAAAGTCGCCCGGCCCCACTCCTCAGTCGCATTTTCCACGGACGGACTTCGAGTCGACGGACGTTTTTAGTTTTTAGCGCCTATTTTGTTACGAGCGTAAAAACCCGCGAAAATCGTTGTGTCCACGAGAACCCGTGTTTTCTTAAAATACTTATAAACTTCGGTTAAATTAATTGTGCAACTCTGATAGTGATTTTCTTCTGAACTTCTTCTTTGGCTGTACCGTTACGTGACTAGACTGAAAGGGTGCCTCAAGATGGGAATAGTTCCGGAGCGACCAGAGGATACCTTCCCCAGGACAGTATTGTGTCATCTAGCCCAGGCCACTTAAACACAGCTTCATACAATTAACACATACATTCACTACACTTCCATCAGCTGGGCAGACTAAAGTGAACCGTCTCCGCTCCAGAAGCAGATGAGTGCCTTCCCATTAACGGGCTGCTGAACCTTATAGTTCGTTTCAATTAAGGACTTTCCACTTGGCTTTGTGAGGCCCGACTTGCCCCTGCTTGTAGGTTCGTCCTTCAGGGCCCGGGAGGAATCTACTCTTGTCAAGGCAGTTGCAAGCCGTAACAATTATATTCAATATATATACATATATATTTTATGTATTGTTACAAATAGAAACACAAATTGACTTTTTTAAAAATATTTTAATGGCCTTTGGCCTAACAAATATTAACTAACTTAAAAGCTTAAAACAAGGTTCAAAATAATGACGCTAGTATTCGAGCAAAGCTTCCGCACTCCGTGATGACCGTCGGCAAAAAAGGGCGAGTGACGCCAGCCACCCTCCTATATAGCCCGGCGCGGCGTCGTCAGACCTTCTCTTCTAACACGGCCTCTCCTGACGGGGCTGCGTGCTCGAAGCCCTCAGCAGGAACTCGTGGATGGCTGAGCAACACGCACCGCGTCCCGCGGTTGTTCGACGTCACCATCGTCGATCTCTGAGAAGATACACACAATCTAAGAGACACTTATTTGTATCGCGTATTAATAGTTGATCAAAATTCATATAGTTCATAAAAGCGCCAGATTATGTACCCAATTAGCCAAACAAGTCAGTCAGTCAAAACAGTCAACATGAACAGTTATCAACGCCACACAAAAGCGTTTCAAGTCACATAGGTTTTACACAGGTCTCTTCCCACGCAACCGAATACCCCGCACATACTCGCGTGTGCAAACAAGATTTACATCAGTCTCTAGCAGGTCACCCCAGATACCTAATAATGGCTGGATTTACACAGGTCTGTTGTCGGCTGCGCCACCGACTCACCCCAGAAACCACCAGTGTCAGGGTCAACCCAATACCATGCGCACAGGATTTATACGGGTCTCTTCCACTGAACACAACACGTAACGTAGTCAAAATCAATAAACACGGGCTTGTTTGGTACATAATCTAGCTCAAGAATAGGGAAAGATTATCTTCTCGATTGTCACAGCACCAACACACGACCAAGCGCATTCGCCGCGGCACCTCTGAAGGAACTCGCGCGATCGCGGTACGTGTAATCAGATTTGCAATTTCTGCAGAAGTCCCGTATGAGAGCTATAAACAATGCATACATCGTTTGAGTCATTATAAAATATGCTAACGAATTACATACGAATCAGGACAGCTCCCTTCGTAACACATTATCAATTCTATTTTGAAATTGATGTAATCGAGCTCCTCCTACTTCAATACACATAAGTCGTTACAATCACAAAAGCAAACCTTTATTCGACAAATATTTTACTTTACCCACTTAAAACATATTTAACATAAATCCATAAAAATAACAAAGCTCTTGACACATTTTTTTTTCACCCCACAAGCTCTACGATAACATGCCTCACTTAAGTGACCCGATAAGGTAAGTTTTGGGTGAGTTTAAGTCGAGAGTCGAGAATACTGCAAATTAAGTGGTTTATGTAATAATTTATGTCCCGTTTGGGTTCACATTCTTATCATAAACATAGTTTTAACTTTTGGATAAGAAATATAGCAAAAAATATAGAAATACGTGGGAACTGATCGAGCTCCACAAGGCACTTGACATAATATGCGCCTTTGTTTACTCCAATATTCCAGAGGCCTGTTGACAGATGAGGGGTTATTAGGTATGTAAAATAACAAAGCAAATATAACAGCAATCGTACTACTAGTACCTTCAAAAAATGCAGCACATGTTTCGGGTGTCCATTCACCCTTCCATAACACCATGTATGCTGCAGCTGCCTGACTAGTCTTTCCGTAAGCGCCGGCTAACAATTGAACCTCATATCTATCGTTAAGAAGAAGCTTAGTTACTTTATAAGGGCCTCTCATACCGCTATCAAGTTTTCCGGTGCTTTGAGAGCTCTTAATCACATAGACCAAATCATTAACTTCAAACTTTTTCTTTTCCTATTTTTGTTAACATAAGAGTCTTGTTTCTCTTTGTTTTCGCGAATAAGTCCTTCTGCACGTTGCCGTCTAATCTCGCGAATTGCACCACGATTTGGATTTGAACCTTCACAAGTTATATCTTTGATTAAGGCGTTTATTAGAGATGTAGTGGAATTAGTGCCAATAAGAAGATTTAGTGCTGAATATTGAGTTGTCCTATGTTTAGTGACGTTTAAAACTAATTGCAGTTTCCATAATATCTTCGACCAATCATTTTCATTATAATTTACTTCAACTCTAATCATGTTTAACACTGTACGGCAATAGCGTTCCACTTGTCCATTTTCTTGATGCATTTCGGGAGTAATGAAATGCACTTCAACTCCATAATTAGAAATCCAATTAATAAACTCATGGTTATCGAACATACGACTTCTATCACACACTAGTCTTTTAAAAGTACCGAACAGAGAAATGATTTGGGTCATTACGCGCTTTAACTCGCTACAGTCTTGCCTTGGTAAGGCATAGAGCAAACAGTACTTAGTATACGCGTCAATTATGATAAGCACATGTTTATGGCCATCACTTTCCCTCAGTGGTCCGAGTACATCCACGTGTATTGTATCGAATGGTACCGGAGCCTTTTCCCAAGAAGATATTGGTTGCAAGGGTGCGCGAGGAATTTGCTTATGCGCGATGCACACTACGCAGTGCGTGACGTATTTCGCGACAAACTGCCTAAGACCGGGGAACCAGAAGTGTCCCAGGATCAGATCAGTAGTTTTGTCTATACCGATGTGTTCATGCTCGTCGTGGAAAACGCGTAGTAAACTTAACCGAAACGCCTTTGGTACATAGCATAAGAATCGCGCTTGCTCACCCGTGACGTCATACTTATAGTACAAGAGTTAATTACGTTTCACGTAACGCGTGTTGTCTAATTTACCGTTATTTAATTTTTCAAGTAACGTTAATGTCTCCTCGTCACCTGCCTGTGCCACTTGGGCCCAATTTCGTGGTTTTTGAACAATGCTAATCATATTAACCGGGTTCCTACTTAAGTAGTCTACGTGCGACATAAGCGTGCCTTTACGGTATTCTAATGAGAAGTCGAAGTCCTGCATGTATATCCACCATCTTGCAACTCTGGGTTGGAGATCCTTCTTACGTTGTGTCATTTTTAATGCATTACAGTCTGTGACTATCTTAAATGATTTGCCAATTAAATATTGCCTAAAATGTTGTAACGATTTCACTACCGCGAGGGTCTCCAGCTCATAGCTGTGATACTTGGATTCCGCACCAGCAGTCAACTTGCTAAAATAAGCAACTACCCGCCTGCGGTCGTCCTTGTGTACTTGCATGAGGATTCCACCGTAACCAATAGAACTGGCATCCGTATGCAACTCAGTTGTCAAAATTGGTTCATTAGATAAATAAGAAATGATATTTTGACGTGCAATTTCGTGTTCATCGCTCCAATTAAAGATTACTCCTTTTCTAGTTAAAGCGGCGATTTGCGCAGTCTTTAGTGCGTAATTAGGAATGTATCTTCGGAAGTATCCTGCGAGGCCAAGAAATTGGCGAACCTGTTTGATATTACTCGGTCGTGGTGATTTAACTAACGCATCAATTTTATAATTGCTCGGTCTAACCTGACCATCTCTTATAATCCTACCCAAGTATTCTATTTCGTTAGTAACAAAAGTACATTTCTTTAAATTAATTGAAAAACCTGTTTCAGTTAGCGTTTTCATAACCGAATCTAATAAAACGAGGTGTTCGTCAATCCCGACCGTCATTATTAATACGTCATCTATGTAGACCATGACTTTTCCGGCATCGATAAAAGATTTAAGCGTTTTAGAGATAGTCTTCTGATAAAATATAGGCGCGTTCGCCAAACCGTAGGGTACCTTGCAATATTCATACTGCGCCTCTGGTGTAACGAATGCGGTCTTATGAATCGACTCTTCTGCAACTCTAAGTTGATGGAAACCGGAAACCATATCCAGAGAGCTAAACCAGCGACCATTGCCTAGCCTGTCTATATAGTCGTTGATCAAGGGGAGAAGATATCTAGTTTTAACGGTTATTCGATTCAATGCACGATAGTCAACGACCATTCTATCAGAACCATCCTTCTTTTTTACGAGCAAGATCGGACTAGCGTATTCTGAATCGGACTCGCGAATAATTCCTTTATCGAGCAGATCCTTCACTATAGTGCGTACTTTTAATTTTTCGCCATGCGATAATTTGTAGGGTCTATAGTACACGGGCACATCGGTTGTTAATTTGATATGCATTTCACTATCTTTCACCGTTGTGGTCGCGGTACCACTTAAAAAGAAATCGGAATACTTGGTGAGAATCTCTAGTAATCGTTCTCTATTATTTCCAAATACCGACGTATTAACTTGATCGGACAAAGAAATCAAATTTACTTGCAGAATATCGTTTACAGTCGCCTCACTATGAATTATACGTTGGCTATCACCGGTCCTAACATATGTAATACCTTTCCTGTTTAGTACGTCTGTACCGATAATGACTGGCACACTCAAATTACTCCCACCCACCACATAAAAATCAATTTCTATCGTTATATCGCTAAACTCGACGGGTAATGTTACAAATGATTCCGACCTTATTTCCATACCACCCAAGCCGCGTAGCAACTGATTCGTAGGCTTTACTTGACACGGAAAATGCTTAACAACATTTTTTGACATTAAGGAAACACATGAACCACTATCGATTAGTACGTCTAATGGTATTCCCGATATGACTGCAGTCGTGACGTCGCGATTTTTATAACTGTCCGTGATTTCGCGACAAAAATTGACACCATTATTATTCCGAGAATTTGCGCGTTCCTTAGCAAAACAAGTTACCTCGGAATGACCTACCTTTTTGCAAAACCCACACTTTAACGGATCGCTACGAGATATCGTCGGTAACGCGATTGTTTTTTCGTTACTATAACTCGGGAGTGTATTCGACCGTTTGTTACAATTAAAACTCCTATGACCAAATTGATTACATTTGTAACACCTTATTGATTTTAAGTCTTCGGAATCATATCGACGTTTTATCGGTTTGCGGTTCGAGTTACTATTATTAGAGGGTCGGTCAAATCGATTGAGACCATTAGAATACACTTTCCTATTATGGCTGTTAGAAGGTTTAACAAAGCTCGATAAAAACTCCACTATAGAGTCAGGTGATAATTTGGCGTTAGCAGCCATAGCACGAATTTGTGGATCTGCAATTCCACGAATGATAATAGCCGTAAGCAGCTCGCTACTGAGACCTTTAACTATGCGTAACCTTAAAAGTGATTTACGAGCATACTCAGCATATGTGGAGTATTTATCTGACCCTGTCCGCATTACATCATAAAGCATGTTCGCGACATCGACAGAACGTGGGCATAGCGCTTTTAGTTCTGATTTGAAATTGGACCACGTGCGAATACTGCTTGTCCATTGGCTAAGCCAGGTGCGAGATTCTCCTTTAAAACAATGTCCGACACGAGCAAGGCATTCTCTGTCGTCCCAATGGTTCGAAATACGGGCTCTTTCTACCTCATCACACCACGTGTCGAAGTCATGAACATTCGGATCAAAATCAGAGACAAAATATCGGTTAGATCTGACCTGAGTACTGCCGATAGCGGTCAAAAGACGCTCTACGGCGTTCGCCACCACGTCTTCAGACTGCGTTGATCCCACGTTGCCAGTGTGCGGAGTCAGCGGCGGCGTCCCCACTCGCGAGGGCACAAGCGCACGCGGCGGTGTAGGCATCCCGAACACCGATGCCGATGCCGATGCCGATGGTGTCGTGTTTGGCAGCTCGAGGGCGCACCTAGGACCCGAGCTGGTCGTTGCAATGGCTTGCGTCTCCACTGACGCACGGGGCTGCTCCTCCAGCACGCGTAGCCTCCTCAGGATCTCCTCCATCGGATTGGGCGAAGGAGTTTGCCCACGGCGTTTTTGTTTGTTGCGTTTATCGTTGCTAGGCATCTCAGAGACAAAAACTGTGCCCGAATATTAAATAAACAACTGAAAGGAAACTAAGTTTTCCTTTATAAAACCAGAAATATAGGCGTACAGCGGCTTTTCAGCCTTCTGATCCCACTTCTGATGTTACAAATAGAAACACAAATTGACTTTTTTAAAAATATTTTAATGGCCTTTGGCCTAACAAATATTAACTAACTTAAAAGCTTAAAACAAGGTTCAAAATAATG
This sequence comes from Parnassius glacialis, assembly GCA_033319125.1. Lineage (NCBI taxonomy): Eukaryota > Metazoa > Arthropoda > Insecta > Lepidoptera > Papilionidae > Parnassius > Parnassius glacialis. Next base: position 22,836,390 of record JAVANC010000027.1, on the reverse strand, counting down.
ACGCTAGTATTCGAGCAAAGCTTCCGCACTCCGTGATGACCGTCGGCAAAAAAGGGCGAGTGACGCCAGCCGCCCTCCTATATAGCCCGGCGCGGCGTCGTTAGACCTTCTCTTCTAACAGTATATATATTAACTATAATTCTTTTATATAATTATTCAGCCCAACTAGATGAGAATACTTTATAATTATAATAACATAATAAATACAAAATATCTGGACCTGGCTCACGATGTTACCGACATGTGGGGTGGTCTGCCGACCGAAATTATTCCTGTGATCGTGTCTGCGAACGGGTTAATCCCAGTCAGCCTCTCGTGTCATCTGGGGCGACTGGGACTCCGTAATGGACCGCTCCAGGCTCAAATGCAGCAGGCGGTGCTCCTCGATACCGCCCGCATCGTCCGTTCGTTTCTTTCCCTTTCCCCCTAACCCTCGGCCGTTTGGTCTCCCCTGCTGAGGACTTCCATCTGGTTAGGTTTTTATTAATTTATGTATTTGTTTTATTTTATTGATATTTATATCTTTCGTTTACAATTATATGTTTAAACAGACCAACCAGATGAGAAAACTTTATAGATAACCCAGATAATAATAAGAAGGCGGTGCTCCATACCGCCCGCATCGTCCGCCGGTTTCTTTTCCTTCGCCCCTAACTCTCGGCCGTTTGGTCTCAGCCGAGGGCTTACATCTGGTTGTGTTGTTTACTTATTTATTTTATTTTATTGATATTTATGTATGTTTATTATTTTAATATACAACTATATATTTATACAGCCCAACCAGATGAGAAAACTTTATAGATACCCCATAATAATATTAAATTTATTTATTCACTTTTTTTACATGCAGGTTATCTATATCTATTATATTATTATATCTATAACTATTACAGTACTCGTTTTTTGGCAACATACTAGTAAAATATGGTTGATCGTTAGCGGCTGTACTAGTTTTATGATAAAAACTGTAATTACAGACGCTAGCGTCTTCCACCGGACATTATGGGAAACAATTAGAGAAATGCCGTGTTTAGTACTACATAATATTGAATCCGCTACACGTGGAGACACTACATAAGAGCAAGTATAAAAGTGATGGATGGGATTGCGAGTGTACACGTAGTAGTAAATGTGTTTGCCTATATGTGTTTTATGTATGTATGTGTGCGTGCGTGTGTGAGTGCGTTCGCGTGCACGTGTGTGTGTGTGTGTGCGTGTTTGTGTGTGTGTGTTTGTGTGTTTATTAAGGTGTGCATTAGTCCTGCCCTATTTTAAAGATCTTGGGATTGGTTGTGCTAAAGACAGCAATCCTCACTAAATGTGTGATGGGTACGACTTTATCATAAGATGTGGTTTAGTTAGCTCTATAGGGGGATCGAAGAAGCGCCTCTGTATCCTCGTATGAAATACTCTGCAGCCACTGCTTCAGCTCCTCTTTATACTTTCTTGCGGTAGCTTTATAGAAATTTAGTTCTTTATTAATACACATGACTACATTATACACATGTCTACTTTACTAGTAAACATGACAACTTTTCAAAGTATCAATTGTTTAACTCAATTTATTTTTTAATCTCTTCATTTATCATGTGAGAAGCCATGGAATGTAAACGGCAGTTTTTTTGTTTTGTTTAGTTATAATAAATTTTTTCGGCTGTGTAATCTCGAAATTTTCGATGTTTTTGCTGCCTGGTATTAATTTATTTTACTAAATACACTTATATCTATATATCAGAGCGGTTCGAATCGTCGACGTCCGAGTTTTTTCTGATCGGCTCGATACACTAGCACTGCGTAGGAATGTTGCATCCCTTTGCATTTTCTATCGAATTTACCACGGGGGTGCTCTTAGGAATTGTTCGGATTAATTCCAGCCACCAAATTCACGAACGCACATCGCGTCAAAATTCACTATATCATCTTCAACATCTGGATGCTTGGCAGTCCACGACTGTGGGTTTTACTAGAAGTTTTCTTCCTCGTACAACTTCTCTGTGGAATTGTTTACCACCGGCGATTTTTTCGAACCGATACGATTTAGGGACCTTTAAAAAAAGAGCTTACACTTTTCTAAAATGCCGGCAACGCATCTGCAATTCCGCTGGTGTTGCGGTTGTAAATGGGCGGCGGTAGTCACTTACAATCAGGTGAGCCGTATGATCGTTTGCGCCCTCTTCTATAAAAAAAAATCTGCCTTACTAGGCGCTCGACTGCCATTGTGAGTGGACTGCTGTATTGATTGCTTACAGCAGCGGTAATTATTTTTCTTTTGTTAAAAACGTAACCCCCACACTCGGTTTTTCTCCTTAATCGTGGAGGCAGTTTACAAACATAAATTGCACAAGGGCAAACATCCAGGATCGAAACAATTATTTGCAGGCGATACAAATACTTGTTTCGTGCAGAATTCGAACCCGCGGCCCCTAGCGCAGCAACTCATTGCTAAGTCACTGCACCACAGAGCCGTCAGTTCTTAGAGATAAGAAAAAAATGTTATACGTACTGGCAGGCGAAGTGTAGGGCGTCCCCCCACTAGATGGGGTGACGACCTGGTAAGATATGCAGAAAGTCAATGGATGCAGGTGGCTCGTGACAGTGCTTTGTGTCATTCCTTGGGGGAGGCCTATGTTCAGTAGTGGACTTGTGAAGGGCTGTAATGATGATGATGATAATGATACGTCTCGGACTTTATGGAGTAATCTGAAGGTAAGTAATCGGTGAATGCTACTGCAACTCCTCGAAGAGTAGAACTAGGTGTGAAAAATTTGGTCTCGTTTTGTTAGTTTTGATGAGACCTTACATCTGGACTTAATAGAATGACCTGAAAGTGTACTTCAGTAAATGCTACTGGATCTCCTCGAAGAGTAGAACTAGATATGCCGAGTTTGGCCTCGTTTTGTTAGTTATGATGAGAGCTTAGTTCCGAAATTGATAGAATAATCTAAAAGTGTACTTCGATGAATGCTACTGGAAATTCACGAAGAGTACAAACAGGTGTGCCGAGATCGGCCTCGTTTTGTTAGTTATGATAAAACCTTACCTCCGGACCTGATGGAGTGACTTGAAGGTGTACTTCGGTGACTGCTACTGGAACTCTTTGACGAATAGAACCACAATTTACGTTTTTTTTTAATATTTTCACATAAAATTGTAAGAAAATTTGAAGTATAGTAATAATTACAAGGTTTTTAGTGAAAAGTTATGTGTAATTAAGTTACTTTAAAATTTACGTATAATCATGTTATACGTAATTTTTGTAATGCACTTAAGGCAGCATCATTATAATCATTACAACCCTTTACAAGTTCACTGCGAATCATAGGCCTCCCCCAAAGAATGCTACAAAGCACGGTCCTGAGCCACCTGCATCCATCGACTGCCTGCATGTCTTACCAGGTCGTCACTCTGTCTAGTGGGGGAACATCTTATACTTCGTCTGCCGGTAAGAGGTTGCCACTCGAGAACCTATTTTCCTCATTGGTTGTCGGTTCTTTGAGCTATATGTGCGGTCCATTGCCACTTCAGCTTATGAATCCGTTACGCTAAGCCGGTCACTCTAGTTCTACTGCGGATATCCCCATTTATAAGTTTAATACGCAGAGAAACCTCGGGCATTGCCTTATTCATAGCTCGTCGAGCGACCTTGAGCTTGCTCATATGGCTAGAAGTGAAGGACCACGTTTCAATTCCATAGATCATCACTGGCAACACGCACTGGTTGTACAATTCTGGTTTTTAAGCTTTGAAATATATCTGACGTAAAGATATCTCGTAATTTCCCGAACGCTGGCCAGGCATGTTGAATCTGTCGATTGACCTCTCGGTCGAAGTTGGATTTACCTAGTCGAACTATTTGTCCCGGGTAAACATACTCATCAACAACTTCAAGCTTAGTTTCCCCAATAACTACCAGCATAGGTGTGACATGCAGGTTACAATTTTTGTTTTGTCTATGTTCATCTTAATGACCTCAATGGTATATCTCCCAACGTATAGGCCCCTGGGAGACACTATTGAGGTGATTAAGCATAGTGCTTAGGTCCTCCAGCGATTCTGCCATAAGAACTATATCGTCGGCAAATCGAAGATAAGTGACGTACCCGCCGTTGACGTTGATACCGTTTCCTTTCCAGTCCAGAAGCGTGAAAACGTCTTCCAACGCAGCGTTGAAGAGTTTCGTGGATATAAAGTCATCCTGCCTTACACATCTCTGCAGTTGGATAGGTATCCAACATGTGTAAGGCAGGATGACGAACGAAGAACCAGAGTACGAAACCTTTCATACTCTGGTTCTGTACTCGGATAGCCATCTTAGCCCTACTGTACAAACACTTCAGCACTTCGATATAATTATAATATAAGCCTTTATTTAGACATATTTTTAACATAAATCTTATATTTATGACTCGAGAGTCATGTATATAAGATTTATGTTAAAAAAAAGCGATGCCACCAACAACTTGGTCTGTTTGCCCAACTTTGGCAAAGGCCTCCTCCATTTCTTTCCACGCTGTTTTATTCATCGCTTTCTGAGTCCATGTTTCTTTTATTTCGTCTTCCTACCTTCGAAACTGTCTACCTCGTTTCCTTTTTCTATTTCTTGGGTACCAAAATTCAATGATTTTGTTCCATTTCTCAATGCCTCTGATTATATGGCCTGCCGAATTCCACTTGAGTTTTCTTATTTTCCTTGTTAAATTTTCTATTTTGGTACGTTTCCTAATAATTCTTTTCCTTATTCTATCCGACTTCTTTATATTCAGCATGCTCCTCTCCATTGCTCTCTGACAGGTTTCTAGTTTCTTGTTTTGCGCTTTAGTGAGTGCCCAAATTTGACAGCCAAATGTTAGGACTGGTAGCACGCAGGTATTGTACAGCTTTGATTTGACTGACATCTTAAATATTTGTTTTCTTCATTACTTGTCTTAACTGCCAGTAACATTTCCATGCTTTTCCAATTCTAGTATCTATTTTCCTTGACATTATGTCGGTGGTTGAGATTTATTGTCCTAAATAAGTGTACTCTTTCACATATTCAACTGGCTCGTCATTTATGATGATAGGTTCTTCGTGTGCATTTGTCATGGCTTTGGTTTTTGAAATGTTCATTGTTACACCTACTATGCGACTTTCTCTTTCCAGGTCTACGAGCATGTTTTGTAGATGTTCTTTTGTTGTGGCGAATAATATAATGTCGTCGGCGAAGCCTAGGTGGGTTAGTTTTTCTCCATTATATTTAGTCCATACTGGTCCCATTTAAGTTTACGAAAGATTTCTTCTAGGAGAGCTGTAAATAATTTAGGGGATAGCAGGTTGCCTTGACGAATGCCTCTATTTATTTTTATTTCGTTTACTCGTCGGTATATCTAAGTGCACTTCAGCATTTCGCTATACCGATAGCTAACTTGGTACCGCTAAAGAGACTGCAGCACCGCCTAAATTTCGACGGAATCAAATGATTTCTACCACATACGGCAGACATAGCAGCAAATTGTACTACTTAGACTTCTGTACAATTTGCCGAAGGGTATGTATCTGGATAGTTCACATACATACACTTTTTAGATTTAAGCACCATAGGGTGCAAAGCAAAGTTCTTTTCCGAAACCGGTTGTTCGGGAGGCTGGAGTGTCGAGTCTTTATGCAAGACGATTCGTAACGACTCTCGAAAACAGTACGTAGACGCGGCGCAGAAGGGAAGTCAGTCTATAGTTCTTCAAAAGGGTGCTGTCGTCTTTCTTGAAGAACAAGAACACCGTGCTTCTGCTCTACGTCTCCGTTGTAGTGTCACCATGGGGGATGGAATTAAAGAGCTTGTGAAGGACTTGAAGTACCGGTTTTTCACCTGCTTTCAGAAGCTCCGCTGTAATTTCATCCTTGCCTGGAGCCTTGCCTTTTTTAAGATGCTGGAGAGCCTTCTAATCTCGCTCAGCCTGACGTCCGGAATATCATCGGAATAGTATTGAATAAGACTTGCTCTTGAATTGTTACTCACACTTGCATGTGGCTCCAACGATGATGTTGAAAATACTTGATTCCATTTTTCAAACACGCGATAATAAAGATAATCATCTGTTAAGTCTATAATACAAAAATATACAACAACATACAATTTCTGTCAGTTTTGAGTTATTGAATATGTATAATTAACAGCGTGCGTGGCGACGCGATGTTCGTGTCGGTTTTGGTCGGCAATGCTCGGTACCATTCCACTGCCATCGTAGCCGTCTGGGTGACTTCGTTTTTACCGGCCAGCGCCAGCTTCAGCTAGTCCGCTTTAAACTCCTTCAGCGCTAGACTTTACGCTCGCACCGCCTGAGTAACCATTATTTAAATCGCATAACCAATAATTGGCCTTCCAGCTTAACTATCTTTTTTACAACTAATTGTTTACATTTATTCTCCACCTCTTTCCCTCGCTCTGTAGTCTAAACTTGTATTTCGAATTATCTTTTGTGTTGTAAAAATATTATTTAATTCGAAGTGTGCAGAAATTTTTATTTACATATCATCTATTCCAGTCGTCGATGAATTTTTTTTCTTGTTTTATTTATTATGACAGTTATAAGTTATCAACTAAGTAGCGAGCGTATCATTAAGGAAGTAAATAGTAGACATAAGCTCCGGTGCCTCCGTGCATTGATTCGTATACACACGAGCGCGCGTCGTTGTTGCCCATAAATCACATTCAATTTCGGATATTTTGAAATAAATGGAAAAACCATATTTACGCGTACTTTTCAAAACTGTAAAAAGTGTATATCAGTATTTATATTTTGAACTTAATTATTAAATTTGGCTGGTCTTTGAAAAATAATCCAGTATATATATATATATATATATATATATATATATATATATATATATATATATATATATATATATTTTTATATATATATATATATACTAGCAGACCAGGCAGGCGTTGTTCTGCTCTTTCTGATGACCCTTCCTATATATATATATATTTTTTTTTTTCAAACTCTACCAATTTTTTTTATTAATTTTTATACGTGGTACAGCCATGCTGCAGCTATTAGTAGTATTGTTGTAGGTCGAGCCCCGGTCGAGCCAGACTCAGAGCCGACCCTGACTGGGTCGTCTCGACCGGGGAAGACCCACGCTCTCACAGAATACCAGCGTAAAATAGCAGCTTAACGTTGCTGTGTTTCGTATGGTGAGTATAGAGAACCGGAGACCCTTTTTACTGGAAACAAGGCATTCTATCTTAATCCTCACGGGTGACAACGTATTTGTATTTTGATTCGTAATCGAAGATAGATGTAGATGTCTATGGGTCACAGTAACCAATGACCGTCAGGTGGACTGTGTGCTCGTTTGTCACCCTTATTCTATAAAAATATGTTTCTTTTTTATTTTATGTGGTTTTATTACCTCTTACTGACACTAGCCGATGTTAAAGCATAGTGAAGCGGGGTGTTTGACAATCCTCTTACTCCCCGGCCCAAATTATTTGTCGAGTTTTAAAAAAAAGTTATTTCTATACGTCTGAATACTGATCCTGATAACGCACTTAATATACAATATAATATATATTCGCAAGAAATCAAAAATCTTTTTGCTTTTACCTTAAGATATAAAAAATGTACTTGCTTATCATTGCGCCTCGCAAACACAATGACCGTGATTCCATTATTTAAATTGCTCCCTTTGTATTGTAAACTTAAGTATAAAATGGCTGTTCCATTCCATTTACTGTTAAAATGAGCAAGTAAGAGTAGTCAAGATGTATAAAAAGATATTAATTTACAGAAATCATTAGAAACTTTATAACCATTAAAGAAAATATTTTTTTTATATTTATGTAATAAATTTTAAAAATTAACACTATAGAAGAGCCCCATATTCGGCACCAATGTCATTTAATGTCTAGGTAGCGTGACGCAATGTAATTATGTTTAAAAGAATAAACCAGAATTGACGATTTGTGTGCGTGATAACTTCTTACACTCGCGCTAATTGTCTTTGTGTGAGGCCGTAGTGATACCGATCCAAAAGTTACTATGACGTGGGGTAAATATATGTAAGTTGTATTCGCTTTTATTTTAGAACTAACTGTGCCCCGCGGTTTCACCCGCGTCATCACGTGTCCGAGGTGCGTCATCACATGACCTAGTTCAAGGATTTTATAACGGCTAGGGTTTAAGCGTCGTTCGCGCGCCCAGCCAAGTATTGAATTATTTTAATTTTACATTATCTCTTAAACTATAAGTCCAAATAACATTGTATAAAGAACAAAGTTTATCTTCATAAAATTGTCTTGATGATGAAGTAACTTTCTATCGTAAGGATAAATAGGCCATGCCTATAATAACGCTCATAAATCATTTTTAAATTTTCAATATTTTTTTGTCACAAAATACCAAATTTTGGCTTATGTATAAGAAATAGACATATGGTATCGCGGACTTTTTTTAGACGGAGTAAAGGTCTATATTTTTCTAGAACATTGTGTTTACGTATCCCTAACGATAACACCAGCGTACGCGGATAAATCATTTCGGGAGTGCTTTTTCTTCTGACTTGCTTAATAAAAATATCCATATTTAAGGCTAGCTGAGTAATATATCTTAATGCTAGATAGCCTATACTATTTCACATGAATTTGGCTATAATATACAAAAATAATTTTTCAAATCATATGGGTAGTTCCAGAGATTAGCGCGTTTAAACAAACAAAAAAAATAAAGAAACTCTTCCGCTTTATTAAGTATAGATTTCATACACATACATATTCAGAACTGAAGAAAAGGACCTCCATTTTGAAAACTCTTGTCTTAGTATATCATTACTTGTTATATCAATATCTTAAGATCCACGTGATTTATGTACATGAATTCGTCGTCGGAACTAAAGAAAAGTTCGCCATTTTGAAAACTCTTGTTTGTGCACCGACTGATTTTAAAATCAACATCTAAGGATCCATGTGATCTACGAATATGACTTCAACGTGAAAACTAAATAAGTAACCGCCATTTTGCTTACTTTTGGATTTGAACCAATTCATTTAAAAAAAATCAATATCTGGGAGTCCAATAAGGCGACAACTTTTTAAATTTTTAGGACGGATTTTATGATCTAATAGTATTTCGAGATATTGATTTTGAAAGCAGTTGGCCAATAAACAAGAATTTTGAAAATAACAGCTTCGTATTACAATTTTCTAATACATATTCATAAACCACTTTTACTTCCTTAAATAGTTCCTGAAATTAAAAATGGACAGTAAACGAAGTGTTCATAATTGCGACCACTTTTTAAATTTTCACGAATAATTAATATTTCATGGATCCTTAGATGTTGATTTTAAAAGCACTTGTCTCACTTATATTTGTTTCAAAAGCAATCGGTACAGAAAGAATGTATATTAATATGGTATACTGTTTCTAATTCAGGATTACAAGGACCTTGATTTTACAAGCAATCCGTCAAAATATGAACGAATCCAAAATGGCGGCCTGTTTTTACTATAAAACTTCATACGGTGAATATCTATTTCAAAAGCCAACAGCCTAAAATCCAACAATTCCAATAGTCATAGTTTTACCAAATACTTATTGGATTGGTTTTATAAATGATATCTCTTTTTAAATCAACATTAATTTGATAAAATGAGTTTTAAAAATGTTGTTGTGGCGGCTGCGTTATCGACCGCCGGTCTGAGCAGGGGGGTGATATGGCAGCGCTGTCGTCGCATAACAAGCGAAACATATCAAAGCCTAAATCGCCCTAAAAAAGTTCCGCAGTTAAAGCAGTGTATATAAAATAGCTCCAAACTACCACTCGGTGCGTTGACCGCTCCCCGGGCAGAACACCTTGCCAGGCGGGAGATCTCCCCTTTTCCTTTCACCCGCCACATTGTCAAAGATTATTTCCCAAGTTATATTTTAATTTAACTTATCAGCCAGCCAATTTTGCTCGTAATAATTTGGGGAACTTTGATTAATACGTGCAATACTGAAAAATGTCATAGTCGAGACGATAAAAAGATAATAAATTTAGTTGATATTAAATTAATTATTTCTTGAGATTGCACAACAGTATATGGTTTAATATGGTGCAATTCAATTTCTTTTATTTTTTGTACTTTTATTTGTCACTAAGCAGACGCCCGGCGGATGCGGGCGTATTTTTTTCTATTTATATTTGCCTACAATTCTCTATCTAGACGTTATATGACCTAAGTTTAGCAGTGGAGTCATATGGGATGATGGAGAAGAAGAAGAAGTATAAAGAAATTTAGATTTGGATGGATTTCTATATGCCTAGCGCACACTTTAGTTTCTTTCCATGAGGAATTTATTATATGACAGTACAAGTACGAAAGAAATAGTGGTCTGTGGTCATTACATAATATGGAAGTTACTGTTTGTATTGTTACTGGATATGACTAAGTACCCTTCAAGGAAAGAGCCTACCCCTTTCTAAAATACCTGCAACACATTTGTAATTCCCATAGAGTTGAAAATGTTCGTGGGTGACCATGTTCACTTAAATCAGGTGAGCTGTATGCTAATTTGCCTCCTCTTCCATAAAATAAACCATTCAGTGACGTTTTCGTGAACGTACGTCAAGATCGACATCGATCGATGCGTTAAAAATAAAAAATAAAACAATCATATTATCATGCATTATTTCCCTATTTTTTGATGTACATGCATTTTTTTATAGGATAAGGGTGACAAAGGAGCACACAGTCCACCTGATGGTAAGTGGTTGCTGCGGCCCATAGACATCTACATCTATCCTCGTTTGCGAATCAAAATGCAGATGCGTTGTCACCCGTGAGGACTAAGATGGAATGCCTCATTTCCAGTAAAAAGGGCCTAAATGATGCTAAAAAAAATTAATAAATGATGTTAAATGATGAAAAATGATGCTAAAAAAGCTAAATAAAGATGCTATTAAATAATTATGTACGTAAAATAGAAAACTAAAACCTACGACATATAAGCGTGTTTTTGCTCTACTGTAAAATTAATCTTTTATATTAGGCCTTTTTCCCTGAGGGTACGATTTTAGGTACGGTAGGCTAGGTACGGCAATACTGGAGTATTCTGAATGGCAATTTACGTTCACCCGTGGAGGCACGCACAAAATATACGCGAGAGTTAGGACCAATTGGGTGGTTCAGGTTGGTTTGGGATGACGTCATTCGGCTTTTTTCCATTCGCCATTCCGAACGCCGTTTTCGCTTTTAGAATCAAATACATAGCAGGAATTGTTTCCGTCAGGAAATATTAACAACGTGTGCGCTGTGTAGAATGTGTTGTATAAAATACGGGTATTCGGGTTAAACCGTTCTCTGAAAACTAATCAGGAAACCTGATACTTGCACCGAAGCTTAATATGAAAACTCAGTTAAACTGACAACATATCCCTTTTTTGAATTAATATGATAAAATATATTTATTTAAATTGACCTCATTAAATTTTATTATACCTACCTTATCAAATATAATATAGTCTCTAGCACGTCCACTCACTCCGATCTAACGGCCGCCGGCTGCTACAACAGCGACAGGCTGTTGCAGCGGTTTGAGGAGTGGCTTGAGAGACGCCACGGCGTCCTCACCTTCCGCCTGACGCAGGTCCTCACCGGACACGGTGTGTTCGGGAGGTTCCTGCACCGAATCGGGCGGGAGGAAACGCCCGGGTGCTCCCACTGCGAGGATCGACCGGAGGACACGGTGGAGCACACCGTGGAGGTGTGCCCTGCTTGGGCGGAGCACCGCCGTGTCCTCATAGCGGCGATAGGCGGCGGCGACCTCTCGCGTCCGGCCCTGGTCGAAGCCATGGTCCGGAGCGAGACGGAATGGGATGCCGTCACCACCTTCTGCGAAGCAGTGATGCTAGCGAAGGAGGTGGCGGAGCGGGAGAAGGAGAGAGCAGCAGCTTTCCTTCCCGGCCGCCGCGGGCCTGTGGATGGCGAGCAATGGGTAGCTCGCCGTCCGTCCGTCTAACGACGACAGGCCGTGTCGACGGCGCGTTTTGTTCCACGCGCGCCTCAAAGAGCTGTCAGCAGCGTGAAGGGGCCCGCAAGGGCTGACGCCTGCCGGGGCTGCGGGCTGTTCGAAAGAGATACCGCGGCTCCGGAACGTAAGGGCACTGAAGGAACACGGATGGTTTTTAGTCAGTAAAAGTCTGACACTCCCTTCCGCTCCACCCACAGCGAAAGGCGTCATTAGATGATTTTCCATCCGCAAAAAAAAAAAGAAAAAAAAAGGCTGTTGCAGCGGCACCGGTGACGAAATCATTGGACACACCCTCTATTTGTTCATTATGTACCTGTGATTTTCGTATTCTTAGTATTTGGTGCGGCATTTTTGATAAGATATTAAGTATAATATACTTAATATTTTATCTTTTGTGGTAGAACCAAGCGGTAGCTTTTGCTGTCGCACGGATGGGCCAGCTCGAACCGGGGTGGTACAACGACCTCACAGAATACCAGCGTGAAGTAAATGTTTACCCCTGCGTTGCGCTTGATGAGTGCAGGTGGCCGGAGGCCCTATTCCCCCCACCCCATCAACATGGTAGTGGAATTAAATAAAAGACTACCCCAGGACTACCAGAACACCTGGAGAATCCCTCGCTGAGCATCGACGACCAAACTACTCCACTCCTGGGCGTGGGTGCTCATGCTGCCCCGCGTATTCTGGGGGGGGGGGGGGTAAATTCGGCTCAAGACGAAACCTGCTCGGGGCAAGCAGAGCAAGAAGACAAAGGCAACCCCTGTCACGCTTACCGTGGATTTCTGCAATATCAGGGGACTTCATTCAATTCTTAACGCCGTCCACTACCATCTGGAGATAGCTAAGCCGGCCTTGCACTTTCTAACCGAGACACAGGTGTCCTCTCCAGTTGATACTTCGTATCTCTCCTACCCGGGGTACAAATTAGAACACTCGTTTGTGCCCCGGGCTGGAGTTTGCGTGTATGTCAGAGAGGACATCTGTTTTCGACACCTCGGCAGTCTTGGAAGTACGAACCTGTCCATCCTATGGCTGCGCGTAGAAAGCGACGACCATCTCCGCGTCTACGGGTGCCTCTATAGGTCCCATAGCGGTAATGCTGACACAGACCGACTCATCGACCACGTCCAAATGGCTGTAGACTCCGTGCTACAACAGGACCCATCCGCAGAGATCGTGATACTCGGTGATTTCAACGCCCACCACGCTGAATGGCTTGATTTTCGTTTAACCGATCATGCGGTTAGATCTGTCTATGACTTTGCTTTGGCATATGGTCTAACACAACTGGTTACTTCGCCTATGCGAATCCCAGATGTGGAAGACCATGTACCTTTCCTGTTGGACCTTCTGCTGACCTCTCATCCGGACGGATATCAGGTCTCCGTCAATGCCCCTCTGGGCTCTTCGGACCATTGTCTGATCCCTAGTTCGGTGCCACTCACACTCCAATCGCAGTTGCGATCTACAGCTTGCCGCCGTGTTTGGCACTATAGGTCAGCTGATTGGGACGGGATTCGGTCTTTTTTTGCATCCTACCCTTGGGGGCGGGTTTGCTTCTCACCGGAAGATCCCAGCGCTGTTGCCAATTCTGTTGCTGATGTGTTACTTCAGGGTATGGAACTTTTTATTTCATCCTCCGTGGTGCCCATCGGAGGCAGATCCAAGCCATGGTTTGGTCACTCCTGTATAATAGCATCACGCTATAACCAGGAGTGCTACCGGGACGCATCAACGTCCCGGGATGTAAACACCAGCGTACTTAAAAAGAAGTATAATTCCGCCTCCAGGTCCTAAAACAATAAAAAAAACTAAAGCGTCATTGCCAAGGCAAGGTCTGAGCACATCTCGCAGAATTGGCGAGAAGCTAGTTCGCCTTCCTTCAGGAAGCCGTGCATTCTGGTCTCTCGCCAAGGCTGTCCAAGGGAACTTCTGTCAGCCATCTCTTCCATCTCTGCACTGAGATGACGACTCACTGGCCCATGCCGCAAAGGAGAAAACCGATCTGTTGAGCTCTCTTTTTGAGTCTAACTCGACTCTAGATGATGATGATGATGGGGGAACACACCGCCGACCATCCCGCGATGTGAGTGCTCCATGCCGGATGTGCGATTTACACAGCGCTCGGTCCGCAAAGCACTCTTCGCCCTGGACGTCAGCAAGTCGAGTGGGCCCGATGGAGTCCCTCCCATTGTGCTGAAGACGTGTGCTCCGGAGTTGGCACCGATTTTAACGCATCTTTTCCGGTACACTTGCTCCCAAGGCGTAGTCCCGAACTCATGGAAGACAGCTTTGGTGCACCCGATCCCTAAAAAAGGAGACCGCTCAGACCCGTCCAACTACAGGCCTATCGCCATCACCTGCTTGTTCTACAAAATAATGGAAGCCATTATAAACTGCCAGCTCATGAGGTACCTTGAGGATCACCAGCTGATTAGTGACCGCCAGTACGGTTTTCGTCGGGGTCGATCAGCTGGTGATCTTCTAGTCTACTTAACTCATAGATGGGCGGAGGCAGTAGAGTCCAAGGGGGAGGCATTAGCCGTTAGTTTGAACGTAGCGAAGGCATTTGATCAGGTTTGGCACAAAGCGCTTCTTTCGAAGCTTCCTTCCTATGGGCTTCCCGAGAAATTGTGCAAATGGATCACCAGTTTCCTTGCTGATCGGAGCATCAAGGTTGTAGTAGACGATGCATGCTCTGATTTCAAGCCTATCAACGCTGGTGTTCCACAAGGCTGCGTGCTATCACCAACGCTGTTTCTCCTGCATATCAATGATATGTAGCTAACTGGTAGCATTCATTGCTATGCAGACGACAGCACTGGTGATGCCTTATATACTGGCCGTGCCAATATTTTTTGTGAAAACGTCGCCGAGTACCGGGAAAAACTTGTGTCTGAAGTCGAGTCTTTGCTTAACAAGTCTCGGTTTGGGGCCGACTAAATCTAGTCCAGTTCAATCCCCAGAAGACACAAGTTTGCGCGTTTACCGCTAAAAATAACCCCTTTGTCGTATCTCCTCAGTTTCAAGGCACTCTCCTTGCTGCCTCAGTTAGTATCGGAATCCTTGGCGTCGACATATCGAATAGTGTGCAGTTTCGTGGTCACTTGGAAGGGAAGGCCAAATTAGCCTCTAAAAAGCTTGGCGTGCTCAGCAGAGCGAGACAGTATTTCATACCGGCACATCGCTTGCAACTTTACAAACCGCAAGTTCGGCTCCACATGGAATACTGTTCTCATCTCTGGGCCGGGGCACCCCAGTGCCAGCTCCTTCCACTTGACCGCATCCAGCGCAGAGCGGTTCGAATCGTCGACGACCGAGTTCTTTCTGATCGGCTCGATACACTGGCACTGCGTAGAGATGTTGCATCTCTTTGCGTATTTTATCGCATCTATCACGGGGAGTGCTCTGAAGAATTGTTCCAACTAATTCATTTTCAATTGTCGCACATCGCGACAAAACTCGCGTTACCATCCATACCATCTGGATGATTGGCGGTCCACCACTGTGCGATTTAGAAGAAGTTTTCTCCCTCGCACGACATCCTTGTGGAATCATTTACCACCTGCGAATTTTCCGGGCCGATACGACTTAGGAACCTTCAGGAAAAGAGCCTATTCCTTTTTAAAAGGCCGGCGACGCATCTGCAATTCCCCTGGGTCCCCTGGTGTTGCGGTTGTTTATGGGCGGCGGTAGTCACTTACCATCAGGTGAGCCGCATGCTCGTTTGCCCCCTATTCTATAAAAAAAATCAAAAATCACATTTGAATGAATTAATAAAAATATATCATATCAAAAAAGTGTGTAGTTAATTACTTTTTTATATTTAAATGTAAAAAAGAAGTTTCATCGGTAAACATACAAATTTTAAGTATTTATTTATGGCAATCAATGAATTCAACCAAAAAATACCGTTGAGCCTGAATTATCTTGCAGATTATTGCATCTTGCAGAACCTGATTCAGTTTGCGCAGATAAGACTTCATTGACACAAACCTTATTTTTTAGTCTGCACTATCTTATACACTGTGATATACGAAAAACGGTCGGTATTTCAGTAAATACACCCTACAAGAGCTATCAATTAATTACGAGCCTCCCTCTTAAGCGAACAGCTAATGAGACTCACAAATAATCACTAGTATTTATTAGCCTCGGTAGATTATTCAGATAATGCTATCTTTCCTGTTAGTGTGACTATACATATATATACATAATATGTTAAAAATAATATGAAAAAATTACGAATAAAAATTAGGTTTAAATATTTTTGTATTTACGATAAAATATCACCATTTTCTTTACTACAATATAATCTTTAAATAACTGGTGTAAGGAAGATACTGCTAAATATGTCTCAAGTATAGTGCAATACTTCATCTTGTTGCCATTTAATTATTTAAACTAGTGAAAATAGCGCCGCACCAAATATTAAGAATGCGAAAATCATAGGTACATAATGAACAAACAGAGGGTGTGTCCAATGATTGCGTCACCAGTGCCGCTGCAACAGCCTGTCGCTGTTGTAGCAGCCGGCGGCTGCGGCACTTGGGCGCAATAGATCGGAGTGAGTGGACGTGCTAGAGACTAGCTATTAGCTTAAATCGTTAACTGCTAATTAACATGGTTAAATTTTATGAAAGATTTACCATATAAGTTTTGTTTTGAGTGCATTTTTTTAAATGATTGCTTATATTTACGCGAACACTATACATTGAATAAAACTACTTTTAAGGATTCTATCGCGTTTAATTTACTTATTTTTTATTAAATTTCCGACGTTTCGGATGCTTTACAACATCCATGATCACGGAGGAACGTCCCGATGTCAGAGTTAACCCGGAGTACCTTTAGCTTTTTAATTATTAAGTTTGGTAATTAATGACAAACTTTTTATCCAAGTAGGCTTACTTAAAGCTTATTATGAACACCAAAATCATCACTATATGGGATATTTCATTTTTTTAATGCCATGTGACCATTTCATGTACAATTATAACTTATAATAAATATTCTCTCAATATATTTGAAATGTCAGTTTTACTAAATTAATATTTTCAGCCATCAGCGACCTATTCTATAGCAGACAGTCTGTTTTAATTCAATTAATTTAAATAAGTTTTGCATACGTACATAATGTCCTCAAAAATAAATAACAACAGAAGTATCAAAATATTAGTCACCTTGTAAAGGTCGCAATGTCTATTGATGGAGTATTACGGTCTGATCAAAAACAGGAGATATATTTGTACTAAAATGCAGTCATGTCTGTGTATGGATGCATAGATATAAGTGTTAAGAAAAACAACTTCCAAAGAGCGTTCTTGAGTGAGTAGGATTGTTTGTCTTTAGTCTAATCATGTTTAGCTTGTTTCTTCCTTGTCATCCGCAATGGGTCCATACCTTATAGGTTCCCCAAGTGGGTGGCTCTCTCATCCGCGGTGAAGTTGTGAGGAATTTATTTGATCCGCGTGAAGGAACTGGTCAGGCTTGAGTAGCCGGCTATGCATCTATAGGACATCTAGAATTTATAAACTGTAGAAAAGGAAGGTGATGTTGCGAGACGCTACGACAGGAGGAAAAGAAGATGACTATTGACGTTAAGATGCCCTTTCTCTGTGTTAAAGCGGTGGATCACTCATTGTGTACCGAGTAGGCTGATGCCTCCAAATTACTCTTTTTCATGTAGTCTATGTCTTCTTCAGGATGGGATCGGGAGTTAGTTTGCTCATTTGAAATCAAAAATCGTAAAGAACCTGCCTTGCTAGCTGAGACCAGTAGGCGTCCGTTTTTCATAAAGCAGCACATGTATGTATGAGTGACTTTGGAGCTTCTCACATTAGTTAAAGCTAATTCACGACATATAATAAATAAAATAATGCAGAGATGGTCTTTTCTATTTTTAGCCTGGCAACCATATGCGTTTTGAAACAAAAATGCTTATACAGCAGTAATGTGTAGTGGACGCAACTACCCAATTATATATTTTTACTTTTTTTAAATGTTGTTTTGCTGCAGATAAACACTATTAGAGTACCAATATGTTGTTGAATTTATGAAAACACGACATTGAATACTTCATAAATGAAGTTTAGTACATAAAATAATGGGTTCATCATAAGATGGAATACAGAGTCGATTTCTTTTAACACAGCAGTATACACACGTTCAGTAAAAAAAATAAACGATGTTTATTTGTACCGACGTGGTCTTGGTAGAGGAAGCTCTGACAAACTATTGGTCTAGTTTTGTGCAGTTAAGTGCAGTAAAAATCGCAAACTGCTGGAGACAAAGGCATTTCTTTAGAGAATAAGAAATATTCTTTAAGTTCTAAATCTAATCTTCTTTGGTTAATATTTTATTTAACTGTCTAAGATAAATTCAGCAGCGTAAACAATTACTAAGTTACGTCTATTTCTGAATGTAGTTTTTAAACATATGTTATTATAATAATTTTGTTATCTAACCTATTTCCTTCGAGACATGTAACATTTTAATTAATTATTAGCTATTTTCTACCGACTTCAATAAGGACACGGCACTCAATTCGACTGTATGTTTTTTTATGTGTGTTAACTCATTACTTTTTTCTGGGTGAACTAATTTTGATGATTCTTTGTGTATTTGAAAACCCATGCTCCATATGTGGTCTCGTATACATTTGATCAAGGTCTGATCAATAATTTTTGAGTTATTCTTATTAATTTATATTGAAGTCGGTTGTACAAAAATTTTAATTTTAAATTATGGTCGTTGAAGTATTTGGAGCGTATTTTCTAGCGAGAGCTTCCAATTAGTTATAGGGAGTTTATTTTCCAATCGGGTAGTATAGTTTAGTACAAGTCGTTAACCTTTGTTTTGTTAGCCTATAAATTTTTTCAGACTATAAAGCTGTTTGAATCAATAAAATATTTTCTATTGTTTAACTTTGTTTTCTCTAATTAACAAGAATGTATCATTCCAACACAGTCCATATGCTATTTACCACATTCCGATGGTAAATATTAAGCATTCTAGAAATAATTGCGTATTTACTGATATAAATATAATATGTAGCAAAAAACGTGATTTATTTTAATAAGGTTTACCCACATTTGAAAGATGCTTAAATTTATACTTAAAGTATGTGTATGAAAACACAATTATATGTGAACTATGGTTTTCTTGACCAACTTCAATATACATTTTACGCGATATCTTCCTCAATGCTGAACGAATTATAAATATTCTTTTTTGTATTAAATAGACTAATTATTAAAAACCCCATCTCTCCGGATGGTAAATCAAGAGATGATATATTAATGTAACTGATTGGATGACATTTTAGTTGTCACGTTCAACTTGTTATATTTCTCATCACACTCAAAATAATCAAAAATTTACTTCTAAATTATTCTATCACTAGAAAAGCGATCATCCATCCCGAAACGTGTCTCATTAACAACGTTAACAACAAGATTGGGAGTGTTTCGACAAGGGTTGCGTGGCTTAGTATCACTCAACCGTACTCTTTGAAGGTCATACAAGCTTAGCACCAACCTCCGCACATCCCAATGATGAGATGGAGGAGATGTACGTGGATTTCTCTAGAGCAATGCATTTCTACAAAACCAACTTGACGGTATTGATATTTTTTTATCGAATAGGTAGACAAAGGAGCACAAAGTCCACCTGATGATAAGGAGATGATGTTGCCCATAGACATCAACATCTAAAGTAAATGCGTTGTTCCACCTAAGGACTGGATAGAATGCCTCGTATCCAGTAAAAAGAGTCTCCGGTTCTCTACACTCACCATTCGAAACCTACTTTACGCAGGTATTCTGTGAAGACGAGGTTCTTCCCCGGACGACCTCACCTACTCGTGTCACAATTAGATCATAGCTACAGCGTAATATATGATGAGAGAGTTCAACGCAAAACTAGGTACAAAAAAGCATCGTTAGCTGAGGTAGGTAAATTTGATATTGAGCATCGGAACCCAAAGTGTGAATGGCTGGCCTACTTCTAGGAGAAGGAGAAAGGAAGTGAAGAAGGAGGAATTTGAAATAATAAGGTTGAAGTTTTTTTTATAATTGTCATTGAGAGAAAAGAGACATATTATTGGTCACACTATGATTAATAAACTTTTTCTCTTTTTTTATTGGCACGAACAATAAAAAAAAGAGAAAAAATTTATTGAATTTCAATAACACTATTTTATTTACGAATTAATTCAAATGCAAATACAAAAATACAGCAAGTTTGTACTGGAACCCAAACACCTATTTCAAATTCCGTTGCCACAAAGTTGTCTTGTTTACAAAACGTTTATTATATTCCCCGCCAAAGAGGATGAAAGGATTTAGTTGCATATTTTATTTTATTATTTTGATATAAACAGTTTTTATTTTATAAATAATGTTTGATAGCACATGCAAATATTTTAAGCCGAAACATGTGATGAATATTCCACTCTCTTTATCTCCTATATAGTTAACTAAACTCATAATATGACGAAAGATCTAAGGTTTCGTTTGGATTCGTTCTATTCTATGTCTGTACGTTTCCAGTCGAAGTTGTTTTATGATACAGTGTAAGTTGTAAATATTGTTAAGAAGGTTTGAATTTTAATATCAAATAAAAATAAAATTGCAAAAAACCAAATCAACATCATTATATCTCTTCACAATAGTGATGTAAAATTGATGCTAATATCGGCATCCTTACCAGTCCATTAGCTTGAAATATATTCCAATGCAGCGGTGAAGAATTTCGGGGATAAAACGTCACTTTATCTTACATATATCTCCAGTTGGATAGGTTTCGTACTCTGGTTCCGTACACGACTAGCCATCAGCTATCTTAGCTTTGCTGTTTATACACTTTAGCAATTCGATGTACTGCTAGTCAACCTGATACCAAAGGCTATCTAGATGTCAAAATATACAAGACAAAGTGGCACACTGTACTCTTTGGTTTTATGTAAAATTTGCCGAAGACTATGTAGTTCATAGTATCAAAGTCTCTTCGGAAACCGACTTGTTCAGGGAGACTGGAAATCGTCATGTTTTTATGTGAGACGATTTATAATGTCTATAAAAACAACGCGTAGATATGACTCATCAGGGAAGATGACAATATCATATTTATTTAAATATGTAATTCAAGTAGAATACAAAATATCGTTAATTTGGGCCTACTATGCTACTATCTATAAACCGTATTATATGCAATATTTTACCAGAATGTGGGCAATTTTGGTAAAATATCGCATATTATCACTATTTCGTCCAAGCCGAAATTTCCGATTATCACGCAAGCTTTTTATTGGTGGCTTCATGTAACGAGTAGCGATGCATGCTAGATTACTGAGGGGAACATGGAGCACATAAATTTGTAGCTTATTTCAGAAATCAAATTAAAACGAAACGACTAGCGTGGCCCGAATGCGTCTAAATTCATAATTGAAACCTAAGCTACCGTAGTTAAAAATAAAATTAAATGAGTTTTTTTATAACACGAAATAATTTGATTTATAATGCGTTTTGATGAATTTATTTGAGTTTAAGCCGATTTTTTAATCCTCAGATAATAGTTATTCATAGGATAAAATACAACATAAACAAATTAAAAATTACAATAGAACGAAACAAAATAGTTCCATTGCCTTACTTTTATATTCACACAAGTTTTAGTTTATTTCACTAGTAACATTAACCAACGAATAAAAAAATTGGTATTTAAATAAATTAGAGTAAAAGAAAAAAAAAACGACAAATAAAGGTGCTTCAGAATTGCTTCTAACGTACGTTGAGTACTAAAACCAAATAGCAGGTTTGAACTAAATGGAGAGGCACGGTAAGGGGCTTATTGGTAACCTCAATTTGATTAAATTTTGTCAGTCTCGAGCAAAGGCGCAGAGTAGCTAGCCTATCGATATTCTACAGAATTTATTTTGGAGGATATGTGCAGGAATCACACGGCTTAAGCAGATGATTAGTTGGTCTTCAACTCCTTTTATTCTGTGTCGTTTAGTATTAGGTAATATTAAAGAACCGTGTGTACGGATTCTACAAATCCTCGAAAGATTAGGTAATAACTTAACATATTCTGGTTTCCACGCGATATTTTCCTTTACCCCAGAACACTTAGTTTATCAGCACTTTAAATTGGTTGCGGCGTTGTATTGGTCCGAATCTCGCACGGTACAATTGTTTGTATGACATACAACTAGTTTTTGATCTGAAATTTTATCCACCTGTAATTTATATGTAGAACGCTTTCACCATACGGGATTAAATTTTAGGGTAACGTATCACTAGTTATATGTAGTTTATTTAAATATTTATATAAAAGTAGAAGCCTTATTTACCGGTATTTTCAAAAACTGCAAAAACGGTGTATAATTATTTATATGTTTGAAATTTGAAGCTATGAAAGTAACTAAAATAAAACTGATCTAGCTGCTCTCAAAACTGGTGAGACTTTTAATCTTCCTTATAGCATAATATGCTGCAGAACTTAATCTGCCTGCTAAATTAGATATATGGGGTACCATTGAAGCTTCGCGTCAATAGAAAATAGTGCTATCCACAAGACTCAACTCTTCCCCATTTTTGTAATTTTTGTCATTTTACACATTGGGAGTCGAATGTTTAACATTAGGTATTGTAAATTTAATACATTTTGTTTTGTTGCCGTTTAAGAGCAAATTGTTGGCGTAAAACCAATGTAATAATTTCGATAGAGAATTACTTACATTGTCAAAACTAATTGACTGTCGTTTGAGTTTGGAAATTAATGAAGTATCATCAGCCAATAATACTATATCGTGATTGTCTCCTTCAAGATAAGACAAATCATTAATTTAGATTAAGAACAGGAATGGGCCATAAATCGAGCCCTGAGGAACGCTAATTGATACAACCGATCCGGAGGAACCTATATAATTCATAACGACTTTTTAAGTTCTGTTATTTAATTAGTCTAAGCGCAATTTTTTAACACCGTAATATTTTATTTTACTGATAAATATCTCACGATGAACCTAATTGAACGCCTCGGATATATCACAAAAAATTCCAAAGGTATTTTGTGAATTTTCCCAGGCTTTGAAAATATATTTCGTAAGCTCAACACTTGCGTCACTAGTCGAGCGACCCCTTCTAAAACCTAATTGAATTTCATGGATTAATTTATTTGTATTAAAAAAAAATTAAAAATTGATCTAAAATAAGTTTTTCAAAAATATTACTGACAGTTGGTAGTATATATGTTTTAAACTATACTATTGCTTTGCTGAACTTTGTCTTCTCTATAGATTCATTCATAAGGGGGATATTCACCATAGTTGCCACACTTTGCATGCAGCTTAGCAACCGGAACTTTTATTTTATTTACAGCTGTTATCCGTTTAGAATTTTACCGATTTAATATAATTATTTCAAGAATTAATTCATCTAATACAATGAAACTGATTTGTATAAAGAAACAATAAAGAAATGGCCAAATATTGTATCAAAAGATTTGAAAACGTGGAACGACTGCTTGTTCAAGGTCATTATACTCATGAAAAAGAAAATCGAAGTTAATTCTCAGTCTGGAATCTTAATAGACTTAGCAATTTTGTTTTTAATCACCTATACGCAGGCAGAAAAAAATAAAATAAAATACGTTACTTGTGTTGAACAAGGACACAACAGCTGATGAAGTAATTGCCTCCATGAAAGTATGTGGTATTTGGCTTAACATTTTTAAATTTGCATTGACAGTGAATGAGTGGAAATATTTTAGTAAAAGAATTTTTGGATACCCTATTAGACATCAGGTATGGAATGAATCTTAAACAAATGGATTAAATAAGTTTACCGCTCAGTCTTTGTTCCATCGTTATTAGCGATGAAGAGCTATACAACGTGTTTGTAGAGATCCCTATAACCACCATATAACTCAAAAATAAAACTCTTGGATAACTGAGTGAGCAAGCTAAAGAAAATAATCAAGTCAATGCATTGGACACAAAAAAAATTATCGGAAAATGCGAGGGATGTGGTAAGCTGCATCGATTAACTCTGTAAGATCAAAATGTGCCATGTACTCGTACCATCCGGTAGATATTTTATTCTTGTGGTACTGTTGTTTTTTCAGCGCACAAGATTTTGATAAATATTTTGTTCTAATCATGCTTTTGCGTGAGCGGCCTCTACCAAATTTATACAATGGGATTCGAATGACAGTCATAATTCTTCAGTGAAATATAATTAAAGCGGAGATTCTTTCATGTTGTGGCAGTGGGTTTATTTATTCCACGAATTTCCTTGATACCCAAAAATATTAGAATTCCCGGTTTTATGCGTCATAAAATTCGTGGAACAAATCTAGAACAGAAAATTTCAGAAGATTAATTACCATATATAAGCTTACTTATATGATAAGCTTCGAAATTAGGATATCCGCAGTAGCACCAGAGTGACCGACATAGTCCAACGGATTAATAAGCTGAAGTGGCAATGGGCCGGCCATATAGCTCAAAAAACCGAAAACCGATGGGGAAAAATGGTTCTCGAGTAATAACTCCGTACCGGTAGGCGAAGAGTAGGGCAACCCCTTAGTAGAGGGAGTGACGACTTGGTAAGAGATGCAGGAAGTCGATGGATGCAGGTGGCTCAGGATCGTGCTTTGTGGCATTCCTTGGGGGAGGCCTATGTTCAGCACTGGACTTGTGAAGGGTTGTAATGATGATTTCACTTTTAATTATGTATTTTGAAATTTCAAAGCAATGTTTGAAAAAAGAAAAAATATCATAAATAAATAAATTTCAAATACCACGGGAATGGAGTCGCGGGCACAGCTAGTTTAGTTTAGTTTAGCAACAGTGAATTCAACAGGACTCAGTTCCTCCCCATTTAAACGGAAACGAGACATTCCTCATTAGACCTTAGAAGTGATAGCGCATCTGCATTTTGATTCTTAATCGAGAATAAATATAGATGTCTATGGGTCACAGCATCTACTTACCATCAGGTCAAGTGTATGTACGTTTTTGATCCTCATTAATGAAAAAGTATAACTTGAAATTTTATTCATCTTTATTAAAACGCATAACGATACTTTTTCGCGATATAAATATAGTAGGATCAGAAAATAATTATTATTATTTGAGAATGAAGCAGATGGAGAAACGTCTACTTAATTTGCCCTTTCCTTTGATGTCATAATGTTGCCATTAGTGTTTTTTTTTTTGGATCGCTACTTACATTACGCATTTCTTTGACATTAAAATAAGTAATAAATTAGTTTTGTGTACCATTGACGACATGCTACTAAGCAGCCTTCTAGTTTTATGAGTATAATATAATAGAACCATGATGCCAAGGTACTTACTAATTTTCTTTGTTATTATTTGATGAATAAGTATAATTAAGCTTGAGAGTTTGGAACCGTTCGTGACTCGTTGCCGTAGGTACAAATTTAATTGGTTTCGCACACGACGGGGTCGATCTTGCCTGTATCAACTTTTGTTTCCGTACGTGTACATATGCTCAATCCCTTTGAATGTGTTTTTGGTCTAGTATACCACTGAAGAAATTATGACACATCAAAATATACGAATCAGACACTAAGGATTCTGACCGACGCCAATATGACAACCCGCTTTTACAAACGCGTCAAGGACGCATTTGACAACAGTCCTACTTATTTGTTCTTGCAATTTACTTGTAAAGCCTGCGGTTTAGAAGTAACACTATAATATTCAAAATAATTAAAATGAATTTTACACTTAGACTAACTAAATCTATTACCTAAAACTATTAAAAATATGTCTTTAGCTGTTAATAATATTGTAATTTTGGAAGGTGTTAGGTCGCGTTCCGACGACACGCACCCGCTACGCGCATGCTTCGCGCGTCGGCACCCGCGTCTTACTCCTTTAGAAATTTGTTGCACATAATTTGAGTCATATGGCAAATCAATAAATCTGAAATTGCTTTTATCGACGTTCAACCGCACACGCCTCGCACACGCCATGCGCCCGCCTCGTTCCCGCTCCGTGCTGGACCCGCCCTCGCCCCGCACACGCTCTGCACCCGGCCCGCTACGCCCTGCGTCCGCGCTTTTTATACAATTTCAGATTTATTGATTTGTCATAAGACTCAAATTATATACAACAAATTACAAAGCGAGTTAGATGCGGGTGCTAGCGTGCGCGCAGCGGGGGCGTGTTTTTTTTTTTTATAGGATAAGGGTGACAAACGAGCACACAGTCCACCTGATGGTAAGTGGTTCCTGCGGCCCATAGACATCTACATCTATCCTCTATTACAATTCAAAATGTAGATGCGTTGTCACCCGTGAGGACTAAGATGGAATGCCTCATTTCCAGTAAAAAGGGCCTCCGGCCACCTGCACTCACCAAGCGAAACGCAGAGGTAAATCTCTACTTCACGTTGGTTTTCTGTGAGGTCGTGGTACCACCCCGGTTCGAGCCAGCCCATCCATGCGACAGCAAAGCTGCCGCGTGGCTCTACCACTCGCCGTCCGTCCGTCGGAACGCGGCCTTAAGCTTAACACTATTATATAAAGATGACACTACATCTCCCACTGAACTGACAAAAATATATTTTTTTTTATACACAGTCAGGTCATAAGTACTGTCACACAGTAAAAACTTTTCTTTTAGAATGCTGGCTACAAAAAAGTTTATTGAATTCGAATTTCGAATTGTTCATGAAAATAAAACTGTATACTTTTTAGAATTTTACTCATTTTTAATATAGAGTGGACGCTTAAAGAAGACCGTGTTGCAGTTATTGCGTTGCATCGTTGCGGTTACGCGCCAAATCAAATTTTTGACATACTGAAAATTTTGGATATAACCAAAAGATTCGTTTATCGTACCATCAAACGATACAATGAAGACTCTAATGTAGATAACAGGTCAAGAAGTGGTCGCCCTCTGTCTGTTAGGGCTCCAGCAGTGATAAAAGCTGTGAAGGCGCGAATTCAAAGAAATCCCAAACGTAAGCAGAAACTGTTGGCCCTTCAGATGGAGTTAAGCAGAACCACGGTGAAAAGGGTGTTAAATGAAGACTTAAGGCTTCGGGCATATCGAAGAAAAACTGGACATCGTTTGATTGCTCGTCTAATGGACTTGAGACTGAAGAGATGCCGCGCTTTGTTGAAGCGGTACGCGGGAAAAAATATCGGGATATTCTTTTTTCGGATGAAAAAATTTTTACCGTAGAAGAGAGCTACAACAAACAAAATGATAAGGTGTACGCACACAGTAGTGAAGAAGCGAGCAACCGTATTCCGCGTGTCCAAAAAGGTCATTTTCCATCCTCGCTCATGGTATGGTTGGGCGTTTCTTATTGGGGCTTAACAGAGGTACACTTTTGTGAGAAAGGTGTAAAAACTAATGCAGTTGTGTATCAAAATACAGTACTGACGAACCTTGTGGAACCTGTTTCTCATACCATGTTCAATAACAGGCACTGGGTATTCCAACAAGATTCGGCGCCAGCTCATAGAGCGAAGAGCACAAAAGACTGGCTGGCGGCGCGTGAAATCGACTTCATCCGGCACGAAGACTGGCCCTCCTCCAGTCCACATTTGAATCCGTTAGATTACAAGATATGGCAACACTTGGAGGAAAAGGCGTGCTCAAAGCCTCATCCCAATTTGGAGTCACTCAAGACATCCTTGATTAAAACAGCCGCCGATATTGACATGAACCTCGTTCGTGCTGCGATAGACGACTGTCCGCGCAGATTGAAGGCCTGTATTCAAAATCACGGAGGTCGTTTTGAATAAACTTTAGTGTCATAAGAATCTATGTTTTGTTAGGTTCATTTTGGTATATAATTGGTTACATAATGAATAAACTTGTTTCAATTATTTTATATTAAACATGTGACAGAATTTATGACCTGACTAGGTATAGTAATAAGTAAATGTAAATTAAATAAAATCTTACATTTAAATAACGTATACCTATTATAACGTTAACAAAAAATACAGTTTTTTCGTATAAAATTAGTAGAGCCATACTGCAGCTATATTACTGGTATAGTTGTAGCACGAATGAGTCGGCTCGACCGGGGAAGGAACACGCTCTCACAAAATAATAGCGTAAAATAGCAGCTTAACGCTGCTATGTTTCGTATGGTGAGTGTGGAGAACCGGAGACCCATTTTACTGGAAATCAGTCATTCCATCCTGGTCCTCACGGGTAACAACGCATCTTTATTTTGATTCGTAATCGAGGAAAGATGTAGAAGTCCCAGTACACTTACCATCAGGTAGACTGTGTGCTTGATTGTCACCCTTATCCTATAAAAAATATTCTATCATAAGTTTCATCTTGACTTGGGTAGAGTCACAATAATATTTAAACATATTATGTAAGATATAATGCATTATGTTTGACATAATCAGGTGTACTTTCGGGAAATTATGTCGCTTTGGTCGAAATATTACTGTCACATACCTAGCCTAGTTACTAAGTTATTTAGTCACTCATTAAGTCACATATCAGGACATTCACACGACATAATACTCTTCCTTTAAATGTTTATCCACATTTTACATCTCATTTTTTTATTTAATCTTCATAAAAAAATAAATTAGGCTTAATGTTACGCCGAATTACAATTAATAATTTTTTTGTATTAGGGTGCTCCATGGGGAAAAAAGGTCCTCGAGTGGCGGCCTCGTACCGGCGGACGAGGTGTAGTGCGTCCCCCCACTAGATGAAATGACGACCTAGTAAGATATGTAGAAGGTCGATGGATGCGGGTGGCTCAGGACCGTGCTTTGTGGTATTCCTTGGGGGTGACCTATGTTCAGCAGAGGACTTGTGAAGGGCTGTAATGATGATGATGATGATGATGATTAGAGTGCCCAAAACACCACCCAAAATGCCACTCTTAAGATACACATATAGTGACTATGGAATCTATTAACAGAACCACACTTAAAAACATTAAATATGATAAATAAATTTTCGCATATTTAATACCAGTATTTAGCACCAGTTACTCGACTCCATTGAGTCAGTAATTCATTCTTGAGGCAATGTATACGCTTTTACAAAAAAAATTCCAGAAAATACACAAAATTTGACCTGCTCACAGTTCAAAAACTTTATAAAACTAAGTTTGTATAAAACAGTTTGTTTTTAACAGTGGTAGAGCTACGCGGCAGCTTTTGCTGTCGCACGGATTGGCTGGCTCGAACCGGGGTGGTACCACGACTTCACAGAATACCAGCGTGAAGTAGACGTTTATCTCTGCGTTTCGCTTGGTGAGTGCAGGTGGCCGGAGGACTTTTTTACTGGAAATGAGGCATTCCATCTTAGTCCTCACGGGTGACAGTGCATCTGCATTTTGATTCGCAAACGAGGATAGATGTAGATGGTAAGTGGTTGCTGCGGCCCATAGACATGGGCCGCAGCAACCACTTACCATCAGGTGGACTGTGTGCTCATTTGTCACCCTTATCCTATAAAAAATAAAAAGGATTATTATAATATAAAAGAATTTATGGATGATAATAACCCCTGGAAATGGGGTGATCGCTACCAAGCTATTTCTAATTTGTTGTGTTGTTAATTTATGTAACATACATGATTTTAAGCTGTTATTTAAAAAAAAGTCCCGCTGGGTTTCTTGCGGATTCTTACCAGGACAGAGGGTTTTTTTTCGAACCAGTGGTAATTAAACAAAAGAGTGACTTTGAATAAGTATTTATAATCTATATTAAATAAAAAAGTTTCTGTTTCTGCATAGATATTTAATATGAATTTACAAGATTTTTTCATAAATTTAGGTACATTCATTTAGATTTCAAGATTATGTAAATCTTGATTAACATAATCTTGAACTATTTGTCTTAACATTGATTCATATTTAGAATAACTTTACCTTAAATTTATTTTTTTATGTTATGTTTTTTTTATTTAAAATTTGTACAATTCTAAACTTAGTTTGGATTATATATTGCTTGAAATTAAGTCCAAAATGTAACGATACGCTATTATTATAAGTTTCATAATAACATTTTTTTATTTTATGATGAAACCTAAAATTATGTTATCTCTTCGGTTATACTGTTTTTATCTGGTAGGTTTTAATATCAATACATAAAGAAAGAGAAAATTAAAAAGTAAAAAACACTTTCCCGCTATTATCAATTGTTTTTCTGCCAAAGTGAGTTAATCTCAAGAAGACATTCTTTACATTACGAAGTCTTATTACAAAAAAGGGAAAAATTTACAAAAAAAGGGACTCAAGCCGCGAAAAAAATTTGTGCCGTTTGTGGACCTAATGCAGTGTTAGTAAGAGTAGCACAAAGTTGGTTCAAGCGTTTTCAGTCCTTGAATGTTGATGTCAAAAATGCAGCTCGCTCTGGTCGGTGAAACCTAATGAGTCGTGTACTAATTTTTTATTATATATTGAAACGTAATGAAACCGAATCATTTTCAAAAATATTGATAGCTGGTGATGAAAAGTGGATCAACTACAACAAGAACGAGCGAAAAAGATCATGTTCAAAGGGTAGTCAAGCTCACAGACTGTAGCGAAACCTGTGGTCTTTCATCATGATAACGCTAGACCAAACACATATTTGGCCACTCAGCAAAAATTCAGAGAGCTTGGTTGGGAAGTGTTAATACATCCACTATAATATAATACTGAACTCTCACCTTCAGAGTTTTACCTGTTTCGAGTCAATCGCTTCGTAAAACAAAAAGTTTTATTTAAAATTTTATACTGAGGATGGATCAGGCTGTTCCCTATTCCATCCTCATAGGGGTTGAATTATCCAAAATCCTTTCTTGCTTTAGTAATAAAAGAAAGCTATTGTACCAATGTCACGCTTCTATGTCCAGTGGTTTAGGCTGTGTGTCATATTACAATATTTTTCGTACAAACTTTGTGCCCTTGACTTAAATCCTTAAGGTTAAATTTTTGTAAATAAAATGGGCATCTTTTTATTTTGTTTCAAGAGTGTTTGCACCAGTTTATAAATTAAAAAAGATCATTAATAATTTTTCTTCCTACAAATTTTAACACCTCCTAGCCTAAGGGGTTGTTTAGAAATTCGCAAAATCCGTATTCAATTATTTCATTAACAGAGTACTTTCAGTATCACATACACATACTCGAATCAACCCAGTAAAATAAAAAAAATTATAAAAACTGTAACATGCTATTTTCCATTCTGAAGACTTGAATTATCCAAAACTATTTCTTAATAAATGCCTACGTTATAGAAGGCAGCTTCTGTCCAAATTTTAGATTTCTACGTCTAGCTTTTTAGGCTGTGCGTCTTCATATACTATTTTTCATACAAACTTTGCACTCTTATTGTAAGACAAAGATTTTAAAGGACTTAAAAATGAGAATTTTATTATTTTTAATTCCAGAGTTTAAAGTTGTTTAAATTGTTGAATTATCTAAAAAAAACATTAATTTTGAAAAATCGCCAAATCCATATTAATTTAATTTATGTACCTTTATTAAGTTTCGAGTCAATCGCCGCGCACAATTAAGTTTTATACAAACTGTAATACGCTATTTAACCCCATTAGGGGTTGAATTTTCCAAAATACTTTCTTATTGGATGCCTACGTTATTAAAGGCAGCTACTATCCAAATTTCATATTTATGGGTCGTATTATGGTTTGGGCTGTGCGTATATAGATAAGTCAGTCACTTAGGACATTCTCTTTTATATAATACATATTATATAGATAAAAGGCCTGACGTTATAACTCTGACACATTTTTACTATATCGTAATGTTCCCCGGAGATGTGATATTTCATGTCACAACTTTGTAGTCGTAAAGGGACGTATTATTTTGTCGCTCAGTTAATAATCAATAGTATGATATGTTAATTATTTGAATGAAAGAAACATCCCATTTCTATCAAATCGAATCCTTTGTTTACTTTAAGATATTACCTATTATGTAGTAATAATAAAAGTCAACAAGAATACAGAGACACTAAAACGATATTTAGGTGCCGAATTTTTTTCTTTGTAGTTGAGTGCAGGTGTCCACGGGCAGCAGTAGCCCCTTACCACCACGTGGACTATTAGTAGTTAATTATTGTATTATTAAAATATGTACTGAAAAATTAAAAAATATATATCCTTGAGACCTAAGACTATGGGATGCAAAAACGATCATGCCTTCCGGTAGACGGCGGTTTATTACCATACCATTTACACTAGACCTTAAAATATTGTAATAAGTAACGTAGCAACAAAAGGAGAAACGTGAAAGGTGCAAGATGTCTGGTTCTGCGATCGTCAGTCTACCTGTCAAGTGTGACAAACTCTCGTTGGATAATATATTTCGTACTAACAATTATGACAAATCTTTCATCAAGGATAGAGGCCCATAGACTTTTGAGGGTTGATAAAGAAAGAAGAAGAAGAAACATCATGTATGATATCACAGAAAAATAGGTTAAGGAAGGTTTCTATTCTACATAAATATATAATATTTGTATATGACTTATATTAACTTATTTTAGTTAGATGACTATAGTAGGTTTCTTTGATTTTAATAATAATTTACTTCTTATTTATATCTTTATGATACACCTTAAAATAAAAGATGATAATATCATTATTTTCTGCCGACTTCCAAAAAGGAGACGGTACTCCATTCGACGCGTATATTTTTTTTATGTGTGTTACCTCATAACTTTTTACTGGATGGACCGATTTCGACGTTTCTTTTTTTATATGAAAGCTGATACTTCTCGTAGTCCCATATGAATTTGATCAAGGTCAGACCAATAGTTTTTGAGTTATTTGAGTTATATAATAACTTATATTGAAGTCGGCTGTACAAAATTTTTAATTTTAAATTATATGTTTTAAATGCCGTTATAGCAACGATATCTTTAGGAATAAACGTTATGAGTTAAATATCTATTCTTGACTTGTTTCCGAAACAAATACGCGCCCTAATAATGTACGTCTAGAAATTGTTTCTTTTTTGGCAACATTAAACAAATAACCTTTATTTTTCTCACGCAATCTGGTTCTAATATAACGTTAAGAAGTAATTTAAATATTGAGATCCCTTATACAGCGTATAGAATTTCATGAAAAATAAATTAAATAATTGTGTTCTCGAAAAAAGCTAAGATTTCGATGAAATTTACAATATAGAGGTTTACGGAGGCGAAAAATCGATCTACCTAGGTCTCATTTGTTGGAAAGTTCCTTTTTTTCTGTATTTTTATTATGAAGCAAGAAACGATTTAACTGCGTTATGTTTTCGCTCCAGCAATCATCTCAATATTTAAAACGTAGGTATACCACGCCGGAGAGCGATAGAGTTCAAATCCTGCAATTTTGGTTTGCTTTTTCGGTTTTTATTAGGTCTTCTTTAGTTTATCTAGATTTATTTTTTAATGAATTTAAAAAGTTTATTTTTTTAACTTCTGCAATGCGGTCAGAATTTTTTAAGTTGTTATTTTTTGTTCTTTTGTATTTTCTATTCTTTAGTAATTTTTAATTAATGTCCTATAGCCTGGCTTTGTGAGTGCGCGAGTGCGAAGTCTGCAATTTAGTCAGATTTTTGTTTTTTTTTCGTTATTGATTTTTAGTACTCTATATTAAAATAATATGTAGAGTAACAAAATGTTAAAAAAATTTTTGTTTGTGAATAAGAAAAGAGGTTTGACCCTCGCTTTAGTCGAAAAATGTTTGATAACAGTAATTTTTTACACACCATAGTTTTATCGATATACAAGCAAAAGTTTTTCAAATATTTTAAAAATATATTTATAATATAAAAGGTCGGGGAAAAAGATTCTTGGTATTTTATTTTATATACAAGTCATGTTTTTTTTTCAAAGTTTAATTACATTTAATTATATATATATATATATATATATATATATATATATATATATATATATATATATATATATATATATATACATTTACAAATCTAAACAATTTTAGCACAGAATTTTTTTTTATTCATGTAGTCAGCCTGAAACACTTATGACTTATTTGTACATAAATTACTGAAATTATACAAATAATCAAAATTCATTTTTTGCGAGTTATGCACTCGGCTTACATCTCATACTATGTGAGCAACCAATTTCTACACGACTCCAATTACATCGGTAGGAGGCTAGTGCTTTCCTTAATTAGATAACATTTATATATGTATATATATACATATATGCCATTTTGTTCGATAAATTGTTGCCGTTTTGAAGGTAGTGACGTAATCTCTACCTAAAAAAGAGAGGATACATGTAGATGTCCATGAGCTACAGCAACCACCAGGAAATACAAATAACTGAGTTCCGCTTTCTTAATATTCAATAAATGTCTAATTACTTTCTATAAAATATGAGAAATTATTATGTATTTTAATAAATCCTGATAAGATTTTTTTTTGTGCAACGAATTTTAGTTATTTTTAATCGTGTTGAAAAGTGACCACCGTCGCTCATGAAAATCTGCATCACCAAAGGCCGTGCCTGTCCACAAATGTCTTTATTGATAGCACTATTCACAAAGTAAAAGATATCGTGCTATCATATCTAGTGAAGTTTCTCGTAGATGTCACTATAAACTGAGGTTAGCATTTTTTGAAATACATTCCCTGAAGAGCCAGAGAAAATTTCTCGATTAAACGTATTACATAAAATAGCGAAAAGACGTACCTACTCCCTGCTGCTATAAAATTTCTCCCTAACTGTACCAAATGTTTGTTGTTGTTGTTTCTCGTTGTCCAATCTATTACCTATATAATATGCCTAATTGTGTCAGTTTTATCAGCTAAGGTTAGCAAAATTTAATGTATGTTCGAGTCCCGAATGCGTTATTATGAATAGAAGCTACTAAAAGGCAATAGCAGAAGTTCATCAATCCCCGATATAATTATAAAACCTTCATTGTCTCGTGATTAATCCAAGGTTAAATTAACTTTGTGTGGCTTGTTTTATACAATTTCCGAAAAGCAAATCGGAAACTTGGTTGATGTTATTTTTAATATTATAATAAAAATGTAAAAAATTTAAAATTAATTTTAAGAAAGCTGTAAAACAAATACTACAGGTTTCAATTTTCGCTGAAAATGAAATCCGTAAATTTAAAAAAAAATATTAAAACTCAACATATAGACATTTCTATGCATTGGTTACGTCATGCCTGATACTATTTAAATATTTTTTTTAAAATTGTTTCACGTGACGTTAAATGCAATAAAACATAAACTAGAGGGAATTATTGCAACCAAAAATATATTCAGTGAGCAATTTCGGGGTCGTAACTGCTCTGGCATAGTGAAACTACAGCCGCTTGCGTAAAAACTCGAAACACTCAACGATTCTGGATATCTAAAAATACAACAAACTCAGGAATACCAAATAGAAATAATTTATGTGGCAATAATGTAAAATAATTACGTAAAAGAAATATAGATCGTTTGAAAGTAGTAAAACTTCACATTAAAACGCCACAAGATGTTCCAAATCTAAAGAAATCGTAAATATTACGTACGATAAACAATTAAAAAAATGTATATATCTCGAAAACTACGCACGTCCGCAACATATTATTTTAGAATTATAATAACATATACAAGATTCATCTCTCGTGAAAGTTTGAATCTGAAAATTCATTGTAGGTTTTGTACAGTTGAGCCATTTCAATATCAAAGCAATTAAATTTGACTGATAGAATAGTAACAGTGGTAGAGCCACGCGGCAGCCTTTGCTGTCGCACGGATGGGCCGGCTCGAACCGGTGTGGTACCACGACCTCACAGAAAACCAGCGTGAAGTAGAGATTTACCTCTGCGTTTCACTTGGTGAGTGCAGGTGGCCGGAGGCCCTTTTTACTGGAAATGAGGCATTCCATCTTAGTCCTCACGGGTGACAACGCATCTACATTTTGATTTGTAATAGAAGATAGATTTAGATGTCTATGGGCTGCAGTAACCACTTACCATCAGGTGGACTGTGTGCTCGTTTGTCACCCCTATCCTATAAAAAAAAAAGTTGTACTCGTATTATGGCGTGTCATCGACTTGGATCATTTCAATGTAAGACACAAACTGTTTTAAATCGGTTTTTATACTGTGCATAGATTTATTTGTGATAACAAAGCCAATCTGAAATGCTCTGGTATAACCATATCTCAACATCACATATTGAAATTAAGAGTTCTGAAGGAAATCTGAACGAAAGATAGTTATAATGCTTACATAGAACACTACGAAAAATTGAGATGCCGACTTAACTGGAGCTACACATTGTGAAATATCCTTCACACCATCACAGTCCGATTAAAGTGCATCGGACGTCAATGTCCCGAAAACATCACGCTGACGCATAAATAACTAGGTAAAGTAGTATTGCTTTGTGCAAAAAATGCTTTACTAAAATGGCTATAATTTACTTGTACAAGTAATTAATTTTTGTTGCATAAATAAAATAAACGGTATAAAATTATTTACTATTTAATTTGCATTAGTGACAAAATATCAGTGTTTTCTATATCTTCTTCTCCAATGAAAAACGATTAAATATCTCCCACAATCATAACTATGATTTTCCTTTATGCTCTCCAAGTTTTTACGCACATAATATATTTAATTTTATATTATCTCTTCCACGGTTTACATATTTGTAGACATTAGCACCCCATGGTAATAATTGCGTTCATTCTCTGTAAAAGCACATCCCATTACAGCCTATAAAAAGTCCACTGCTGAACAAATTCTCCCTCCCCTATACATTACCTCATAGGCATGATATTTGCCATAGTCGCCAGGTTAAGCAACGGGTTGCATATGGAATGAAATAATTAATGTCCTTAGACAAATTCTTTGTCATTGTATTATGTCCCCTCAATTTGTTTGTCTGTACATGAAATGAGCAACTCGTGTTCGATCCCCGCCAGTACCAACAAAAGTTTTAATTGCAATACGAGTAAATGTGTTAAATATAAAATAAGAAGAGGAAGTCTGAATGTCTAAGAAACATAATATTTTGACGTTTTTGGCAAACTAGTTTACTAGACTATTTTAGTCCGCAACCCTCTCAGAAATGAGAGGAAGCCTGCATTCAGCAGTGGGACGTATATAGGCTGTAGTGTAACTTTAAAGTACCTTTAGTTTGTTTTCACTTTTATCAAGACAGTGTTTTTTAAAATAAAGAACAAAGTTTTTAATCTGGGAAGAAATTAAATGCTTTGAGTAATACTAATTTTAGGGATTTTATCAACTTTAATGTAACTTAACTCTGTCAAGTTATAATATCTCACTACAATACGCAGGAGTGTACAAGCTTAATTATGAAGGTGATCTCTCTTACACAGTGCAAATAAAAAGATCTATAAAAACGTACAAATTTCAATAGAGTAGATAGCCTGGTGCCATGTCCCCCTCTCTCCCTCGTTCCCATGGGTGCAACAATAAACAACAGCAATAAAAATAAATAAATTAAATACTGTTGGTAGAATTACAAACTTAATACAACATTGTAGAGAAATAAAAGTATTAGATAACTCGAAAATTAAAACTTATTTCATAAAAGAATATGGCTCAAAACAATTTTAAATATTATCTGCAATTAGGTCGTTACTTGATACCGGCACCACACCGATTGCCAAATGGGATTGCAACAGATTTTTGTAATGTTTATTGCAATGCGAGATCTGGATCCATGCCAATTAACTTTATAACTCTCTTCGCACTTTGTAAATCTATTTTTAATTTAGAATTAATGTACTTTGATATTGTGAATCTGGACTAAGTACCTTTTATTCTGATAATACACATAGCGGATATTCTTCGATTTATATTGTAAATTTAATTTTAGTACGGTTATTGCAGCATGTAACCGACAAGAATTTATACTTTATTAACTGTAGTACTTTTTAATACCCGTTTAAATACAATAAGGTGTATAATTCCTCATTTAATGCCTTAATGTCAATTATAAAATTCTAAATATATTTCAAAGTGATTTAAGCATTTTAAGTGTTTTATTATATATTTTAAAAAAGTTAATCGAAAAAAATCGCTTAATTGATGCCTCCCATATTTATTGCGAAAGGGATCACTCGCACAACTTTTAAACATTTACTGAAAGCGGGGATAAGCAATATACTCGTATTATACACTGTTTAATTTCGGAAACATAGCAAGCAAGTCAACACACAGATATTATTATTTGTGTATTGACAGTTGATAAAGCAATAAGGTATAATATACTAGCGTTGCTGTTACCCGCCCGCTTCACTTCAATTCACTTCACATAATCGTTATCATAACATCAAACAAAAATCGCTGAGCCATATTTATTGGACTTGTTAAAGCAATGTCCTAGCTATTCCTAGCTAGTCCTAGCGATGTACGAGAAAAAAATGCCTAAGAAAGACAATTTTTTGTTTAGAAATTTCATCACCCCATTTCGTCCCGCAGCTGTCGTAAGAAGTGACTATAGGTATTATCAGAAATCATAATCATTAAACTTACGATAGATGGCCGTATAACTAACTCGTTTACGCCAAACGCAAAATATCAAAACTGGCAGTGTCAAAGACATACGACGTACTGCGATCGCCAATCTCAAACCGTCTGCCAAGCCTGACAATTAAGGTAAATTCCTCCCTGCAACAAAAGAGGTTCCTTGTTTAGCAGTGGATTATCACAGGTGGATAAAAATTAATAGTGGACATTTGTACTGCAAAAATCACTTCAAAGTTTTCTATATATATTTATAGTTAATTACGTACAGGTGAAGTTTTGAAGCTGAGGGAATTAATTAGGGTCTTTCATTAAAGTCGAGGTAATGTCTTAGAAAATTTGACCTCTATCCCGTTTCAGGCCACCTTGTTTGCCCAACTGTAATGAGACGTATTAAATGGTTCAGCGTATTAACAAGATGGCTATGTTTGGGAACTTCAAAAAAATACTGAGTTACCTACTGCTCTTAGTAAAGTTGATACTATATTAAATAATTTTGCGTTTATAGTTTATATATATATATATTAAACTTTTATAGTAGTTATTAGGAAGACGCTGCTGCCCATCTCTTGATTTGTTTCCCTCTGTCGCCTCTTACGACGGATATGGCGTAGTAAGATTTTTTATTATAGGAGAAGGGGCAAACGAGCATGCGGCTCACCTGATGGTAAATGATAACCGCCGCCCATGAACAACTGCAACACCTGAGGAATCGCAGATGCGTTGCCGGCTTTTTAAAAAGGAGTAGGCTCTTTTCTTAAAGGTTCCTAAGTCGTATCGGTCCGGAAAAATCGCTGGTGGTAATCGATTCCACAAGAAAGTTGTGCGAGGAAGAAAACTTTTTCTAAATCGCACAGTGGTGGACCGCCAATCACCCAGATGGTATGGATGGTATCGCGAGTTTTGTCGCGATGTGCGATGGTGAAATTGGGCGGCTGGAATTAGTCCGCACAATTCCTCAGAGCTTTCCCCGTGATAGAAGCGATAAAATACGCAAAAAGATGCAACATGTCTATGCAGTGCCAATGAGCTAAGCCGATCGGAAAGAACTCGGTCATCGACGATTCGAACCGCTCTGCGCTGGATGCGGTCAAGTGGAAGGAGCTGGCACTGGGGAGCCCCTGCCCAGAGACGGGAACAGTATTCTATGTGTGTAAAGTTGCAAGCGGTGTGCCGGCATAAAATACTGTCTCGCTCTGCTGAGCACGCCAAGTTTTTTGGAGGCCAATTTGGCCTTCTCTTCCAAGTGACCACGAAACTGCACGTCACTCGATATGTCGACACCAAGGATCCCGATACTGGCTGAGGCAACAAGGGGAGTGCCTTGAAACTGAGGAGATGCGACAAAGGGGTTCTTTTTAGCGGTAAACGCGCAAACTTGTGTCTTCTGGGGATTGAACTGGACTAGATTTAGTCGACCCCAGTCTGAGACTTTGTTCAACAAAGTCTCGACTTCAGACACAAGTTTGTTCAGGTACTCGGCGACGTTTTCCCGAGACACATTGGCACGGCTGGTGTACACAGCATCACCAGTGCTGTCGTCCGCATAGCAATGAATGTTACTGGTTTGCAACATATCATTGATATGCAGAAGAAACAGCGTTAGTGATAGCATGCAGCCTTGTGGAATACCAGCGTTAATGGACTTGTAATCGGAGCATGCACCGTCTACTACGACCTTGATGCTCGTTGTTGTTTTTTTTTATAGGATAAGGGTGAAAAACGAGCACACAGTCCTCCTGATGGTAAGTGGTTGCTGCGGCCCATAGACATCTACATCTATCTTTTGTTACAGATCAAAATGCAGATGCGTTTTCACCCGTGAGGACTAGGATGGAATGATTCTGTGGCGGCGCTGTCGTCGCGCCACAAGCGAAAACACATCGAAGCCTAAATCGCGCTAACTAAATTCCGAAATTAAAATAGTATATATAGAATAGCTCCGACCTACCACTCGGAGCGTTGGCCGCTCCCCGGGCAGAACACCTTGCCCGGCAAGAGATCTCCCCTTTTCCTTCCACCCGCCACAGTGGTGACCCCGACGTGATATGAACACGCAACCAACAACCTTCGGAAACTAATTTCCAAAACTTTCGTCATCGTCCTCAAGTACCCCATTCATTCGCTCCCGAGCAGATATTGTCTGCAGTCTTGACATTCTGTAAGCCATCTAGCTTTACAAAGGTTCATCGCAGCACTGGAATAATAATGCTTCCTGTTCCTTCAAGCTACTCTCTGCGCTACAGTGTTCGGCACGGCTCTGAGCCTTACTGCTCGCCTCTGCTTCACGGCACTCTTGCAGATTTCGCCTTCTTCTCGACTCACCGCAGACATACAAGGCACCAATTGGCACTTGCAAATTCGTCGACATCTATAACTGCACTATCGACCTCCGGTCTGAGCAGGGGGGTGATGTGGCGGCGCTGTCGTCGCGCCACAAGCGAAAACACATCGAAGCCTAAATCGCGCTAACAAAATTCCGAAACTAAAATAGTATATATAGAATAGCTCCGACCTACCACTCGGGGCGTTGGCCGCTCTCCGGGCAGAACACCTTGCCCGGCAGGAGATCTCCCCTTTTCCTTCCACCCGCCACACCTCATTTCCAGTAAAAAGGGCCTCCGGCCACCTGCACTCACCAAGCGAAACGCAGAGGTAAACCTCTACTTCACGCTGGTATTCTGTGAGGTCGTGGTACCACCCCGGTTCGAGCCGGCCCATCCATGCGACAGCAAAAGCTGCCGCCTGGCTCTACCACTGTTATATGCAATTGGATCACCAGTTTTCTTACTCTGCAAGAAAACTGGTGATCCAATTGCACAATTTCTCGGAAAGCCCATAGGAAGTGAGCTTCGAAAGAAGCGCTTTGTGCCAAACCCGATCGAAGGCCTTCGCTATGTCCAAACTAACGGCCAACGCCTCCCCCTTGGACTCCACTGCCTCCGCCCATTATGAGTTAGGTAACCTAAAAGATCACCAGCTGAGCGACCTCCACAGAAACTTTACTGGCGGTCACTAATCAGCTGGTGATCCTCAAGGTACCGCATGTGCTGGCTGTTAATAATGGTTTTCGTTACTTTGGAGAACAAGGAGGTGGTAGCAATAGGCCTGTAGTTGGACGAATCTGAGCGTTCGCCTTTTTAAGGGATCGGGTGCACCAAAGCAGTCTTCCATGAGTTCGGGACTACGCCAATGGAGTAGGAGTACCGAAAAGACGCGTAAAAACCGGTGCCAACGCCGGAGCACACGTCTTCAGCACAATAGGTGGGACTCCATCAGGCCCACTCGACTTGTTGAGGTCCAAAGAGAAGAGTGTTTTACGCACCGAGCGCTGTATGAACAGCACTTCCTGCATGGAGTACTCACACCACGGGATGGTCGGCGGTCTGTTCCCCCCCGCCATCTACAGTGGAGTTGGGAGCAAAAAGAGAGCCTAGCAGATCGACTTTCTCTTTTGCGTCATGGGCCAGTGAGTCGGCCGCCCTGTGCAGAGATGGCAGAGATGGCTGATAGAAGCTCCCTTGGACAGCCTTGGCGAGAGACCAGAATGTACGTGTTCCCGAAGGGAGGCGAACTAGTTTCTCGGCAATTCTGCCGATGTGCTCTGACTTTGCCTTGGCAATGACACATTTGAAGGACCTGGAGGTGGAATTGTACATCTTTTTAAGAGAGCGCTGGTATTTACATCCCGGAACAATGATGCGTCGGTCCAGGTTCAGTAAGCGCTCTTGCTTATAGCGTGATGCAATTTTGCAGGAGTGATCAAACCATGGCTGATTTCTGCCTCCGATAGGCACCACAGATGATGGAATATATAATTTAAAAATAACAAAATTCCATTCCCTGAAGTACCACATCAGCGACAGAATCAGCAACAACGTTGGGATCACGAAGCAAACCCAAGGGTTGGATGCAAAAAAAAGACCGCATCCCGTCCCAATCGGCCGACCTATATTGCCAAACACGGCGGCAAACTGCAAATCGCAATTGCGATTGGAGCGTGAGTGGCACCGTACTCCGGATCAGACAATGGTCCGAAGAGCCCAGAGGGGCATCGACGGAGACCTGATATCCGTCCGAATGAGAGGTAAGCAGAAGGTCCAACAGGGAAGGTACATGAAAGGGAAGAGAGATATTCTTAATCCGCCACTAAACGATCAGCTGTGTTTATATTAGGTCGGAAGAATGGTTGCTCTTATGTTATATACAAATGAAAACATTTTTTTTAAAGTTTAATTAAATAACATTATAATTTATGTGCGCCATTTTGTTCGATAACTTGTTGGCATTTTGTGGGTGTTGACATAATCCTGTTGCTGTAGAAATCTTGGGATTTTTGATCACAAAATGCGGCAAGCAGTTTTGACAGTCCTCTCTTGATATTAACCTAACATTACCCGAAGAATTCTCTCGAGAACAAAACAGGTGAAAATCTGAGGATGCAAGGTCAGAACTATATACTTGATGCATTGATACTTCCCAATCAAGCTCTCCCAAATTTTGCAAAGTGGCTATATATGTGTGTGGTCTGATTTAATTATGATGAAAGACCACTCCTTTTCTGTTGTACAATTCCGGCTGTTTTCTCTTTTATTTGTAGAGTCTCATTAGTTGGGTAATTGGTATTGGTAATTGGTAAATAGTTCAAAACTATTTTGTGATCAATTCTCAATTCCTCGGCTATATAGTAACTAATAATATGCCGATCTTGCTCCTCTTTTTCAAAAATGGCATCAACTCTACCCGTATGAAGGCGAGCAGAGCGAGCTGCATCTTTGGCATTAGAATTCCCGGGCTGAAAACACTTGTACCAACTTTGTGGTATTCTTACTAACACTGCATTGGGTCCATTAACGTCACAATTTTTTTCGCGGCTTAAGTTGCATTTTTCCCTTTTTTGTAATAAAACTTCAGAATATATCGAACTTCTTCGTTAGATTCACTCATTTTGGGGGACAGAAAAACAAATGAAAAATGGCGGAAAAGTGTTCTATACCTTTTATTTTTCTTTTTATAAATGTCCTAAATGTCCTTAACGGTGGTAGAGCCACGTAGCAGTTTT
Organism: Parnassius glacialis; assembly: GCA_033319125.1. Taxonomy (NCBI): domain Eukaryota; kingdom Metazoa; phylum Arthropoda; class Insecta; order Lepidoptera; family Papilionidae; genus Parnassius; species Parnassius glacialis. Next base: position 22,792,826 of record JAVANC010000027.1, on the reverse strand, counting down.
TGCTGTTGCACGTATGAGCCGGCTCGAGCCGGGTTGGTACCATGACGTCACAGAATACCGGCGTGAAGTGGAAGCTCTGCTTCTGCGTTTCTTCTGGTGAGTGCATGTGGCCGGAGACCCAATCCCTCCACACCTATCAACATGGTAGCAGAATTACACGATAGACTACCTCAGGAGGGTACCAGTACCCCTGGAGAATATCTAGCTGAGGATCCACGACCATGTTATTCCAATCCTGAGCGTGGGTGCTCAGGCTGCTCCACGTATTCTGGGATGGGGGGGGGGGGCAAAATTCCGCTCAAAAACATTACTGCTCGGGCCAAAAGGGAGCAATAACACAAAGGCAACCCCTGTCACGCTTTCCGTGAATTTCTGCAATATCAGGGGACTTATTCAAACTTAACGCCGTCCATTACTATATGAAGACGGCGAAGCCGGCGTTGCTCTTTCTAACCGAAACACAGCTGTCCTCTCCGGCTGATATTTCGTATCTCTCCTACCCGGGGTACAAATTGGAGCACTCGTTTGTGCCTCGGGCTGGAGTTTGCGTGTATGTCAGAGAGGACATCTGTTCTCGACGCCTCGGCAGTCTTGAAGGTTCGGACCTGTCCATCCTTTGGCTACGCGTAGATAGCGACGACCATCCGCGCGTCTACGGGGTGCCTCTATAGATCCCATAGCGGTAATGCCGAAACAGACCGACTTATCGACCACGTCCAAATGGCTTCAACAGGTCCAATCCACAGAAATCGTGATCCTTGGCGATTTTAACGCCCACCATGCCGAATGGCTCGGTTCACGTTTAACCGATCATGCGGGGAAATCTGTTTATGACTTTGCGTTGGCATATGGTCTGACACAACTGGTTACCTTGCCTACGCGGATTCCAGATGTGGAGGATCATACACCTTCCCTGTTGTACCTTCTGCTGACCTCTCATCCGGACGGATATCAGGTTTCCGTCGATGCCCCTCTCGGCTCTTCGGACGTCTGTCTGATCCGAAGTATGGTGCCACTCACGCTCACTTCGCGGTTGCGTTCTGCAGGTTGCCGCCGTGTTTGGCATTACAGTTGGCGGATTGGGACAGAATGCGGTCTTTCTTTGCATCCTACCCATGGGGGCGGGGTTTCTTCTCGCCGGATGATCCCAGCGCTGTTGCTGACTCTCTCACTGATGTGGTGCTACAGGGAATGGAACTATTTATTCCATCATCTGTGGTACCCATTGGAGAGAGATCTCAGCCTTGGTTTGGTCGCTCTTGTAAGACTGCATTACGCAGTAAGCAGGAGTGTTATCAAGCCTGGCCTGTGGCTTCGGCGACTCGGGATGTAAACACCAGCACACTTAAAAATAAGTATAACTTCGCCTCCAGGTCCTTCAAAAGAGTTATTGCCAAGGCAAAGTCATAGCACATAGGCAGAATTGCCGAGAAACTAGTTCACCTTCCTTCGGGAACCCGTGCATTCTGGTCTCTCGCCAAGGCTGTCCAAGGGAATTTCTGTAAGCCATCACTACCATCTCTGCACAGGGAGGACGACTCACTGGCCCAAGACGCAAAAGACAAAGCCGACCTTTTAGGCTCCCTTTTTGCGTCCAACTCGACTCTTAATGACGGGGGGGAGAACACCGCCGACCATTCCGCGGTGTGAGTGCTCCATGCGGATGAGCTGTTCTCACAGCGCTCGGTTCGCAAAGCACTTCTCTCCCTGGACATCCAGAAGTCGAGTGGGCCTGACGGAATCCCCCCAATTGTGTGGAGGACGTGTGCTCCGGAGTTAACACCGGTCCTAAGGCGTCTTTTCCGGTACTCCTACTCCCAAGGCGTAGTCCCGAATTCATGGAAGACAGCTTTTGTCCACCCTAAAAAAGGCGATCGCTCAGACCCCTCCAACTATAGGCCTATCGCGATCACCTCCTTATTCTCCAAAATAATGGAATCCATTATTAACTGTCAGGTTATCCGGTACCTTGAGGATCACCAGCTGATTAGTGACCGCCAATACGGTTTTCGTCGGGGGTCGATCAGCTGGTGATCTTCTGGTCTACCTGACCCATAGATGGGCGGAGGCAGTAGAGTCCAAGGGGGAGGCATTGGCCGTAAGTCTGGATATTGCTTAGGCCTTCGATCGGGTTTGGCACAAAGCGCTTCCTTCGATGCTTCTTTTCTATGGGCTTCACGAGAAATTGTGCAATTGGATCACCAGCTTCCTTGCAGATCGCAGCATCAAGGTCGTTGTAGACGGTGCATGTTCTGACTACAAGCCTATTGACGCTGGTGTTCCACAAGGCTGTGTGCTATCACCAACGCTGTTTCTTCTGCATATCAATGATATGTTGCTAACTGGTAACGTTCATTGCTATGCGGATGACGGCACTGGCGATGCTCTATACACCAGCCGTGCCAATATTTCTCGGGAATACGACGCCGAGTACCGGAACAAACTTGTGTCTGAAGTCGAGTATTTGCTGGACAAAGTCTTGGATTGGGGGCAACTAAATCTAGTCCAGTTTAATCCTCAGAAGACACAAGTTTGCGCGTTTACCGCTAAAAAGAACCCCTTTGTCGCATCTCCTCAGTTTCAAGGCACTCTTCTTGTTGCCTCAGCCAGTATCGGTATCCTCGGAGTCGACATATCGAGGGACTTGCAGTTTCGTGGTCACTTCAAAGAGAAGGCCAAATTGGCTTCTAAAAAGCTTGGCGGTGCTCAGCAGAGCGGGACAGTATTTCATGCTGGCACACCGCCTGCAACTTTACAAGGCGCAGGTTCGACCTCACGTGGAATACTGTTTCCATCTCTGGGCAGGAGCTCCTCAATGCCAGCTCCTTCCACTTGACCACATCCAGCACAGAGCGGCTCGAATTATCGACGACCGAGCCTTTTCCGATCGGCTCGATTCATTGGCACTGCCAAGAGATGTTGCATCCCTTTGCATTTTCTTTCGCATCTACCATGGAGAGTGCTCTGAGGAATTGTTCGGATTAATCCTAGCCACCAAATTTCACGAACTCACATCGCGGCAGAACTCCCGATACCATTTACACCACCTGGATGATTGGCGATCCACCACTGTGCGATTTAGAATATGTTTTCTTCCTCGCACGACTTCTTTGTGGAATCGATTACCGTTAGTGATTTTTCCGGACTGATACGACTTAGGGACCTTTAAGAAAAGAGCGTTCTCCTTTTTAAAAGGCCGGCAACGCACCTGCATTTCCCTCCCTGGTGTTGCAGTTGTTCATGGGCGGCGGTAGTCACTTACCATTAGGTGAGCCGCATGCTCGTTTGCCCCCTCTATTATAAAAAAAAAATGTCACTGACCTCTATATATAGAAGTACGCTGATCTAGATATGACATACAAAATGCTTCTGCCGATTCGAATTGCTCTAATACGTACCGGGAACTAAAGTTGACATAATATGCCAAAGTCTGTTTTGTTATTTAAATCGTATCTCTGTATTTTGAACTTTTAAATTGAAAAAATGAAAGTATTTAATGTGGTTTGATTATGTTTGATTTTATTTACATAATAAGAATTATTTTTAGTAATAATGAGAGTGTGTGTAATATATAAAACTCGTTACCAAAAGGAAGGTGGGATAACATTCCACAAGTAAGTTAATTTACAGCTAATATTAAACAAATATAAAACTATTTGATAATATAGCTAATTAAAAAATTGTTACTTATCTTAATATCGAATTACCGACAGTCAGTCATATAAAGCCAAATAGCTTTATTGGCTTTATATTAACTGAGTTTTGATAAACAATAAGATTCAATAGGGTTGTCGAGTTCCTTGTCTATAGTACTTATCGATGTTTCTTTTCTACCCATATCTGCAAACTACCAAAGTCGCCGACAACAGATACTTATCAAATATTTATTAATTATCAGGTTTCCAACTAAATATAAACTAAAATTATGGCTAAAATGCATAAAAGTTGTGAATCGGCTTTCGAAACAAAATTAATATCTTTATTCTAAACACTTCACAGACGCCTGTTTATTAGACATGAGAAACGCACCACTTTGAAAAAGTGTTAAGTATAAAAGTATTAGATTATTATTTCGAATGGTTTTTTTTATTTCTTCTCTTCTTATTTTTCCCTAGACTCGAAGCCAAGTGTAGAAAGGTCACCTGAAGATGACTTTGTGTTTACAAGATGTACATTTGTTAAATCTGTTTAAATATGACCAATTTATTGTATTAAGGGAATAAATTTATAATGGGACTGCAGAATTATTACCTTAGTGAGCTGGCGTGAGTTAAGGTGAGAAATAGCTCTTCAACGGGTTCCCGCCTTGTCGTGGAAGGGGGGTTAGTAGCCATGGCTTAGTAACCCATGGTAAACGTAAGACGACTCACATGGCTGGCCCAAAGTGAAGGGCTGGCCCAAGATGGACACCTTGAGTGGGGCTTGTCGAGCCTTTGGATATGTGTTAGTGGGTGTTAGGTAGTCCTCTACCTATATCACTGTAGCGATGCGCCACTCGACTATCCTCCGCGACTTTGGCGAGGCAACACCACATGGTGCTGGGGTAGTCTGTTGTGCAGGTGGAGTTGGAGGGTATGGATTTGTTTGAAAGCGTTTTTGTGGCCCTGCTAATGTGCGGCGAAGGTGCGAGTCCCACATAATTCGTTATTGCCCCCGCGAAGCGGTTATGCGTAGGCATTTCTACATTTTTTATAGGTTATGGTGACAAACGAGCACACAGTCCACCTGATGGTAAGTGGTTGCTGTGGCCCATAGACATCTACATCTATCTTCGAATACGAATCAAAATGCAGAAGCGTTGTCACCCGTGAGTGTAGTTACGAATAAAAACATAGATAGACCAGCGCAGCGTCTATCTTGGTTTTATATGAGGTATAAATATTGCGTCTAAGGCCTAGGTATTAATTGATACATTTATAATTTGTATGTCATTATAACAAAGATCATGTTTAATGTCCATGTCACACCTATGCCGGTAGTTGTTGGGAGCACTAAGCTCGAAGTTGTTGACGAGTATGTTTACCTGGGACAAATAGTCCGACTAGGTAAGTCCAATTTCGACCGAGAGGTCAATCGACGGATTCGACTCGGCTGGGCAGCGTTTGGGAAACTACGACACATCTTCTCGTCAGACATTCCTCAAAACCTTAAAACGAAATTGTACAACCAGTGCGTGTTGCCAGTGATGACTTACGGAACTGAGACGTGGTCCTTCACTGCTGGCCGTATGAGGAAGCTCAAGGTCGCTCAGCGAGCTATGGAGAGGGCTATGCTTGGAGTTTCTCTGCGTGATAAACTTAGAAATGAGGATATCCGCAGTAGAACCAGAGTAACCGACATAGCCCAACGGATTAGTAAGCTGAAGTGGCAGTGGACCGGCCATATAGCTGGGAGAACCTACAACCGATGGGGAAGAAAGGTTCTTGAGTGGCAGCCTTGTACCGGTAGGTGAAGTGTAGGGCAACCCCCCACGAGATGGAGTGACGATCTGGTAAGACATTCAGGAAGTCGATGGATGCAGTTGGCTCAGGACCGTGCTTTGTGGCATTCCTTGTGGGAGGCCTATGTTCAGGGACTTATGAAAGGCTGTAATGATGATGATGATGATGATGATGTCATTATATTAATATGATTCATAAATAGAATGGACTTTTCGGGTAGGCCTGGGTATAGAATTTTATCGATATGTTTTGTCACACTATCTTATCTCTATTATTAGTTCTTGGGACGTTCACTATCTGCTGTCAACGCCAAAATGGCGAAAATCAAATCGCCTTATTATGTCACGGTGTATAGCCAGTCCATATATAGATGTTGGTGCCTATATGTATTGATATTAAAACCAGCCAGATATAAACAGTACAACCGAAGAGATTTTTCTTCAATTTTATACAAACAAAATACGAAGAAACTTTTCTCCTCAACTTTTCTCACTTATTATTTACAAAACTTGTATGAATATTTTTTTTCTTTTGACTATGTCATTTTACTCCTATATTTGTAATATTATAAGTCTGTTACCATTACCATATGATTATTTGAAAAAAAAAACAAGAATAATCATCAAATATCGAAGTCGAATTAATCTATTATTCATATAAGGAACTCGCAGAATTGTCACTGCGTATAAACTGAAATTCTTATTAGATACACATAGTGAATGAAAAAAAGAATAACAAAGAAAGTGAATAGCGTCGAAATATATTTAAGCACATACTGCATAAATAATAGAAATAACGAGTATCGTGTACACGATCCTATTTACTGAGTAATGGCGACATAAAAACAATCCATTATTCCCTTTCGTCTTGTGAGTATTATAAGAATCACCTAAAAACAACAATTAGAGCATGTGGTCTCTGACAAAATGGCGAATCATAAATGTATTATGCCATAGTGATAATCGAATATTCGAACAAAAATATTATTAACATTAACACAGTAATTAAAAAAATATATAACTAACGATTGGAGTTTCCTTACTATAATAGTACATATTTATGGGCTGGTAATAATGACTATTGGCTGTACAGGGATGGCGTTAATCAGTTGACACCATCCTATACAATCACGTAGTTGAAAAATAAACCAGGAGATAAGCAATAGTATCATCTTGATAACAGCTCAATAGAAAAAAACAACAAAGCCTGGCAACTTTGGCATTTGTCACCTCCCCCATAAGAGATACATAACGTCTAATTCGGCTATATAATAATAAAATCCAGCGGCCGAACCGTTTTTGACTCGTGTGGCAGTCACGTAAGCGATTGAGCTGAGTGTAGGAAGAACCTTTGGCGAAGATATGGTTGCCACTAATAGCAATTACACCTGACAACGTATAACCTAAGTAAATTTTAGTCAAACTACAAGATTCTTCACCTCATACTTGGTTACCAAGCAGCGTTCGTACCATAGTCCATAATGGCACTACACGGGAAGTAAAGAAGTAGGCTCAAAGTTTTAATATGCCTTTATATTTACCGAGAGCTATAAGAATAACTTCGATTCATTTTAATTTGGGTGGTGCTACAGTCCCGTCCACTGTGCGAGATTGATAGGTATATCGAAGCACTGAATGTGTTGAAAAGTAAGATAGCGATGAATGTCTGGGTATAGAACTAGAGTACGAAAACTATACAATGGCGGTGGTGAGTTTAAATCCTGAAACTCTTCACCACTGCATTAAGAGCCATATTCAAGCTACTTGACTGGAAAGGTTACAGTATCAACATTAATGGCGAGTACATCCCTCACCTTCGATTTGCCGACACAATGGACATTATGCTAGAATCCCTGGAAGACCTTAGTACTATGCTCAACAACCTCAATAGAATCTCCCAAACGTAAGGTCATACGATGAATATGGACAAAACAAAAATGATGTCTAACATCTGTAATAATATATATTATACCATAGTAAACTAGTAGTAGTAATAGAATAATACGCTCGAATTTGTTGATGGGTATGTGTAACTAGATAAAACAGCCTATATAACTACGACTCAAAGGTAAACTGACGATTCAAATTCGGACCGGACCACTTTCGGAAAATTACTACAGATCTCCTCGTCCGATATACCACAAAAATTCTAAAATGTGACCCTTCACTGCTGGCCTTATGAGGAACTTCAAAGTATCTCAGCAAGTAATGGAAAAGTCTATGCTCAGAATTTCTTTGCATAATAAAATCACACAAGTATAAACCACACATTTTTAGTCAGAAGTGTGATTACACTCTTAAAACGTATTTTTACTAGTCTTGCTAGTATTTTGTCATTTGCCAGTATTTTCCTTTTTCTTGATTGGCTTATAGGATTTATATACACAAATATGTATTTATATTTTGTATATTAAAGTATTAAAACAATTCAATTTTTAAATTTGTAACTTTTGTATTTAAGAGCTCCGTAAATTAATATTTTCCGGAAAGAACAGAACGGATTCCAAAAAGGAAAATCCACAACACATCCTGCGATTCCCTTAATACATAGAGGAACTGCTCATATCCACAAAAACACTAGTAGTTGGCATATTTTACGATATATGAAATAAATTGGTTAAAATCATATTTATGATAACGGCAACAATCTGTTAAAGTAACGCGTATTGATGAAAATATAACCTCACGTCATTTAGATCTTATTTTATTCACAAAAGAAGTGACGTGCTTAAGGGCAGTGTGAGGGCGGGAGTTAGTCTACTCCTAATTCTCACATTTTTACATTATTAGTAGAACTAGATTAATACCTATTCTGTTCTTCTGTCCGGCGAGCAGTTTGGCGAAGTTCGGGTGTCACAGGTGTAAGAGGAAGAGAGATGGGGGCAGTAGACCAAAAGGTTTGGCTGCTTAAGAGCACCAGTAAAGGACGTCTACATCATGAGCAGGCGAAAACGACCCCTGCCTATAAATTGCTAACCCAAAGGGTCCTCCAGGCAAAACATCAACAAGCAGCAGCTGCTTTTGCCGTGGTCGCGGTTTGCTTCACAGAGGACAACATCGACCTCGCCCTCATACAAGAACCTTGGGTGACCAACGGTCAAGTTCTGGGATTGTCGGCTGCTAGTAAGATTTTAGTAAATACTAAAGGCAGTAGACGCAGAGCTTGTATAATCTAAAATAAAAATATTGAACTTTTAGATGTTACAGAGTATTGCAATGATGATCTGGTTACAGCCTTTATAAATGTTAAGGGATGCACAGGGGCCAGAGTAATCATTAGCTCAGCCTATCTATCCAGAGATAACCCAGATCCGGCCATCGAGTTAGAGTGAGTGACGGAGTTTGCCCGTAAGCACAACGCCAAACTTGTGGTGTGATGTGATACTAATGCTCACTGCTTAATGCTCAATGAAGTTTTAGATATAACCTTTGCTACCAATAACATATCCAGGCGGATTACTGACTGTCATGTTAGCAGTGAAAACTTGATGTCATAGACACATTAATATTGTGATTAGTGCATCACCAACATATGAAACTGTTGCTTTTAGGGATCCAAAAGCGACCTTTTGGTATCTCTACAGGGATAGCCTAAGGAGGAATGTGAATGTGGAAAAGTTTCCTAAAAGCATAAAAACGATTGAAGGTTTGAAATTAGCGGCGGAGACGGTAACCATAGGTATCCGTGAAGCCCTCGAGGACAGTTGTCGTGTCAACACCAAGAGCTCAACACGAAAAGTTCCTTGGTAGAAGACTAAGCTAAAGGAGCTTAGGGAAAAGGCCAGGAAATTATTCAATAGGTCTAAAAAACTAAAGAATGGGATATTTTAGTCTAGCCTTAGCCAATTATAATAAAGAAATTAGGAAAGCTAAGAGAGCATCGTGAAGGAAGCTATGCGAGGAAGTTGAATTTCTGTCTCGCAGTACTAGACTACACAAAATGCTATCGAAAGCTAAACCTAATCAGATCGGGCTTCTTAAAAAGCCTGATGGTAACTTCACTAATTAGTGAAACGGAAACACTAGAGCTACTAGCGTCAACCCATTTCCCAGGGTCACATAAGACTCTAGCCTTGAACTCTTTAACAGCCCTATGAAGGCCTTGTAATGGGGACTGGCTGCAAAGATAATAAGGCCAAACCTGGTGCAGTGGGCTGTTGCTTCTTTAAACCATATAAGAAAAATGGGGAGGATGGAATAATGCTCATTTATCTTTCCACACAAAGGTATCGATTTCTATCATATAGGATATCGATACGCTTGTGTAGATCACAAGGTTTTGATATCCTTCTTCGTTATGTGAAAACCTCCAGAGCATGTTTTGCATGGGGATATATTCCAGAACGATGGACAATTGTCAAAGTTCTATTTATACCTAAGGCTGGTAAAAAGGACTACGCTTTACCAAAGTCCTTTAGACCTATAAGCCTTGTTTTCCTTTCTTCTTAAGACATTAGAAATGGTTATAGATAGATATATTAGGGATGTAACTCTAGCTATATACTACAACCAGCATACTACACCGCAGAGGAAAATCTACGGAAACAGCCCTGATCAATGTTATTGACAGGGTTGAGAAAGCGCTGGAGGATAAATAAATAGCTCTTTGTGCCTTTCTAGACATTGAGGACGCCTTCGACAGTAGCCCTATATCACTACTAGTTGGGGGCCTGTCATCTAAAAATGTTGACCCCACAACCATCAGGTGGGTGAAGTCGATGCTTTCAAACAGAAAGGAAAAAATAGAGTTGTTTCAAACTTCAATTTGCAACTACAAGAAGCTGTCTAGAAGAAGGGTTTTTTCAACCCCTCCTTTGGACTCTTGCCGTTGACCAATTATTGTACAAGATGGCAGACCTTTGCATTGACACACTGGGTCATGCTGATGACCTTGTGATTATTGTGAGGGGTTTTTGCCAAAGTAAATCATTAATCATACAAAGAGCCCTAAACACCATAACCAACTGGTGAAGGGATAACAGTTTATCAGTTAATGCTGATAAAACTTTTATAATACTCTTTACCAAAATGAGACGATTCAACAAATTAATCACTTCAACACTTAATGGCAAAGAAGTACCATTCTCCGCTGAAGTTAAGTATTTGGGAGTAATAATCGACCAAAACCTAACGTGGAACTCTCACCTTAGCAATGTACATATGTATGTCATAAGGCTAAAATTGCTTTACGTATTTGTACGTATCGTACAGTGGCATGGTCGGGAACAACTGAGGCTTGCATCCCAGTATGATCCTATGGCTGTACAGTAGTATAATAAGGCCAATTCTTACCTATGCCTCCCCTGCCACGTGTAATAAGGTCAACGAAAAGACGACTGCGGACAGACTAAATAGTATACAAAGGACTGCCTGCTTAATGGCAACTGGGGCGATGCGATCATCGCCTGGAGTGGCTCTTAATGCACTTCTAAACCTAACGCTTGACGAGGCGAGGGCTAGTTTGTATAGGATTACCGTTCAGGGTGGATTGAGCTTACTTTGCTATAGATTGAGATCCATGCTCGACTCAATTAAGGAAACAGCAGTCTTATGCATGATCTCAGATATCATGCGTCCACTATATACTTTTAACAAAAGGTATACGGTAGAACTACCCTCCAGGGATGACTGGCTGACTGGGCAGGTCATCTGTGAGGTCGGTAGCCTTATATAGTATACCAACGGTCAAAAATGGGCCTTAACGTAGGCTTTGGAATTTATGGGTAACGCCCCAAATTCAAGCTTAATATGAATTCGGGTAGATTCACCTCTATCTTTCAGGCAGAAATTTTCGCCATACTTCAGTGTGTAGAAATCAATCTGCAAAAACACTACGTTAACCATATAATCTCTTTTAACTCTGATTGTCAAGCAGTACTGCTAGCGCTGAGATCAAACTTGGTGAACTCGATGCTAGCTGGAATCTGCGTCAACCGTCTAAACGCCTTGGGAGGTAATAACAAGCTCGTTTTAAGCTGGGTTTCGGGTCACGCGGCTATTGTAGGCAATGAAACTGCCGAAAAGCTTGCCTGGGAGGGCTCAAAGAGTACACAATTTGGACCTGAGCCATTTTGTGCAATCTCAAGAAGTCTCGCCCGATTGACCTTTTTGCCGACGAAATTTCCATCGTCATACCAAAACTAAATTCTTCTGTAGAATATAATGACCTGGCTAAAAACCAATAATCTGCGTGCGAATGTCCCAAATACAAAATTCATAACGTTTTCGAATTAAAATACAGGAGTATTTTATGTGGCAGGTAGAAGGAAAAGGGGAGATCTCCCGCCGGGCAAGGTATTCTGCCCGGGGAGCGGCCAACGCTCCGAGTGGTAGTTCGGAGCTATTCTATATATACTGTCTTAACTTCAGAACTTTGTTAGCGCGATTTAGGCTTCGATGTGTTTCGCTTGTGGCGCGACGACAGCGCCGCCACATCACTCCCGTGCTCAGACCAGAGAACGATAGTGCAGTCCGATTGCCGATGAGAACGATGAGCCGGAGCAATGTGGGATTGCCTTGTAGTATGCGGTGAATCGAAAAGAAGGCAAGTAATCTACGAGAGTGCCGTGAAGCAAAGGCAAGCAGTAAGGCTCAGAGTCGTGCCGAACATTGTAGCGCAGAGAGTAGCTTGAAGGAACAGGAAGCATTATTATTTCAGTGCTGCGATGAACCTTTGTAAAGCTGGATGGCTTGCAGAATGTGAAGACTGCAGACAATATCTGCTCGGGAGCGAATGAATGGGGTAATTGATGATAACGATGGTTTTGGAAGTTGGAGTCTCCGAAGGTTGTAGATTGCGTGTTCATATCACGTCGGTTGGTCACCACTGTGGCGGTGGAAGGAAAAGAGGAGATCTCCCGCCGGGCAAGGTGTTCTGCCCGGGGAGCGGCCAACGCTCCGATTGGTAGTTCGGAGCTATTCTCTATTACCGCTTTAACTTTGGAACTTTTTTAGCGCGATTTAGGCTTCGATGTGTTTCGCTTGTGGCGCGACGACAGCGCCGCCACACACCTACTGAAAAACTAAATATTTCATACAATAATGAAAATTTGGAAGAGGTCTCAGAAACAAAATTTTTAGGCCTACATGTTGATCATCATTGTATCTGGAAGTCACATATGAAAATGTTTGCACCAAAATTAAATTAATTTGTATATGCACTGCGTAGGTTACAGTACGTCTCTGAGAAAGAGACTGCGCTAGCTGCATATTACTGATACATCGGATCTGTTTTGAGGTATGATCGGTTGTTATGAGGAAACTCGACTGACATAAACAAAGCATTTATCAGTCAAAAGAAATGTATACGAGCTTTTTGTAACGTCGGGACCCTGGAATCATGTAGACTTTTATTTAAAACAACAGACTGGACTGTATATATTAGAGGTGTGTATATTTGTCAATAAAAAAATCAGTATTTATTTCATTACGCTCGAGACAATTCTGTTATAGGTAAAAGGGACCCAACTAGATTGTTAATGCCTGCCTGCAGGATAGCTTAGTTCCATGAAAATTGTTACATAATGTGTATAAATTTTTTAATAAGTTACCAGAAATCAGAGTGAAAACTCACCTAAAATGGCTCATCAAGCACTCTTTTTATACAAATAAAGACTTATTTGGACATAAGAAGGCGATTTTTTTTAAGATTTTGACATAATAAATGAAATAATGTTTAAGTTATGGTATTTTTGTAAATTTTTATTTTCTATTTAATCTAATTTTGACATGATGACTCACTGATAATTATTATATTTATTGTATACTGAAAATTAATTAATTTATTGACTTTGTGTATGATATTATTGAATTTGTGTATGATATTATTATAAAAAAAAATTCACAATAAATTTCTGAAGCATATCCAATTTAAATCAGCCGGTGATGCCTCTATTTTGTGTAGATTAGCCTCTGACCTAAAATCTCGTCGTGCTGTCAGGGATCAGATGTTTTTATATAAAATCTTTCGTAATAGGGTAGACTCCATATCACTTCTAAGTTAAATAAATTTCAGATGCCAAAGGGTAAGTGCTAGAAAGAAACTTTTTTTTTGTACTTCTACAATGCACACTAAATCTGGCAAGAACAATTTTATAACTCGTGCATGTAATTTTCATAATAACATTTTTTCAGATGTTCATGTATTTTCTGTGGCATATGGACAGTTTAAAAAGGAAATTTGAACTGTAATGGGTAATAGTTATAAGGTAAGGTAATAATAAATTTATATTTCACTTTAATATTACATTTTACTTTAACTTAATTTTAGTTCTACACACCAAAATATGTCATGATGTCCGCTTGTTCTCGATGAGTTACTTATCTGTGGAAACTTAATTGTTAATTGTAAGATTAATTTGTTATGTATTAGACTAAATTCCCTTGAGAATTAAATAAATAAATTAATTAATTAATTAACATACCACAAACGGTGAAATGTGTTCGGCTATATTGTACTTATTTACCATCTCCTGTAACCACGTTTCTTGCAAATAAAAATATTTATTTTTATTTATTATTTACTCGTAAAAGGCCACGCCTGGATATTAAAATCTAAAAGTAGCGCGACACTGTTTACAAAATATCTGCGCATGTTAACTATTAGTGGAAACGATGAAACTAGTGCTCTGATGGATAAAAATCTCGTTAAACTTCACAGTGTGACGCAACATCATACTGTAAATATTTGATTCGATATTTGAATAAAATGTACATCAAAATAAGCTGTACATGCATAGAACCCCTTTGTAAAACTAAAATTTTTAATGTATTCAAAAGCGGAAATTCAAAATAGTTATCTAGCAAACTTATTAAAGGTTTATGCTCAAAAGCGCCTGAATTTATTGAAGTGTTGAAACATAAAAAGATGATATTTCAAAAAGTAATTGTGAATAAAGTTAATTTATCGGAGTTTTTTATTGATTGGGTATTATTTTTACATGGCAATATATCGCAATTCTGTTTTTCCCATTTACTTACTATAAACTTATTATTCGATGTAGCAACACAAACTGAAGAGCGATGAGCTTGGTTTGAGGAGCATTATTGTGCGTGAGTGTGTATTAACGATAAGTTGATCATAGTTTCTGCATCACTTGAAATATTTTGAAGTGTTTCTTTATTTTGGTCTGAGTTTATATCGTTAAAATAGTAGATATACATAGTGAACATATGTGTTACCGCGATATCAATAGCCACATCGTCACGAATACTTTGGGCTAAGCCGAAGTCACTTTGGTTCACTGCGCTGTCGGTAAACTCTCACACACAAAAAAGAAACGGTTTATCACGATAAACTCCGATTGCGCGGCCACACTTCAATCCCTACATCCCCAGTAATATTAGCTTATTGGATATCTACGCTTTAGTTGGCGCACATACATCAAAGGCTGCGCACCAGCTAGCGTAAATTAGGTATATTTGAAGTGAACTCAATCCAGATTGGAGTAACAATAAATTAAAGGATTTATTCACGATACAGAGCCAATATTATGGCACCCGTAAACAACTGGGTTTAAAAAATTTGCGCCCTAAGCTACAGACTGACCGCGTCGTCCATTTAGTTTTTTGGTCTATTCCTGCCAATTCATTCGATAGAACAGCTGAGAGAAGGAGTGCGCTCAGTCTTCTCTTAGGGGCTTTTCTAGGTTTGTCTAGGAATATTAATAACAATGTGTTAATATATACATGCATTCAAATATGCTAGACCTATTAGCGAGAGTCATCACTAGTTTTGAAGGAGGTGTAGATTACAGTCCTCCTTGCCATTTTCAACTACAGCGACCTCTTACAACGCTAGACATGTTTCACGCTGTGATAGTATCTTGTATGACTCCTTAGCACAGAGCAGCGTACTGTTGTTCAGCAGAAATCGCACGGCTCCATGCGATGTGCTTACGGAATCGGCAATAGTACTACGGCACTAGAGCTGGAAGGCGGAAAAAGCTAACTCCGCCTGAGGACATAACCGAATCATTTTGTCCTTTGTAGCCACCCAGTAAGACACTCTTAGTATATCCCTGAGGTTCTCTATACAGGGTGGAGCTAGATAAAATCCGGAACTGGTCGCCTCATTCGTAGAAGCTCTCAATCTGAACCTGTTGGTAAGGATGATCAAGATTCAAGATCAAGTGTTAGCTGCCGACGTCATGGGTGCGGCGAGATAAGATGGAGGATAACCGTGAAGGACTAAAAATTATTATCACGAAATTGACGTTAAGTGCTTAATAAATTATATTTCTTATTATATGCTTATTAATCAATATTTCTTATTATATCTAGGTAATTAAACTTTATATTACTTAATTTTGGTTAGCTCGTCATTTTTTGAATTAACAGATTTCGATTATCCGTCCCTGTAAATTTTATGATATAATTTAAAATAATATTAGACGTAAGGTTTATGTTATTCAGACAGAAAGTCAGCTCTGTAGTGATTTATGAAACATTTAAGCATATATCGGATTAAGACATGAAATAAAACTAATCTAAGCATTATAAACCTTATCTTTGCTTTTAGTTTTTCTTGTAGAATCTTGTACCACTAAATTGTAATTTTGAAGTAACTTCCTTGTGATTTATTATATATCAAGCAAATAAATAGTAAATTCAAGTATAAACTTAAGTCAATACTCTAAATAAAATGTAATCATTGTCATGGCCTGCAATAACCTACACGACAAAAAACCAAATCTTCAAAGATTTTTCATAAGCTGAAGTTCAGATAATATCACAATGAAACAAATGTGCAAACTCAGTATCTAGATAAATCATAAACGCATAAACGTAAATATTTTCAACTTTAGATTCGTGTAAAAATCAATACTCTTTTGTGATACCATAGTGCCAAAAGAGCTAACCGTTCAATTGAGTGTTGTAAGTGTCTACTGTCACCCTAATGGCAACCGCAAACGGCGCAGACAAAAAGTCATAGATGCGTTAACACCGTTGAAGTCTCTGTAATTATTCTGGGGCTCTTAGCTTTCAAACTAAAGCAAAAGTAGACACAAAGCTGCTTGCCCTTAGATACCGAAGAAGAAACCCCTCTCAGATAAGAGATAAAGAGTGTTCCGCGAATAAAAATAAAAAATAATTAAGAAGCTGAAACTCCACATATTATTGTATTCTATTATATAAGAAAAGTAAAAAGTTTACTGCTGCCTTAATTGTCTCGCTTGACAGCTACATTGACGACCGCAGTACCAGTCGTTTCACACTTTTGACACTGCCACCCATCGCCGTTCTAGGTATATTACGCCGCGTAAAGAGAAATATCGCCGTTTTTTGGAAGGGATAAGATCTGTTTCTCTTATTCCATATTCGCCTATTACGACACTCCCGGGAAGTAATGTGGTTAATGGTTTAAAACCACACGGTAATAATAGTAGTCAGCTTTTACAAATAAAACAAAATTTTAAAGAGTAACTTATTTTTTTATGGCTCTAACACGAACTTGATTTCTACTGAAGACCAATGAACAGGAAATTCACAGGGACAGATTAATCAATGTAAAGCAGTATACGTAGATCCAACACGCGACGAGCAAACCTGATTGATGAGAAAGATTAATAATTAACGCCAGGTTCAAAGCGAAAATGATTTATGAAGATTTTTAATGTACTTGGATGATACGTCAAAATATTTAAACATCCCACTTTTAATAAAGGTTTTTATCTACTGTGGAATATTATATTCCCCAATTACATTTTTGGAAATGTCGTCACTGTCATGGCTGCGATGGCTCGTATCACTCATCAGCAATAACATTATATGTTCAACTTTACAGGAGCAACAATTAATGAATTATGTTTTATATAAAGCCACCTTAAATATTTAAATGTTACATTATGTTTAATGCAAATTTATCGAGTGCCGTTTTATTGAACTATATAAATGATTTTTCTACAAATTTTGAAATAATTTCCTTTCATAAATATAGTGTCTTTCATAGTGTATTTCATTTCGTCTCTTGCTATTCAAATGACTTACAGCTTGTGACGCTAAATCCTTTGTGTGTTAAATTAAATAACACAACATTAAACTTTTAATAAAGACTAAAATCTGACTTCAAAGAACTAAAGAGAATAAAATAATTTTCACATGTGAGCTTCTGAAGTCTGTGCTAAGACATTAATTTACATCTCTGATTTACTTTTTAATTTACGTCTCTTTTACAAGATTATTTGATTGTGTATTTAATTGTTATTTTATTGTGTTTGTTATTTTAAAATTTGGTGATTTTTTTAAATTTCATACGAGAGCTTATGCTTTTTGTCTTATATCCGCTCCTTTTGATACAACATAAGAAAATTAACCAAGTCACCATCATTATAATTATTATCATCATGCCCTAACACCGGGAGCCGTGGTAGCTCAGATGGTTAGCGCTCGCTGTAAGCTTTACAGTACTCGAGCAAACCGGGTTCGATCCCCGCCGGCACCAATGAAATTGTTAATTGCAATTTTAAGTGCTGATTTACCATGTGCTCGACGGTGAAGGAAAACATCGTGAGGAAACCTGCATCTCTGAGAAATAAGCAAAAAAATATTTTGAAGACATGTGAAGTTCGCCAACACGCATTGGGGCATCGCGGCGGACATTTCCTTGCCCTAAAAACTTTCTCAGAAATAGGAGGAGGCCTGTGCCCAGCAGTGGGACGTAAATAGACTGCAACTTTACTTTACAACTCTATGCCCTAACACAAGGTAAGAAAAGAAAAGAAAAGAAAATAAGTTTATTTAGTAACACATTTTAGAAGTTTGCTTACCATAATAACATATTAAGATAAACGGTTACTAAAAAGGTACCCAACTCAGCATAGTCTTGGTACTAACAAAGTACTTCGACACTGATCTTCCGTGGGTGCCATTAACATTTAACAAAAACAAAACTTAACAATATTCATTATTATACAATGTTAAGTCAAGTACACGATTACACTATAATATAAGTAATAAAACATACATAAGTACTTATAATAAATTGATATAATAAAAATAGCAATTACTTCAATAAGATTAAAAAGAAACGAATAAACGGAATAGAAAAGTATGTAAGACGCAGTAAATAATTTTCAATAAATTGACTTTTGAATACTGAGTAAGTATTTTTTGTAGTTATATTTAAACAAACCGATTGAAGCTAGATTTCTAATTGGTGGTGGAATGTTGTTCCAGCATTTCGTGGCAGAATAACGAAAGCTACTTCGAAATGCCGATGTACTGTGTCTTGGATATACTAAACGTGTTGCTTTTCTAACTTGTCGCCGTGAAAATTGTAATTTGTTATAAAGATACTGTGGTGTGTGTGTCATTATGATACCAAACAATAAACTGGCGAAATGAAAAAAACGTCGAGATTGCATATTAATTAAATTACTGTTGTTCAGATAAGCTGTTACATGGGTCCGCTTCGGTATGTTAAAACAAAAACGTGAACAAGCGTTTTGCACCTTTTGTATAACTTTCTTTGTATGAGAGAGGAGACATTCGCTTATAACCGCATCAGCGTAATTAAGCTTAGAAAGAGTTAGTGACTCACAAAAGTATATCCTAAGGTCTAAGCTTAAATATTTACGTACTTGATATAAAATTTTTAGCCTAAAATAACAATTTTTAACAACTTCTAGGACGTGATTATGAAATTTTAATTTGCTGTCCATAAGTACACCCAGGTTTCAAGCATCTGTCACTTGTTCAACATCTTAATCCTCACGGGTGGCAACGCATCTGCATTTTGATTCGCAAACGAGGATAGATGTAGATGTCTATGGGCCACAGCAACCACTTACCATCAGGTGGACTGTGTGCTCGTTTGTCACCCTTATCCTATAAAAAAAAATCATTATTCTGTATTTTTAGCTCTAAAGTAAACCTATTAATCTTATCTACTTGATTTTTGGACCCTAGCACAAGAAATTTAGACTTTTGGGGATTTAGCACTAAACTGTTTTTATAAGACCGTTCAACTACGTGTGCTAAATCCTGATTAATTTTTGTCACTGCTAACAAAGTTTCTGAAGGTCTAAAAGAATAGTAAATCTTTAAGTCATCAACACAAGCATGAAATTTGCAATGTTTAATGCATGAAGTGATATCTGCACTATACAGAATAAAAAGGAGTGGACCCAGTATTGAACCCTATGGTACACCTTGACTGACTATTGAAATATCTAAGAGTCTTTTAGTATTTGTTTTATTAATTACTTCAACTCTTTGAGAGCGTCCGTACAAAAAACTTGAAAACCATTTTAATGTGATACTATCAAATCCATAATATGAGAGTTTGGACATAAGCAAATCGTGGTTTATTGTATCAAAAGCGCGGGAAAAGTCCAGAAGTATCAATATTGTTCCATTTCCAGAATCAGCTTCAGATAGTACGTCATCCACTACATCTAATAAAGCAGTGGCCGCCCTATGACCGTTTCTGAAACCAGACTGTTTTTGAGGTAAGATGTTGTTGACATTCAGAATGTCCAAAAGTTGCTGAGATACAACTTTTTCAACTATCTTAGACATAAAGGGAAGAATACTAATGGAACGGAGATCCTTTAACTCGGTTGGATTGCTTTTCTTTGGTATTGGTTTGACCAGAGCTCTTTTCCAAATGTCAGGGAAAACGCCTGTTTTGATGGACTGATTAACAATGGCAGTAATGATCGCTAATGAACGGGGTAATGTCAACTGGTTCATATTACGCGTAATGCCATCATCTCCTTGAGCATTACTCGCAATATTAGAAATTATTTTTGAAATTTCTGTTTCATCCACAGTTTTAAGACTAAATATTGCAGAGGTACACCGATTCAACTTAAAATAGGTAATTTCCGAAATGCTAATGTTATGATTTATGTCTATATTAAGAAAATGGTTGTTGATAAGATTAGGATCATTGATATTTTCAGGTAAATCGTATTGTTTGTTTTTAAAATTAGCGACATTTAACTTAAAATTATTTCCATAATTCTTTGGGGTTTTTTGATTGTTCATTGATATTATATCCGAAGTATGCTGCTTTTTCGTTGAATAAGGCTTGATTAACGACACGTTTTAGATCTTTGTAACACGTTTTGTCAGATTAACCTTTTGAGGAACGACTCCTTGCGTAGGCTTGATCCCTTAGTTTCATCATACATTTGATAGTTGGTGTTATCCATGGGTAAATTTGTTTTTTATGTAAGATTTCTCAACAGGTGCATGTATTTTATAAATATAATTGATGTAGACATTAAAATACATTAAAAAAACGTTTACATCTTCATGAAAAAGGTAACAGGTTGACATATATATTTTCCACATATTTCCAAAAAGAATTGCCATGAAATTCGTGCATCAAAATTTTTATCATCATTTTGTATATTATTGTGTCATTTTATAGACGAATATTATGAAAATACCACAACTTCTGTAGGATGTGTCTTTTTTAAACTATTAGACAATACCTCCTACAAAAAAAGAAAACAAAATACTTGTAACTGAAAATTCTAGACAATACAAAGGGATCGTGACGACAAAAACACTTTCAGCTGGTTTAGTCGGCAGGTGTTCGCTCTGTGAATTATTAATTCATTTCGTTTGTATTGTTCTCGCTGACACTTATTGCAGTGCGATCTCTTTGTTACTTTATTGTTCGCTGCAGAAGCATTAACAAGCTGCAGGCTAATATAATTTGTAGGTTTTACTTGATCATAATAAATTATACGACGCCAAAGTAACGTTGAAATTTAAAAATGCAAAATGACTATTTAAAAAAAACTCTTGTTTAATTAAATTTATATACTTACTAAGCATGTATAAGCAAAGTTGCGGCTGTAATCGTCCTACTGTCGGGAATATGGCTGTTTGCACTATGGAGAGGACTCTTACTATTAAGTTTATTCTTTGCAGATTGCTATAGCATGTGTAAAAATTAACACTAGAAATTGCAATTATAAATTAATTCATTATCAAATTGGTAGTCATCGGAACCGGTAAATTAGAAACATCACTAACTTTCCTTAAAAAATGTATAACATGAGCATTCTATGAGTAATGATTATTTCTTCATATATTCCGCAAACTAGTCGAAACACATTTGCAGTTTCCGTTTTGCACATTTTTTCTAATTGTGTTTACTACCTGGGTGTATGAGTTCTACTCAGCATTAGAAAGAAAAAATAATTTTGTCTGAGATGACTTTTATCTAGGTAAACTGTGAAAGTAAAACTTTATTTAAGGACTTAGTTACATTTTTGACGTGCTCGAATTTAGATATTCGCAATGCAAGCTGACTTACGCATGCGTAAATTGAAACAATTTTCCGCCATATTTTATATATTAACCATTTTTTACTAAGTATAAACCAGTGCTTGACCACAATCCCACCTGGTGGTAAGTGGTGATGCAGTCCTAGATGGTAAATAGCACTGATTTAGCGTAACAAAAGCCTATTAATTAATATAAATCTTGCCATGAAGACTCCCAGATTGTATTCGGACGGAAAGATAAACGTCGGCAAATTATTCCACTCCTTTGCTGTAGGTATTATAAAAGAAGAAGCAAACCATTTAGTTCTAATGCGTGGAATATCAACAACAAATGGGTGAAGGCCCGTCGACTACCTACTTGTCCGATGGTGGAAAGGAGAGGGAGGAATTAAAGCGTGTAATTTTTGCGTTCTGACGCGCGTTGTGGAGAGATACCAACCAAGTGCTCGGACCAGTCGGAATCAAACTCAGTCAGAAATAGAGGATATGTTTGAGAATGTGAGTCTCACACTACAAGCAGTCTCCGAATGGGGCGATGCCAATCTCGTGATATTTAACACCTCCAAAACACAAGCTTGTCTTTTCACCGCTAAAAGGAGCCCGCTCACTTTTGCTCCTACTCCGGACTGTATCCTTGGAGTACACTGACCGCCTTCAGTTGTTAAGAGGTTGAATTTTATCCGTACCTTAACTTTGGGTGGTTCATTGAGTCCAGAGCCAAAGCAGCCGCAAGGAAACTTGGTGTCCTAGCAAGGGGGCGGTAGTTCTTCACGCCGGGTCAGCTTCTTACATTATATAAAGCGCAAGTTTGATCGTGCATGGAGTAGTGCTGTCACATATAGGCTGGTGCTGCAAAAGCCAGTCTCTCAGTATTCTATAAGATATCACTATAATAGTGCACTATCTTCGTATGCATGGCAAACGTCAGACAAAATGCCGAGCGGCGTTACCTCTCCGGCTGTCTAATTGGAATTAATCCAAACGCGGAGGTTTGATCGAAGCCGTGTACGTGAAAGAAATGGCACAGTTATCTGATAAAGAATTGCTAAAATGCTGATTATTTAAATGAAAAATATGTAAGGGAAAAGCACTATGTGGTGAAAGTGTCCGGACTAGAAAAGTAGTACAGTGAAAAGATTATAAGTACAAAATGTACAGATTATAAGTGACTAAAAAAATTTAATAACTAACCGAGATTAAAATGCTTTACAAATATATTGTGCAAAAAATATTTTTTAAAAGAAATATGTAACGGTAAGCTTAAATACACTGTGACGAAACACATAGAATATACTACCTATTTTATTTTTGTGATGCCTTCGCTCGCGTGAAATTTATTACGATTGCGTTGGCTTTTTCTAAAATAAAAGTAATCTAAGTCACTCCTTATAAAATCAACTATCTTCTAGTGAAAGTCCCGTCAAAATCAGACCAGCCATTTTGCAGATTAGCCGGAACTAACAGACAGACAGAAAACAAATATTAAAAATAGCTATCTGTTAATATGTAGCTGTTAAGAAACAGTATAATTAAACTCTTAAACTGAGTAAAGCGTCTCCACCTTCATTGACACCTTTCCAACATTACAGTATAGATAAGTTCGCATGATAAAAACATTTACTTCTTTTCTCCATTTCATGCAAACTAGCTTTTCCCAGTTTTGCTGGACGCAGTTAAGAAGGAAGAGTAATCCC